>JAMAJV010000013.1:0-413605 GCA_023628835.1 Sordariomycetes sp. S4602
GATTCAAACTCAGGGCCAGGTGGCGCTTTTGCGTCTTCTGGCAGGGTCACGGCCCACAGCCGCACCTCCAGTACAGAGCGCCCCATTGGCCGCCAATAGTCTCGAAGCGCTCGAGGTCCCCGGTCGGGGCTCGAAAGAATGTCGGCTTTATCCCGCGGGGCGTGCATGGGAAGGCTGCAGGATGGGGGAGGTGGGAAGAGAAGAAGTTCTTCGGGACGGCCAGGGTCTTCTCCGGCAAGGAGGCCTCGCGATCTCCGCGTCCCGGCGAGCGCTGTTTTGCTAAACGACGGAGCCTGGAGACTGGATCCGTGACGGACGAGCGACCTTACGATTCATCGCCCCTCATCGCCCCATGAGCCCGCGATTCATCACTCCACCAGCCCACCCCCAGGATACAAATGGACGGAAAGGCGGCATCCCGGGACTATATCTCGGACATCGTACGGCGAGCGTCCGAGACACGACCCGACAACATGGGCAAGCGATTCGTGAGCCGGGAGGCGCTAGTCCGTGACTTGGATGCGCAAACCGTGACCTGGCGTCTGGAGATGTACTTCCCGGGTGGAGGCGGAGATAGTCAGGGCTTTCATGTCGAGCCCGAAGCCGCGGCCGCCTACGTTAGTCCTGGAGATGGATGCCCCTGCAGAAAGCCGAGATGTACTGGCGCGAGAATCATCTTCGTGACACTATCGTTGATCGCGCGCGAGGAGTATATCGGAGTTTTCGCCCGGGATCGTGTATGCGACAGCTCCCTCCCATTCTCCATTAGTGATAAACAACTCGTGGTTCCAAAGGGGAGGCGGGGACCGCCCCCTCCGGAGACTCGGGCGTGGAGCAAGGCGGAGAAGCAGTTGTTTTGCCATTTCCAATGGGCCATGCTGTCGCCGTATTTCGAGAAGATGGCCCCACAGAACATCATCACTAAGGAAGTCGACGCCGAAGCTTGCCTGCCGTGGGCGGAGTACGGCAAGGAGCTCCGGGAATCTGACCAGGACGACGACATGAGTCCAAGCTTGATTGGGAAAGTCGAAATTAGCAGCCACCAGTACCTCGATATGAGTCCGAGCTTTATTAGGAAAGTCAAAATTAGCAGCCACCACAATAACTTGGTAAGTAACCAACAAGGTGTCCTTATTTAGACCCACCGCGCGGCCTCATCACCTCCTGTCCACCCGTGTCCCCCGCTTACTGAAATGTTCTGGATCATTCCTCCCAGGGTTACGATTATTTAGCACTCAAGGGCCAGAGGTCCCGCGTGCTCGGATGGGATACGTTCGACAATGAGGTTGCTGGGAATGTGAGGACGACTATACCCCACGAGAACATAGTCACGCTACTCGCGGCGTTCAAACACGCGGGGCGCAGCTACCTCCTATTCCCCTGGGCCGAACACGGAAACCTGGTGGACCTGTGGAAGGAGTTCAATCCGCGAGCCCTAGACGACGACGGTCCCCCGCTCACCCCACTCCCCTCATGGTGCTCCCCCGACTGGGTCTGGAACCAGTGTCAAGGGCTCGCGGACGGCCTATCCTTCATACACGGGTTTCAGAACCGGACATCTGGGGATTCGCCAAAGGCAGTGCCCCAGCTCCACGCGGACATCCAGCCCAGGAACATCCTATGCTTCAAGACCGAGGACCAAGGCGGCGGTTCGTCGTGCATCCTCAAGATCTCTGACTTCGAATTCTCGGCGCCCTTCGAAACGCCCGGTACCACCGAGACGATAGCCGTGTATCACACGGCGCCGAGTTATAACCCACCCGAAGTCCGGAAAGACGAGAAAGAGGACAACAAGCACGTGGCGCAGAACTGGGACGTCTGGTGTCTCGGCTGCGTCTACCTCGAGTTCCTCTCCTGGTACCGGTACGGTTATATGGAAGGGGTCGACCACTTCGGAGAGGTGCGCATGGGTGAGAGGCACGACCCAGAGGCTCTTAGAATGCTCGGGTCCAGGCGTGAGGAGCAGACGTTCTTCCGGATCATCCTCGATAGATCCCCGTCGAAGAATTACTTGTTCCGTTTCCGAGGGGCAAAGGGAATAGGGTTTGAAATCAGGAAGAGCGTGATAAAGGTACGTTTCTCGGAAGAAAAATGAAACAGACGCCATGGAATTGCGCGTTCTGGGGTTCTTTGACTTACATATCGGCTTGGCCATAACAGCGTTATCGGCGACTTGAAGCCGATTTGGACGAGGATCGGATGAAGCGGTTCATTGGGTTCATAGAGCGGGCCATGTTAGTTGTTGATAAGGACAAGAGGGCAACTTCTAGAAAGGTTCATCAGTTCTTTATCACAAATAGTCATTAAATAATAATTGTGGGGCGATGGCTGTATATCTCATGGCGCTCCTGCCATAACAAACCACAACAACTTCCAAGCCAGTCTTCTTCCTAACTTTGACATCCAAGTTGCGTCTATTACCAATACATGACTTATCCGCATAAACAGGAATGACACCAGACTATTGTGACTAGTACTCCTCCCCACTTAATTCTTCCACGTGGTTTGGCCTGCCTCTGGTGAAATGGCTCCTAACCCGCGCCCGCTCCGACTGGGAAAACGCCAGAGTTGGCATCCAAAATTAGTAATATAGTGACGCTTCCGGATAACTAACCTTGGACAGCCTTTCCGTGATATTAACGGAGAAGCAATCTCGGCCTTCCTGCTACATACACGGCTGGGTCATTCATGCCGGTCCCCACCAACGAAGCATGTGCGGGACTGTCCCAGGCTTCGGAGATACCGGGCGGAGGGAACGGGACTTACCCTGACGATGAACTGGTCGTAGATGAACCCCAGCTCCAGTATCCCCGCGGTGACTTTGGATATGTCCGCGTAGCGATGCGAAAACTTATAAGTGAAGGGGAGCGTCTCCATGTTGTTCCCGCCTTCGGTTTTCCACTTGAGGCCGGGGATCCAGTTCAGGAGTGTATAGAGTCGGGACTCCTTAGTGCGGGCGCCCGTATGAGGCATAGGGTGGTGTCGGGGAGCCTTCCCCCGCCGCGCGGCAGGCGGATGTTGCGGCGTTTTTATAGATTCGGGGCAGAAGTGCCAGAGAGCTTCCGCAATGTGGGGCTAGAATGCGATGCTTGTCGGCTGTCTACTGGCCTTTCGGGCTCCGGTGTTCTTATGACCTGCCGACCCGCGTTTGTTGCATGGGAGGGTAGTCCTGTGGCACGTCGTGCAGTGCGGTTGCAGACGGGTGGCCCTTTTCTCGAGGTTTTACTTGTCGAGAGTCCCCCGAGCGTGCGTGATGCAGATCTTCGGCAGAGAGTGAGTGTGGAAACCGACCAGGCTCGGGAGGAGGAGTCGAAAGGGGAATAGGGCGGGTTGCGCAAGAATGCATGTGTAGACTTTTGTGAAGGCTGTGCCGTCTGGATCGGCATAAACTGTGTGTCCTGAGGCCGGGTGCCATTGGCGCTGCTAGGTTACACAGCAGCCCTCCGGCCAAGAAGAAGTGCGAAATGAAGGGAGGTGGCGTGGTGCGGCTTGATTGGTGCTTCCCTGCCAATGTGCTTTTCTTCCCGAGGGTTTTCGTAACCCGCAGAGGGCAGTGCCTCTGCCGTATCGCCTGTCGGTATGAATGGCTGTGTGGTCTTACAAGCTCGATGCATGTGTGCGGTGTGGCGCGGGTCCATTTAAACCAAACCTGGGCTCACGACGACCAGGATTCGAACGTGTACCTTGCCTTCCATTGCTTTAACGGTGGTCGGCGACATATTACCTCCTGTTCCAATACCCTGAGAGAATACGTCTACGTCCTCAGACCATGGACTGGCTCAACCCAGAGAATGACTTCAGCGACGAAGATCTTGGCGAGTTCGACTTCTGCCCAAAGCTGACCTTTTTTGCCCGGACGTTCTACATCCGGAAACCTCAAGCGGTTGGTACCAGAATGCCCCTGGGCTCTGCCCCCGTTCACACCGCTTACGCGTATGCACCTCTTCACCAGAGCGAAGTCAATCCGGAGAAGGTTATAAAAGCAGCGGAAGAGTACGTCGAATGGTCACAGGAAGTAAGACAGATTTGACTCGTCGTTCTATGCCTCACCACATCTAACCGCGTGTGCAGGTAGGGGCGTCATCGCTATCTCCGGGATCTCCTAGTTTGGTCCTAGTACTCCACCCGAGGATAATAAGCCATGGCAACAACTCGCCGGCGAATCCGCGCATAACATCGCTTCGACAGGGGAAAGACACCTTTCGCAAAGCCGCGAAGAATTTGCTCCAGCACAGATCCATCTGCGACATTACGTGCCGGACATCCACGACAGTCTTCACCACGCGCGACGTGAACTGGCATGGGTTGGACGAGGAGGTGTACGGCCCGTCGATAGGTAGGTGCCTATACCGGGGGATTAGGACTGTATTTATGTCTTGCACCATTTCAAATTTCTAACAAGCACGCCGTTGCAGTATATAACTTCAAATCGGACACCGAGTCGACCGGAAACGAAGACCCAGATGACATAGGGATGTCGGTAACCTGCTTCCCACGCTCACAGAAGGCCTTCGGCACCATCTACGGTTGTCGAAAGGATACTTCAAAGTACGTCAGGCTATTCGCCGAGAGGATCGTGCAGGCCAAGACCGCGCTCCACCCGCTCCTCATGCCCATGATGTTCTTCGAACTCGAGAGGAAGCGCCTGTTCAACAACCTCGACGAGCAAAAGTCCGAGATCGAGCAGAAGATTCTGGAAATGGAGAGGGGCTTGATGAGACGCGTGGGGACCCCGCAGAGTTCGGATGCAGGGGAGAAGGGCCGCGGGGACGAGGCGCAGGTTAGACACGAGATCACGGAGCTGAGGCTGCAGGCTGGTGCGCAGCGGACGGGCCTCGTGAGCTTGGGGGTCCAGCTCGGCAGGATGGTGGAGCACTCGAGGTGGCTCTCCCGGGAATACTTTACCATGGACTACGAGGGAGTGGGTGATTGTACCGAGGAACGCAAGGCGGGACGGGCGATTGAGGCGAGGTTGCAGGAGATGATGGCCGAGTGTGACAGCAAGGCGAGGTCGCTTGAAACGCTGCTCGAAGGAATGGACTTGGCGACACAGATGGTACGTACCAAAGCGGCCACCGGACCTACACGGGCCCGAGAATCTAACGATTTGTCGGTCTAGGAATGGAACTACCACGCCCGTATGGACGCCAGGGCAAACTACCTCATCACCTCGCTTGCCAAGAAGGATAGCGGTCAGATGCGGATCGTCGCGATACTGGGAATGCTCTTCCTACCGCCCACATTTCTCGCAGTAAGACATTCTCTTCGTATTTATTCCATAATATCATTCCTTTCACACCTCTCTGTTATAAACTCCTGCTCATGCTGTCACAGAGCTTCTTCTCCATGACCTTCTTCAAGTGGATCCCGGAAGATAGCAACCAGATAGTATCGCCTTTCCTCGCTATATACGCAGCCTCGGCTGTTGGGCTCGTGTTGATTCTCCGTTGGAGATGGAAAGTTTGGAACAGCCAGCAAAAGAACGGCTTGACTCTGGAGGTTTAAGTGACTTAAAGGGACCTCACTTTCACGGGCTAGCGCTCCTCTCGTTTCCCCGAGAAGCAGATATCCGATGTACCGGAACGGCGAAGTCACTCCTGAGTGCGGACCGCATGGGTTGGCGCGCGCTGGAAACGAATGGGGTGGGGGTTTAACGCGCTTTTTGCCGGACAAGGTGTCCGCTCATAAACGCTGTGCCTACGCGACGGGACGGTATCATAGGTTACGTCGTGGAGGAAAGGGAATTTTCCGTTCCTGAATCAAGGCCAACCGTTATCGACGAAATTGCGAAGCAAGACTCTTTAGCTACTACATTCAGCTCAGGCCTGCTCTTCCTCCGGCCTGCTCCCCCGCTCATCTGCTACCTTACCAGTCGGCACACCAGACTCTCCTGGCGCGTCCGGGGAGGGCGTCCTCGGCCCAGGCGGTGTCATGGTCGGTACTTCGAAACCGGGCGGTATGTCGGGCGAGGGCGTCCGCGTCCTGGGCTGCGCCACCTTCTCCGCGGGCCCCCCTCGCTCCGCGTAGGGCGACCCCTCCGGGGGCGAGACGCCCAGCTGCGCGTTGATCCTGAGCAGCTTGTCCATAGCCTCCGGGTAGTCAAGGTCGCTCTGGGGCCGCCCGTCCCACTGCCTCATCCGCTCCGCCGAGATCGCCTTCCTCTCCCACTCGTCCCTGTACACTCGATTCTCGGCTATGGCGTCCTGCGCGCTCACGCGCACCCGGTTGTTGTGGTCGCCGAGGACCGGGAGCGGGCACTCCGGCGCGGGGCTTCGCTCCGGGTCGCTGGTGAGGAAGGCGACCAGGGCGTCCTGCTGGGTGTCGAGAAGCTGGTAGAGCCGATACGTCACCCCTTCCCGGTCCGAGTGCCAGTACGCGTTGGGCGGCTCGCCAGTGGGCGGGTTGCGGTCGAAGACGGCGACGCCGCCGAGGATGCGGTCCTCGGTCCAGTAGCCGACTACGTCGGCCACGCCGTCGGGGTACACGTCATCGTCCAGGTACCACGCGTGGCCGAAGAAGGTTTTCCGGGGCTCCATCTGGACGTAGCCGGGGCGCTGATCGTTCTCCGGGATCGTGTAGTTGACCACGGCGTCCACGTCACCCTTGTGCAGGCGGAGGCCGAGCTTGTACACTTCCGCGCCGAGCTGGTGCAACGAGGCTGCCACGAGCTCTAGGAGCCGCAGATTGAAAACCTTTGAGCCGGGAGTCGCTTCGAGGTATTCGCGAAAGGCCTACGACTTTTCGTGTTAATAGACGAATCGGGCAGGGGTTCATTTGCTGGTGGAAGAATGAGGGGCAAGAGAGAGACAACACTACCTTTGGACTGAACTTTAAGATTGACGGGTCAAACTCAGCAGCCATCTCGCGGGCCTTGTCCATGGCCCCCTCGCAGAGCTCCTTGTGGGTGTCGTTGATGATGTGGTAGCCCCATATCCCCGGAATCCGGCGGCTGTAGCAGTCGTCAACGGTGGGGAGCCCGTCGATCAACTCGGCGAACGTGAACAGCGCCACCTCTGTATTCAGGACGTTGGTGATGGCGCGGACGAGCATGTCCCGGTGGTCCTCCGGCAGGAAGTCAGAGAACGGAATGCGACAGGCGTAGGCGTTGAGCGCCTCTTTGCGCATCCTCTCGGTGTGGAGCTCCAGCTCTTCGGGCTCCATGGCGGAAATGTGGATGGCGTTCTCAGGAGCGGTCGGTCTAATGGATGAGGGTGACGGTGTTGTGAGGGGCCGGTGGGATGCTGGTGGTGAGATGAAAGGGAATGAGTGGATGAGGGGGAAGCGAGCTGTGTGTGACGGAAGCGACGTGGAAGGGGGAAACGTTGGCAGCATTGGGCAGCCGCATGCCGGCCGACGCTTGCTAACCACATCCGCTACACCTCGTCTATTCCTTGCTGTTTCAGGACGCGCTTGTATTTATCTCGAGGCGGCGCCCTGTCAGGGGGAGGAAGTCGAGGACCTCGACAGAGGATAGGACGCAGCTGTATACCTCCGTGGTGAGCTCACCCATCATGGTGGGTTACGTGAGAACTAGTGTTCTCGGTATCGGACCCTTCGACATTCTGGGTCTGGCGGACCGGCGTTTAAAGAGTGTTTCGTGAGGGGCGAGTTGCCAGCCACCTTTTACCCCGCACCGCGTGTATTGAAGCGGTGACCGAGTTTCCGGCCTTCATGCAAGGGGCCTGTGTAGGCGCACCTCGTGTAGCCAACAGGTATGTGGCCAACATGTAGCCCCTTTCGACTGGTGGACAGTTTGGGATCTGGGAATCCCCAAGTTTCCAGTGAAAGGTGTAAAGTGGGTTCCGAAGGACTGGTCGAACGAACATTTGCTGGGTTGGGCTTCGAAAACAATAAGTGTACGCCTTCCATTTGATATTGTGGGTGAAGTACATGGCGCTGGGAAAGACAATGCATGCGGACAACCATATTTCGAAATGGTCCAACGCCAACGGCATGTCATTCCGGCTGGCGGTGAGGCATCATGTGTCCTTGACCAAATGCTACGGGACTTCCGAGACTCCCGGATCGACTTACATCACACACTCACGCTGATTAAATCCCGACGTTTTCTGCCATTCGCCAGCGGATGAAAGCGGCAGACGGCGAGGATTGGGTGCGGAAGGATGGCCCGAAATAGTCTGACATGGGCTGACCAGGCCCGGCAGTTTCCGAGCATGGTCCGAGTGATGACGTGACGCACGTCGCGAGCAACTTATTTAGAAAGCCCCGCTCAGGATGCGCGTCGACGCAGCCCCGCGCTTACCAACCTGCAAATACCACTTTTCGCCCGACCGTCATGGATAGTGTTGAAGGGTACAAGGCGTTAGATGAGCGCGTCTTCTCACAGCGACCGTGGCTTGTGGCCACCACTACTTCTGGGGCCGTAGCTCTCGCTGTCTTCACGCGGTGGTGCGTAAGAGACTACGGCGAGTACCTTGCGCTCGGCCCCGGCGGCCCACCCTACAACGTCGCGGGGTGGGCGGCCGTCACCTTTCTCGCCCGGCCTTTTGCCTTGAGCCGGGCGGACGCGACCCGGGTGGACGATTATCCGGCAGAGGGGGCTTCCCCAGAGATCAGAAACCTGCCTCGCCGGGAGGGGGAGAGGGCGCTTGTCGGGGGCATTGCGCCGCATCGTCAGTTGTCTCAGCACGCACCCGAGCACATGAGGACTGTAAGTTCGCGGTGGAAACCGAATTAAGCCATCGCCGTGTTCGGGATCCGAACTGAGCTCGTCACGTAGCACATAGCAAATCTCTTCGCCAACGCCGCACGGCAGCACCCCTCACTCCTCGAAACGAAACGATCACTCTACGAGCGGCACCACGACGCCCTATTCGTCTCAAGCAAGCTCCTAGAGTCCCGGGAAAGCAACCTCCCCGAAACCGCTGTCACTGCGAGGGGCGAGATCGGGCATGCGCATCTGGACCTGTCGGTGCATCTGTACCTCTCACCCGCCGACGCTCGTATTCTCGTGGAGAAAGGCTGGGTGGAGAGGCACAGGCTGGCGGTTCCTGACGATGGATGGTTGAAGCTGAAGAGAGTTAGTGGCATTGGGAGCACGTACTTGATGGTCTATGGACCGCGTGACGAGGAGGAGATGGAGGTTTTGAGAACCGTTTTGGAGAGTAGCATCCGGTATATGACGGGGCGGGACGAGGTGGAGAGGCTGCAGTGGAGACACATCGTCGAGGGTTGACGAGGATTTGTCAGTGTAGACAACGTAGGTGAAACTCAGCTCTGGATGTTGTTTAGAACCAATATTTCACCCCATTGTTATATACTCCAGCCATGAATCTCGAACTGAAGAGAAGCCGCGCGCCGGTAACGCATTGTAAGCGCGGTGGCATGTCACTATATCATCAGAGACCAGAAATACGGGAAGGACGGCGTGGTGGGCAGATGCCAAAGCGACCCTGATGAGCCAACTTTTCCGTGATGCCATGGGAATGGAAACGGCGCTTTAGGCCAAAGGGGTAGGACTCCACACTGCCAACGCTTGGTCCTCCTTGTTTTACGTGGAGAGCTTGACCCAAGAGATCATCAACAGCATTGTCCAACTTGAGGGCATTCCATCTTCAACGCGCATGCTGATAACAGTCGGGTTATCCACACCTCACAGCAGCCGCCAGCTTTTATCTTCTCACTGAAAGCGGTAATGCAGGAAGAGCGTTTGATTTGAAATTACATTATGTATCTAGTAATACTTGGTTCAGAAGGAAACAGACTTACAGAGGGTGAACACACTGGAGCCAAAACGCAAATTTCCGAAAGGTTAAGGAAGAATATTGTTAATTATGTTATAGTTAAAATGCATAATCGTCAGCTAAGAGGGGACCGGGTGGCAAGGATCCAGCTAAAGTCAAAAAGGGGGATGGGCACTTTCTGTGTAGGTTAAAAATGTTGATTTATTATTTTTTCTGGATTTGGATATATAACTCGTTAGCTTTTTGGGAAATCGGGTTTGGGGCTAACTGAGAGAGTGTGCGCCGATGTCGAGATGGAAACGGCGGCACCCAGCCGGGTCGGTCGGTTGCTGCTGGCTGTATGTGTCGTGAACTTGTGGGGCGCATTAGTTATGTGTCCCCAGCTCTAGCCTCGGGGTGAGGAGGAGGATCGGCTGAGCGCGGTGTCGTCCGAGGTGCGTGCCGGCTCGAGAGGCGAAAGACGGCATGGCGATAGGTCGACGTGGTGTTGCTGCTAGCTGATGAGCAGCCCGTCGGGCGCGTGCAGTCGCGCAGACAGTATCTACTCGGCCTTATCCGCGGTGGCGAGGAAGGTGGCGGCCGAGTCGTCGAGCGCGGTCCACCAGCGCGTGTGGTGCGCGGGTGACCGGGTGCCGGTGCAGGGGGACGCAAAGTCGGCGCCGTCGCGGTAGCCGGCGGCGTTGGCCTTCTTGTCGTCCAGCCAGCGGTGGAAGTGGTCGCGGGCCATGTCGAGGTCGAACTTGGGGTAGTCGACGACGGCGAGCAGGTCGCGCAGGTGCTCGGTCTGGAAGTCCACCGCGTCGTGCGACGACTTGCCCGCGTCCTCGCGGGCGCGCCACTCCTTGATGTCGGCGCGCATGGCGTCCGCCGAGGGGAGGCTGATGCGGCCGAGGAGGTAGTCGCGGGCCCACCAGGCCTCGGCGTCGAAGAGGGTGAAGGTGTAGTAGAGGTCCTGCATGCCGAGGTAGAGCAGGTTGGGGTTGTCGACCCAGACGACGCCCTTGTAGAGGTTGTCCGGGTAGAGGATGTTGCGGGTGCGCAGGCGCAGCTTGTCCTCGATCCAGGGGAAGTGGTGGCGGTAGCCGGTGCACATCATGATGGCGTCGACGTCGCGCGACGTGCCGTCGAGGAAGTGCGCCGTGCGGCCCTCGACGCGCGTGAGCAGCGGCACCTCGGTGACGCCCTCGGGCATCGCGTAGCCCATGGGCTTGGAGCGGTAGGAGACGGTCACGGAGGCGGCGCCGTACTTCTTCACCTGCAGCGCCAGGTCCTCGCCCGAGTAGCTGCTGCCGATGACGAGGATGTCCTGGCCCGTGAACTGCCGCGAGTCGCGGAAGTCGTGCGAGTGCATCACCCGCCCCGGGAACTGCTCCAGCCCGGGGAAGTCAGGCACGTTGGGCGTGGAGAAGTGACCGCTGGCCACCACCACCCTGTCGAACTCCTCGGTGCGCGTCTCGCCCGAGCCCATCGCCTCCAGCGTCACGGAGAAGCTGTCCCGCTCCGCGTCGTGCGACACCCAGCGCACGGCGGTGTCGAACTGGATGAACTTCTTGATGTCGCTCTTCTCGGCGCGGCCGACGACGTAGTCGTACAGGATCTGGCGCGGCGGGTAGGAGGGGATGGGCTTGCCGTAGTGCTCGTCGAAGGTGTAGTCGGCGAACTCGAGGCACTCCTTGGGGCCGTTGGACCACAGGTGGCGGTACATGCTGCCGTGCACGGGGTCGCCGGCGGCGTCGACGCCGGTGCGCCAGGTGAGGTTCCACATGCCGGCCCAGACGCCCTGCTTCTCGAAGCACACCAGCTCGGGCAGCTCGGCGCCCTTCTTGGCGGCCTCGGTGAAGGAGCGCAGCAGGGCCAGCGAGCAGGGCCCGGCGCCGATGATGGCGATCCGAGGGCGCTTGCCGTCCTTCTTCGCCGTCGCGTCTCCGGCCGCTGTCCGGTTAGTGAGAGACTGGAGGAACCCCATGGTGGCTGTGCGGGGAGAGTGAGCAGGGAGTGAGGAGGGGGTGAGCAAGAGCTGTGTGTGAGCGGTTGTCAAAGGAGGGTGTAAGCGTTTCAGTGCCCGAGTTGCGTAGGTCGCTCTCCAATAGCCTCTCTTTGACAGAAGAGAAGAAGGAAAATCAGAGGAGCGGTTTCTTGGCGGGAGTCGGGGGCAAGAGGGATAGATAATAAATATTCTAATATTAATACCCCACTACCGAGGTCGTGCACTAGTGTGGGGGGCGATCCATAGGCCTAGAAGCCAAGGAAAGCCCTCACGTGAGCTGCAAATCCTGCAAAAGTGGTCTTCCGTCTCACCATGGGAAGGGCCCCGCATGACGCAGTTCCTTGGCCCCGGAATGGTCGCAGGTGGAGGGTGATAGCTTCGTCCGCCTACCGCTTCGAGTATGGGCGCCCTCGCTTACAGCAATCCAAGGAGGGGTCTTTTGTCGACCCCGCCTACGTGGGGACGCCCCAAAAACAGGGTCTTGCAAGGGTCCAGGAACCGAATACCCGGGATAGCGCGGCCTGGCAGCGAGAGGTGGCCAATGAGGAGCTGGTAGTGTGGGGACTTGCACGCCACTGTCTGCCGTGCGGGCACGAATGGTTTACGTACGTTAAACTGTTATAACAGAGTGATTAATGCGCTAGTCGATCCAGGAGGCGATCGGACGAGTGCGTCATTAATCTGAGGGCCTTGGACCGTCTTCACCGCCTCTCGCAATGACATGCCCTCGTTTTACGCGTATGACATGCGTAGAGACACCCTGCAAACATTGCGGGGACTGCCAAGATAGGGCTGGGCTGCCGAGGGACGATGGCATCGATCCGCGATCCGACAGGTCCCGAAACTGGGGAATCTGCATCAGTGTTGGCGTTTCCGTCGTGCATAGTGTTACATCTCCGGTCAAGGCAGTGGCGGCCCGGTACGCCGTCGGTTTCGACCCGGACAACCGCGCGCTTGACCCCGGCCAGTACCCCGGCCTAGACCCCGGTCCGAACACCCGCCGCCGGCGCGCTTCGCGCTTCCCCGGCAAACGCCCTCCCCTCCCCTGCCGACGTTCCTTGTCTTTCACGCCGAAAGTTATTTCATGTTTCCCACTGTAGAGGTATAGGACCCTTTTGTTCCCGCCAACACCCCATCCAACCAACCTGCCCACGGCGTGTAGTGTAGTCATCAATCAAAGGCGAGCTTGATGGCGCAATCGCGCAACACAATCACCCCACGTCCGGCATGTGCGGCAAAGCCTACTTATATGGCAGCGAGCCCCCCGTGTCTGCCCGAAGCATACGTCCCAACTTCCCCGCAATCAGTAACAGGCGTCTTGTTCCCAACATGACCACCACTGTGACGTCCCTCTACACGCCGGCAGCCCTCGTCGCCGGGCCGCCGGGCCAGCCCGACATCTCCTACGCGCCGAACTACGAGAAGTACCAGGCGCGCACCGCCAGGCGGCTCGCGGAGGAGAATATCCCAAAGACGCTGCCGGAGGGCTTCCCGTCCAAGCTCGAGGGGGACCTGGTGTGGGAGGGCGAGAACCTCGCTGAGACGTACAACTGGACGTACGTGCTGAGCGAGGAGCAGCTGGACGAGATCGAGACCGCCCTGGAACACTTCAAAAGTTAGCATTCCCCAGTGAAGTAAACCCAACAGGCCATGCATCTCCTCTCTGGACCGTCCTAACCTCGCCCCACCCAGGCCTCAACCTCCCCCTCGGCCACATCTCCCCCTTCACCTTCCCCCTCCCAACTCTCCAACCCGAACTCCGCATGCTCTCCCACGAGCTGCACTTCGGCCACGGCTTCTTCGTCATCCGCGGCCTGCGCGTCGGCGCGCACACGCGCGCCGACAACATCGCCACCTACGCCGGCCTCTCCTCGCACATCGCGCCCCGCCGCGGCCGCCAGGACACCAAGATCGACGGCCAGCCCGCCGACGTGGTCCTCACGCACATCACGGACCTCACCGGCGACGAGAACAGCGCGTCGATCGGGAGCCCGGCTTACACGGCGGACAAGCAGGTCTTCCACACGGACTCGGGGGACGTCGTCTCGCTGTTTGCGCTGGAGACGGCGGGGGAGGGGGGCGCGAGCAAGCTGGCTAGCGCGTGGAGGGTCTACAACGAGCTGGCGGAGACGAGGCCGGATCTGATCCGCACGCTGTCGGAGAACTGGGACGTGGAGGTGTAAGTTTTTCTTTCCCAGCGCGCCGCCGGGCTCGCGAGCGGCTACTGACCTCGAGATAGGTTCGGCGACCCCACCCGCCGCCACACCTCCCGCCCGCTTCTCTACCACCAGCCCGCCACCGACTCCGCCCCGGAGCGCGTCGTCCTGCAGTACGCCAGGCGGTCCCTCGTCGGCTTCGGCGCCCTGCCTCGCAGCTCGGACATCCCGCCCATCACCGAGGCGCAGGCCGAGGCGCTCGACGCGCTGCACTTCCTGGGCGAGAAGTACTGCGTCTCGACGGGGTTCGAGAGGGGCGACGTGCAGTACGCCAACAACCTGGCCGTGTTCCACGCCAGGGACGGGTATCGGGATGAGGGAGAGAAGAGGTGAGCTCACCCGGCAGTCTTCCTTGTTTCCACAGCGTGGGGGCGAGTGGTTTTGTGGTAAATAGTGCTGACGTCGAGACCTGGACAGACGCCATCTTGTGAGGCTGTGGCTGCGAGACCCGGAGAATGCGTGGGAGACGCCGGCGCCGCATGTGGAGAGGTGGAGGCACCTCTATGATGTGCCCACGCCCGATTCTCAGGTGTTTCCCCTGGAGCCGTACATCCGGAGCGAGAGCAACAAATCGCGCTGATATTGCGGTCGATTGCCCTGTGTTGAAGCTAACGTCATAACCTAGTTCTCCTAATTGAATGCGAATCCATGACAGCGAGACTTTGGATTGAAACCGTGACTGACCGATCTTGGTTGAAAGAGGCTTCTCGGTCAATATTCCCCCCCCGTCATGAAGTCCTCATCCGGTTTTACGCTATGATTGTTCGATCAAGATAGCAGAGTATAAGGGGGACAAGGGGTGCCAACACGCTGGTAATCCCGAAGAAAACCTGGTACGGGGACGGAGCTCTTGTGCTTTAAAGTAACATATCTGGATGATTGGCCCTGGAGTACATGTCACTGCAAGTCTTCGAGGTCATGTGAGCGGCCCATAATACTATCTTGAGGTTGTCTACGCTTTTCGTAATAGTTACAATGGCCAACAAGACCGCCTCGGTGTTAGGCTCCTCCTCCATCAAAAGCCTCCCCCACCAGCCTCATCAGGTAGCCCAAGTCCAGTCCCAAAAGGCTACTCTCAAAGACACCGCTCACAAACGTAACCCTTGTCTTGTTCCCAATCTCTGCCACCCAGTTAGTCTCCAAAACGCACCCCTCCAGTCGTCCGAGGTTATAATCCCATACCGCGCTTCTCAGAGTGTTTCTCAGAACCGGGATGCCCGCAACGTCCCCACAATCTAGCAGGGCACCGTGGTGTAGCTGCAGCCGCCCGAGTTGCAGCTCCAGCACGACTTCTTCCCTCCGGAGCAGGAGTTGCTGCAGCCGAAGGTCTGGCGCTTCTCGAGGGACTCCGCGGCGGGGGGGCCGGCCTCGGCCTCGGGGGCGGGCGCGGCGTAGGCGAGGGCGGCCAGCGCGGTGATGATGGCGAAGACGGGCTTCATTTTGAATGAGTTTCGTGGGAGGTTGGGGGTTTGGTTTTGGTGTTGTTGTCTTGACTGTGATGGTAGAGCTGAGGGTGATCTGCTTGTTGTTCAATGTGTAGAAGGGAGATGGGGGAGGCGGTATTTATAGACGAAGGTCCTCACCTGGTGGCCCCGAACAGGCCCTCATCACCGCGTTCATCCCCGAGGAGTAGTCCCCTTTACCATCAGACAAAGCCTGTTAATTCTCCCCTCAGATCCTCTGACGGCAAACCTCCCACCGCCACCTAAAACGAGCGAAGGTATCGCGGGCGGCGGTGCGGGAGACACGCAGGATGAAGCCGCTCCCCTCTCGCCCAGACGATTATATTAACGCCAGACGCAAGCGTCCTAAATCGAACCACGTCTGCATGAAGACCCGCGCCTGCGCTTGGCCAGTCCACCAATCACGGCGTCGTCGCCACTCCTCGTCTGCGGCGTCCGTGGGCCGTGCCGTTCCCAGCGTAGCGTTCGCTTGCAGCCGCGGTTGTTTTTATACGAGATTACTGAACCCTGCATCCGCGGTTACAGTGGGGCGTAGTAGAAGTGTGGGTGGCCTGGAGTGGAGGATTCGCAGGATTCAGGCGCGAACCCGGGTATAAGGGCTCGGCGTAGCATTCCTCCCAAGACCGCGTCCGTAGCGACACAGCGTCAACCGCGAGGTCGGACGCTGCCAGTGCGTAGCAGGCCGCTTAATGGGTTCACTTCCCCGCGTTCCGGGTCAACCCGTAGAGTCTATTACCCGTCATGCGCAGTTATATTAAGGGATACCTATTCTTAAATTCTGCGGGGCCCTTTTGCAAGCACTGGTCTGTAAGAGCACATGTCTATGCATGCTCCTGATCCCAGCCCCGATCCCCAGTTTTCCCTCTTGGCCTGCTCCCGACGATGTAATAGATCACATAGTCGGAACGGTCGGGCCATTAACTGGGTAGATTACGTGCACGGAGAACAAAGGGACGTGAGCCGGAAGGGTGGTAGAGCAAGAGTTCCACCCGACGCTCCGGCCTCTTAGCTGTTGTCCCCCAACTTCTCCTTCACGTCTTGAAGATGTGCCAACCGGGACCTACCTGGGCCCCGCTATCCCGTGGGAACCCGGCCCGTCTAGGCCTTGTCAACCTGGTTGGCGGAGCTGCGCCTCGCCCCCGCCCACCACCACCGTGAACGGCAGGAAGGGGTATTGTAACGAGGGCCTACCCCGCGTTTATAGGCGAAATCCATTGTTCTTTTCCACGAGTATTCGCTGACACGACTTTCGAGGCCTCGCTGGGGAGGGCCTCAAACCTCTGGACAACCGGGCCGTGTCCCCTATCGTCTCTCTGTGTTGGCGGAATTCCGCACCGATATCGGGGACGTGAACGTCGTGAGGTGGCAGGATTATATCATCCAGGGCGCCAAGCACGGACAAGAGGGAGGGATTCACGACGGCACTTTTACCAGGACCGGCATTGAGTCAGGACCACCGGGTTACCACTGGCGAGGAGTAGCTGGCACAGTGACCAGCTCAGAGGGCTTCCCGAAAAGACACACACTATGGAACCCCCCGACTCTCCTGTACTCTCGTCCCCAACCTTGCGTTGTTGTGAATAGCGGTTTCGGCCAATGGTATAAAACGTTTGTTGTAATGGGCGTTCGTGGCGCGCCTGTGAGGAGGGGTTTTTTATTGGGGAGCAACAAAGAGCGGCATACAAGCCAGTTTATCATGTGTTTGTATTTTTTCGAGCGTTGTCCCGTTCCATACTAGCCGTCCGGCGGGCGCGAACGCAGCGCGGTAGCCAAGTCTACCTGCGACACTCCCCCGTCCCAAATCCGGTCGCTCAGCTCGCTCCCGCCAACCCCGGACGTCGAGACGCCGACAACGGAAAGTGCATCGGGGACGTCTCTGCCCACGCTGCCCTTGGCCAGCCAGCCTTCTTTCACCCCCCGCTCAGACGTCAACGAGGTCAGCCTCGGCGAGTACTGGTGCTCGAGATCCACGGTCCACCACCCAGGCGCGGCCTCCTCCGCCGGCCGGTTCCCGATGGGCCCAAGTGGGGCGCCCGTCTCGTGTGAGTCAGACCCGCGCGTCCTCCGCGTGATGACGTCGCAGCATTGCTTTATGGGCGGCCAGGTCCAGTGAGAGTGTGACGAGCCGTTTGACGCGGAGGACCGCGAGTCCCTGTACCGCGTCATGGCCATGTTCGCGGCCGGGAAGCACGAGCACACGAGGCCGATGGTAAGCTCAATCATCCTAAAACTACCCGTCAGCTCCTCTTCCTTTCTAAATCAGCAAAGCCTCAAAGGGGGCTGGTCTCACACTGATATTCCCTGCTCCACAAAGTCCGAGGTGACGTCCGTCGAGTGCAGGTACGCGATAACAGCGTACAGGCGGTAGGACGTCACGCCGACAGCCACGCCGCCGGCGCCCAGCATCACCACCATCTTCAGCTTCTTCCTGGGCGACGCGCGCAGCGGCCATATCAGCACGATGGGGATGACGAGGATGATGAGGTCGGTGAGGATGGCGAGCGAGATGTCGGCGATGAAGATCCGGGCCTGCTTCAGGCACTTGCCGGGCACCGACTTGTCCCAGAAGGCGCGGATGGGCAGGCAGATTATGGTCTTGAGGATCTGGACGGGGAGGTAGGCGACTAGGAGGACGATGATGAAGATGCGGATGGCCTTGGCGATGCGCTCGCGTACGGTGAAGACCCGGGCGATGACGAGGAGCAGGGTGACCTTGGTGAAGTACGCCGCGGGGCAGTAGATTATCGAGCTGGCGTATAGCCACTGGTGGTATCGCCTTATTAGCTCACACGTTCTTTTGGCGGTCTTCGTTTGTGCGCGGCTTACCCTGGCAATCTGCCAGTAGTCGTGGGGCGATACCTCCCAAACGTGATAGCCTTCTCCGTAATGGATCACTGTTCCAGACGTCAGGGCCGGCGGCTTTAACGGGTCCCGAAGGCGGGCCGACTCAACTCATGCCAACTGTTGCAGAGTAGAGGTGGATCGACACCTATTCGTCGCGTGTGAGTATCCGCGCCGAGGGCAGGGATCCGGTCGTCGTCGGGTTTAACATACCCAAGATATCGCACATGTTACTTCAGACAAGTCCGTTAGCACTCCGACCCTTGCGTTCTAGTTCTACAAGCCAGGACAGCGAGGTGGCGGGGCGTACTGTCTTCCAGGAGGATCCTGTGCCGCATCCAGACCTGCGAGTAGGCGCGGACCACGAAGAAGATTAGCGCGAGAGCGTTGCACGCGATCAGCCAACCCAGCAGCAGCGTCCGCCCCGAGCCCTCGGGGTGGTCCAGGTCCGGTATGACGCCGGGAGGAGGCGGGGCGGCCCCCGGGTAGCTTTCGTCGGCCATTTCCTCCCTCGTCGCGGCTTAACCATCCGTGGCGGCCGGCGTCGTGATGGTGTGGCAGCACTGCATGGTTTCGTGGGATATCCGTGCGGGGGTGGTTCAGGGGTGTGTTTGGGAAAGCTGGAAGGGTGGCAAGGATAGTTTTAAGCTAACGTGATAGGGGTTATTAGGGGTCACCGCGGGAAGAGTAAACCATCCACTGTGTTTCTGACGTAGGGGGCGCCATGCGCTAGCCACGGTTGCCCGCGCGTCGCCCAGACAAGTATAAATTAGAGTTCAAGATAGTCATTCCTGACGGCTGGGCACCCAGCCTGTCGGTAATCGCGCAGTGTAGGATTCGGAAGCAGAGCGAGTGTCGATGGAAAGATGGCTTCATATCAAGCTACTATGACTGCACCATCTTCCTCGACGATGGGCGCGCAGTAATACTAGAGCGGGACTCGAGAGAGGATACAATGAGAGAAATAAGGGTATCGGAATGAACTAGTCTATCAACAGGGGCTAACATGGAAAATTTGAACCACGACCGAGCCTAACCCGGTACCTGGCCGACATAAGAAAATGCTTCCCCGTCAAACTAAGCCGAGTTCGCGGGGTCATTCAGCCTCTTGCTCTCCTCCCTCTCCCAGAAAGGCACCTCCTTGTCGTCCCCCTTGATGAACAGCCCGAGCGGGTCGATCCAGGTCATCACGAACGGCCTGTTGTCATCCCACCCGGGGCCCTCGAGCTCCGTGTGGCCGCTCTTGGAGAGGTAGATGCGGTGGTTCGCCGGCAGGAAGCGCATGGGGTGGAGCCCGTTCCACAGGAACGTGTTGACGATCATGAGCGCGGCCTCGAAGACGTAGAAGTACCACTCGTAGCGGATGACGGGGCTCAGCTCCGCCGGGTCCAGGCCGCCGCCCCGCGTGCGGTGCAGCACGTCGACGGCGAAGTGGTCCACGACGCGGTAGACGGTGCGCACCAGGATGAGGGCCATGGAGACGTACATGGTGGCCAGCGGCGTGAGGACCTGCTTCTTGCCGCCCACGCCGGCGCGGTTGCAGCGGAGCTGGAAGAGCGCGGCCAGGACGCAGAAGACGGAGATGACGCCGAGCTGCAGGAGGAGCGAGGCCTTGGTGAGGGCGTCGCCCACCTTGGTGATCTCCTCCTTGGCGCCCGGGCGCGTGAGCCAGGCGATGCCGATGCCGTTGAGGACCTCGACGAGGAAGGAAAGGGTGCCGAAGGTAGTGAGGACGCGGCCCGGGTGGAGGGGCGCGCAGTAGGGGACGTAGTACATGATGCGGCCGAGGATGTGGTAGTTCGCGAGCTCGAGGATGGGTCTGCGGCTTGTGTTAGGTTTGTTCTCGGTCGTGGGTGGGTGGGGGTTATGTGTGGAGGGGGGACGTACGGTGCCGCGTAGACGAGGATGGTGCTCGCGATGTAGGCGGGGATGTCGTCAAAGTTGAAGGCGCCGTAGGACCGGGCGGCGAACCCGGCGGCGAAGAGGGCGGCGCAGAAGGGGTGGTAGCCCGTTACCCTCCATGCCTTGTAGTGGCTGTGACGGCTGATGTTAGCGCTGGAAGTCTTCAAACCCCTCCATGTGCGACAGGTGGGAGGCGGCGTACATTGTTTGCCAGAGGTGCAATCCCGTGGAGACGGCGAACGCGACGGCGAAGATGATGGCCGCCGGCTTGTTCGGCGCGTAGAAGTACAGACTTCCCTCGACTGGGGTTTTGTCAGAAACGCCTCCTCGCAGACTGGGTTTTGAGCGAGAACCTACCAGGTTTCCCGTCCATGTTGGAGAAACGCCTGTTGTCGATGCGCTGTGGCTTGTGGTGGGGAGATGCGAATAACGCAATACAGAAATACAGACAAAATAAACAGATGAAAGATGCAAATGCTGGACTGGTTGTTTTGTTGACTGTTTAGAAAGAGCCACGATGAAAGATTCCGGTTCCCTTATATCCTCGTGCGATGCCCAAACCGACGTCAACGGCAGAGACGTCGAACTTCCCAAAAGGGAAATAGCTGGTGTCTCGGTACCAGTGGGGCTGAGCACCAGCACTCGAAAAGCCAGCCTAAACCGAAAGGGGAAATTCCCATACCTGGCTTTCGCCGATCTGCTGCACCGTCAGAATGGCTCATACCCCACACAGTTCTCCAACACTCTGGGTAATTGAAGGTGACGGCGATCTCCGCCAGGGCAGGAAATATTGCACGTTTGAGGCTGGGGAGGCCAAAGTGCGTGCGCCTTGCTGTGGGTGTGACGACATGAGCGGGCAGGCCGTTTTCTTGTTTTTGTTTTCTTTTCGGACTGCCCGGAGATTGGGGGCATTCCCCGGTGGCGGCCGGGAGCTCCCGTGTAGGGCTGGCCTTGGCTGAATCCTTTGCCCAGCATCCCCTGAGCCAGGTACGGCGCGGCGTTTTCAGCCCTAGCCGGGCTTCGTACGGTCGGCATTTCTTTACATTACCGCGGGGATACGATTTGACGTTGTCGTCGCTCCGTCACGAGGTTTGGGAAGTGCCGCTGCTCTCAGATGAGGTGGTGTACGGGTGAACTAACCCCCATTCCAGCTCTTCGAGTACGCCCTCCGTAGTCGCAAACGCCCCCCTCCAGCAGCCCATCACGACGTCCGCCGCCGACACCACCGATAGATCGGGGAACGGCCCGCCCCACGGCGATCGAGTACAGGACCGTCCGAGGCCGAAGATGTCCAGCGCGGGGGCGGGCTCCACCCCGATCAGCGGGTGCCAGAAGGGCGGGCTGGGCAGGCCCTTGCCGTCGACGCCGAGTCCGTCGGAGCAAGACCCGCCAAGGTCGCAGAGGCGGAGCCCGAGGTCGCCGTCCGGTCCGTCGACTAAGAAGTTGCCAAGCCGGGTGTCGGAGGGCATGACGCCGCTGGAGTGGAGGTGGACGATGGCCTCGGTCCTGGTGCCTTGATGCGGCGTACCTGACGATCCTCGGGTATAGCTTCAAGAACTCCAGGACGCGCTTCTCGACGGCAAAGCTGCGGGCTGTGTGCGAATAAAGACGTTGGTCTTGAAGTCCCACGGCTTTTTGAGGACGACGCCTTTTCGCACCGTCCGGACCGCGCGCCCGTTGAGCCTAACGCCTCCATGACAGATACCCCGGTCTGCCCTCTCGCCGCGTCGTTGGCGGCGGGCATTGGTGAAAAGGGGCGGGGCGGGGGGCGCTGGAGCGGGGATGGCCGCCAGGGCGGTGACGCGTGCAGCACTGCTGCATTGGTCCACTACCAGGAACGCTGCAGCGCCTTCACGCGTATTGCACACCCGTATGTGGCGTCTGCGATGCCAACTCTCTAGCGAAATGGTACTTGTAGATGAAGTCGAGAGAAACGTGAAAAATCCAGTGAACCCGGTTGCGAATCATTTTAATGTAACTGGTTCTAGCTCTTGCGTTTACTCTTCTCAGTGGTTAAATCACAATCAGGTTCTTGGGATAGCACAGAGTCTACTATTCATACCCCAGATCACTCTCTCGTCACAGCAGCTGCCGACCGGAGCTGGGATCACTTTGGCCTGGAAATAATTCCTAGCGCCACTACAACCACCCTTATCTTTTCCTTTTCCCTATCGCCCCATTTTCCCCTTCTCGGCTGGCCTACGAGATTCCAAGTTGCTCTGCCCCGCAGAGGCGTTAGAGTCCCACGAGAGCGGGGAAAGGCGAGTCTGGGGCGCCACGGCAGAAAGGACGGTTGGGATCCGAAGCAAAGACACGGCCTTTCGTGTGCTGGGCCGTTTAGGGGCTTCCCCGTCGTAAGGCAGACCTCGGCGATAGATGGAAGCGGCGCCGCGTCTATTATAAGACCGTAAGGCACAAGGAGCGCGAGGAGGATCAGGCGAAGGCCAATACGCCAGCGACCAAAAATAACATTGAAACACTGGGCCGGCTCAGCCAACTCTATTTCAAGTTTACCGCCGTCACGGAAAGCAAGAAACAGGGAAAATGCCCTCGTGCGGCGTCCGGGGGTGGCACGGCAGATAACCGCCCCCGCCAGGGGTAACACGGAAGGGGAGCCCCCAACCAATCGTTGGAATAAACATCGGCCTCTGTGGAATCATCCGTGGCTGAGCGGAGCAGCACCCTCGAACGAACCGCGGAAGGATCGTTAGCGTCTCACCCGCCTTACCAACAACGGCAAGTTACGGAGTCCGGCAATTCCGCGCTAGTCCCGGATAGGAAACTACAGTGGCCAAGACATGCGCGTGCGGCATGATCGTCATCGCGCGTCTGCATCGCCCGGGCGCTCACCTCCTCAATACTCGGTACCTCGTACAGGGACAAACTCTTACTTAAAACGGCCAAGGAACGTATTTCCCCCAGCCTTACGCCCAATGCCCAAATTCAACCTTCTTTTTCGCCCGAGGTACTCGCACCCTTACGCCGAGCCCAACCAACCCCTTTTATTGTTTTATTGATCTTCTATTGCCCCTCAGTTCGGTCTTAGTCCCATTAAGGAAGTTCAACGTCTCTTTTTTTCCCGTTCTTCGTGAAACGGTTCGGAGATGGCTGAACTGGAGTCCCCCACGCTGGGCAGCCCGGCCCCCTCGTCCGCGGGCGCGGAGGAGGAGCAGAGGTCGTGCTGGGAGTGCTCGCGCAGGCGGCTGGTGTGCGACGAGGGGAGGCCGACGTGCAGGCGGTGCCGCGACGCGGGGATCGTGTGCCCCGGGTACGCGAACACGAAGCCGCTGAGGTGGCTGGCCCCCGGGCGGGTGACGGCGCGGATCAGGAAGAAGCCCAGGCGGAAGGCGGGCGGCGAGGCGTCGGGCGCCTCCAAGGGAAAGGCCAAGGCCAAGGCTAAGAGGGCCGCGGCCGAGGCGACGTCGCCGGAGGGCAGCGGGGGGTCGCCGGACCCGTCGGACGCGGGGGCGTCGGAGCAGATTGGCCAGCTGTCGCTGTACGAGGGGGCCGGCCAGGGGGCGGGGCTGGACAGCCGGCCGGAGGAGAACTGGCTCAAGTGGGAGGTGCCGCGCTTGCTGCCCCGGGGCCTGTTCGTCACCAACGAGACCGAGGTCGTGCAGGCGACGTATTATTGTACGCCCCCCTCCACATCCCCCCCACATGCCCTAGCTCTGCAAGCTCCCCGAATGGGATTAACACGCGCAGACAACTACCACGTCTTCCCGGAGTACTCCGTGCACCAGCTCACGCCCTCCGTCTTCGTCATCCCCCTCCCGCTCGAGGCGCTCAAGGGCGCCAGCCCCGCCATCATCCACATCCTCGTGTCCGTCGCCGTGCGCCACCGCATCTACCGCGTCGCCTCGAACCGCCGTGCGGACGACAAGGGCGGGCTGATTGAGCTGCGGTCCAAGTACTACCACCACCGCGACAAGGCCATCACCGCTCTGAACGATGAGATCTACAGCTACAAGAACGCGTACATGCTGATGATCAGCGCGCTGCTGTTTGTGTTTGCCGAGGTACGTAGCAGAGGACACCCCTCGGGTTCTCGCCCCTCCCCCCCCTTCAGTGGCATGTGGGTGGGTGTTATGCAGTGTCTATGGTCCCCTGGTTGGCTAATACTTTCCGGTGACTGCAGCTCCAGCAGTCTAGCGCGCCGGCTTGGAAGGTGCACATGGATGCCATGATGGGCATGCTCTCCAACTCGGGCGGCATGACCAAGATCTGCCACAAGTTCCGCGGCATGTGCGTGACCATGATCCTCTACACAATGTTCGTACTCCCACCCCCCGTCTCCCCACCCCCCCTGTCCACACCGGACTCGGCCCGCCCCGCCCCATCCCACCACGTCTAACCAGCCCTCGCAGGATCCACGTCACCGGTAACACCACCAGCCCGCCGTCCACCCTCACCCTCAAGCCGGCCGAGATGGAGGACATGCTGGAGTTCACCACCGAGTTCTGGGAGGACATCCCCTACCCGTCCTTCATGTGCCCGCTCGAGATCCTCCACGTCATCATCGCCATCAACCACGTCCGCGCCCGCGTCCTCGAGGCCCCCCTCTCCGAGATAAGCCCCTCCCCGCAGGAGATCCTCGCGCGGCTGCGGGCCTTCTCGCCCGAGGTGTGGGCCGCCGCCAAGGCGTACGCCAACGACGAGTGGCTCCTCATCACGCGCGCCCACCACTCCGCCGCCGTCCTCTACCTGGCCGCCACGCTGGGGCCGCACTTCCCGGCCGACGAGCTGCAGGGGCTCGAGGTGCTGCGCGCGCTGCACGCGAGCGAGCTGCGGGACGTGCTGAGGGAGGGCGAGCCCGTCGCGGCGGTGCGCATGGGCACGCTGTGGCCGCTCATCGTGGCGGCCGTGGAGGTGGCCAAGGGCGAGGCGGCGCTGAGGGCGCTGGTGAGGGGGAGGCTGGAGAGGCTTGCGGACGACCTGGCGACGCCGCTGATGGTGGAGGCGAAGGATGTGCTGGAGAGGTATTGGGCGTCGGACAAGCAGGGGTGGGACGAGTGTTTTGACAGGCCGTATGCCTTTGTGCTGTAGGGTTGGCTGTTGGAGTGAAGAGGTCTTGGTTTGACTCGCGGCGTTTGGTGTTTGTGGATACGCTACTCGACAGAGTATTACGTCTGGATATGAATACGAAGTCACGACTGATTCCCACTCCGCTATTCTATCCCCCTACTGCTCGTGTTACCCTGGGCCAACTACGGGCGGCCAAACCGGTAGCAAGAAGGCGCCACAGTTAACGTGAAACACCGCAACACAGATGATATCGGGGAATACTTCTATTTCCGAGGGCATCTATATTATATCTATTATGCCAAAACGCCCCGCGTCCGACTCCAATTACTGCTGTTGCTTTGTATACCCATCATGGCCCGTAAAATCATGAAATACCCCCGAAAATACAAAAGGAAAATAGCCCTTCACACTGCGCAGGACATCACTTCTCCATCTTGCGCTCCTCGCTCTGCGGCCTCGACACATCCGAAGACGCCTTCTCGCTCAGCCTCGCGAACCTGGAGAAGCTCGTCCGCGGGGACGACTCGCCGCCGGCTTTGTCCATCGACCTCCTTAGCCGGGTGAGACTACTTCTCGGGGGCGGCGACTCCATGCCACTCTTATCCTCCGACCTCCTCAGTTTATCCGTCGACCTCCTGAGCCGCGAGAAACTGGGCCTCGTCGGGCTGTCCGAGCTGTCCGCCGCCAGACTCTTCCTCGCCTTCCTCTCCTCCTTCTTCCGCGCCTCCTTCTGCCTCTTCTTGACCCTCCGCATCGCCTCCTTGGTGAGGTCCTGCCGGAACATCCTCTCCACCACGTCCTTCTTGCGCGTCCGCCTGTCTCCGACGGTGATGAGCACGCCGGCGAGGATGTTGACGCAGATGGAGCAGGTGAGGATGACGGCGGTGACGGCGCCGGGGCGCACGCGGTAGTCGATGAGCCAGGTGGTCAGGCCGAGCGAGAGCTGGAGGCACGAGTGCAGGTCGAGGAGGCAGACGATGGTGATGAGGAGGCGGAGGGGGAAGGCGTAGTGC
The DNA here is from genome assembly GCA_023628835.1 of Sordariomycetes sp. S4602. NCBI lineage: Eukaryota > Fungi > Ascomycota > Sordariomycetes > Sordariomycetes sp. S4602. Next base: position 26,152 of record JAMAJV010000013.1, read on the forward strand.
GTCTCGGTCTCGTGCGGCTTGTAGAAGGTGTGCGACTTGGCGAACTTGGCCTGGTGGTGCTCGAGCCGCATCTGCTGGCGCGGGGTCAGGACCGAGACCTCCCGGTCGGCGGTGTTGAGGGCCGCCTCGAGGTCGACGTCCGCGCGCGACGGCTCGTCGTTGGGCTGCACCGTCTGCGAGGGGAGGTCGTTCTTGTCGCGCAGGCGCGGGACCGCCATCTTGCTGCGCAGTTTCCAGGTCAGGCGGTGGTAGCGCGCGATGTGGGCCATGTGGTACGTGTCGACCAGCCGCCAGGGGATCAGGCCGTCGCCCACGATGGCGAACAGCGCCACCAGCACGTTGTCGATGACGTTGATGATGTACAGCTGCTTGCTGCCCACGTAGATCCAGCCGATGAGGAAGAGCACCCACGCGAGGCCGAAGAGCGTGATGAGGGTCGCGTAGAGGGTGATGAGGAAGCCGAGCGGCCGCCGGACGTACTGGCCAAAGGCCTTGAGGCGGCGGTGCATGGCCGACTGCCGCGAGTGCAGCATGTGCCGCACGTGGTCGTTCAGCTCCTCGAGGTCCTCGTCCGACCAGTCGGCGAACGAGATGCCCTGGGGCCGCACCGCGAAGAAGCCGTCCTCCATGTTGCTCGGGATGCGCTCGACGGCCGGCTCGGGCCTGGTGCCGTCCTCGAGGGGCGGGCCCGCGGTCTCCGAGGCCGGGCTGGGCTCCTCCGAGGGGCTCTCCGGCACGTCGGAGGGGGCCTCGCCGTGTTGGCGGCGGAGGCGCGTTAGGTTATAGGCCGGGCGCCTGTTGATCCACTTGCCCAGCGGGGGCGCGTAGAGGGAGTTCTGGACGTTCGTGATGGAGGAGAGCGTCGTGACTTCGGGGTCTGGGGGGCATGTTGTTAGCATTGGCCTTGTCATTGCATCCAGCGTGGCAACCTACCAATGGCGTCAAGCAGGTTGACGATCTGGTCGTTGTACTCGTGCTGGTCGGATTCCTCCTCGCCCCTCTTCTCGGACGTCCCCTCGCCGGCATTTGCCGACGCATGCAGGTTCGTGTCGCTCCGCCACCGCAGCCGGGCCAGGATGCCCCTCCTCTCCGTCCTATCGCCTCCCTCCTCCTCCGTATCCTGCGACTTCTCTCCCCCCTCCTGACTGTCGTCGAGGGGCGCCTCGGAAGTAATCGGCGCCAGCACGGACGGCTCGCGGATCTGGGTGCTGCCGCGCGGCCGCGTCGGGGGCCCGCCGATGCCGCTGCCGGACTCCTGGGCCGACACGGTCGCCGCCCTCCTGCGCGCGGGGTTCGGGCGCTGCGGCGCCACGTCGGTGTCCAGCGGCGGCAGGGGCGGCGCGGAGGGCCGGCGCGGCCTCCCCGTCATCGAGGGCCTCCTCAGGCGGATGGCCGACTGCTGCGCCTGCAGCGTCCGCGGCCTCTCCGGGGGCCCGGGGCGATCGCTGTCTGTCATGGCGGGCGTCGCTCCCCCTGGCTGGGCGATTGGCCAGAAAGGAAGGGTAGGAAGGACGATTACACGGCGCGTGCAATTCCTTTAAAGGGCGCCCCTCGGATGGGCCGGACTAGGGAGTTTCGGCGATATTATAAATCCATGAAGCTTTTTTCGGGCGAGTCAAAAATAGCCAAGAGCTTTGGGGGAGGCTGGGGCCGTTTGCTGGGGAAAAAAGAATTGGTTTAGGGGCTGGGTTCGGATTATTAGCCGCAGCCTTTTCTCCGGGCATGTGAGACAGTCGGTCGGCTCGGCCGGCGCCCTGTTGATCGGATCGGCGATAGCAGCTTTTTAGCCTTTACGTCACGGCGGCGGGGGCGAAACTATGATGTCATTTTATTGCGCTCGTCACCGCTGCTAACAAATCAAGACGGCCCAAACACGCAAGTCCCAGACACAGAGACCCGCAGATGGTTCCACCCAATCACGACGCGCCGGCCTTGCTTTTCTGTCTGCCTCCCGTCATACCGTGTCTCCGCCCGGACCTTCGGCTCCGTCTGACCGGTGGCAGACCCGGTTCTCATTTGCGTGTCAGCCAACGATCTTCCCGTGATCATATGTAGGGCAGAAAATATGGCAACTCGATACGAAGCTCGTCTTTACAAAGTCTGTACGCCTCGTACAGTATTCCACGGCACGTCATAAATCCGCCTTTCCCTCTATCTCCCCCCCCTTCGGTTCCTTCTTTTTTCTTCGCCCCCACCTCTTTTCGTCTCTACTACAAGTCCCAAGCGGCCGGGTAGAGGCGGGAGATCGATAACGGCGTACAACCGATTGGCAAGATCGGCGTGTCTATGGGCGAGCTTGCCCGAGCCTGACGAGCATATAAACACCAGTAGGTATTGCAGGCTCTCTGATGCCCAACACGAAATCCAATTAGATTCCACAGACAAGACAAGAGAGCCATCCCACGCGATGTCCCCACGCCTTAAGAGCCCACGGAAATGATCAACGCCGATATACCTGCCTCGGATCGTACACCGCATCCTGCGGGGTGCACATATGCAGTCGTTGGTCCCCTGCTAGCCACAAGCCCCTCTTTCTCACCCTGCGACGCGCGTCCTCGATAGACAATGCATTCTGATTGTTACTATTCCCATGCCACCTAACACAAGGCAGGCCTGGAGAGCGGGATGCGTCCGGATCCGGTGTCCAGGTCGGTGAATCATACTCCACGTAAAACCGCGTGGAACTTGCAATTAGGCGCCTGGTCACTACGAGCTTTCCATCTACTGTATATCTATCGGTTGATTATCTCCCCACCAACCCAGCGGCTGATAGAATCTAGATATCCCCATATCAAGGAACTAACTGTATACCAGCGAACTTAAATGATATTCCACAATACCTTCCACGCATGTGAAGAGCTAAGACGAGCCATAGGGCCCGCGCGAGTACAATAAAACCTTAAGTCAACTTTGCTTCCCTCCTGTATTTACAGCAAGCTCCTTACCACACTAATCACTTAACTACCCCCACTACAGAAGCAGCTAGCAAACCTCACCAAAAGCTTAGCCAGCCGCAACTGGCTCCACGCCAAGCCTACAAAGCGCAAAAGCAAACAAAAAATAAAGAGGGCCGAGCGTGAGTCGAACACGCGACCTAAGGATAACTTGCAGGAGTAACTGCAATCCTCCGCTCTACCACTGAGCTATCGACCCGCTTTGAATCTAACCATTAGCGGCATGGGCCCGTCTAACAATGCTGAGCTGGCCCGGCTGAATGTGTATGGTTGGGGGGATGACCTCAATTACAACGTGAGATGGAACAAGACACTGGATTTACAACCACTGCTTATTCCCAAACTGCGAGATAAACGCACCACCATGCCCAGCCTCGATGCTAAGCCTCTCCCAGGTCGACCTCATAGTTCGGACAGCTTCATCTACAGGGGTTGGGCCCTTGAAGTGAGGCGCATAAGTTTGAAACCTACCCATAAGCCCCGCCAGGCTCCCCATCTGTTCCGGAGTGACTGTGGGCGGCGCATCAGTAAACCGTCTAGACGTTTTCAATCTCGAGGACAAGGAGCCCCTACGTACCATTCTCAAAGTGGCCCACATCAACCACGCCTGGGCTCATGCTCACGAAGAGCACGCCGTCCTTCTTATACTGCGCGCCAAACTTGGCCACAATGACGTTCATGGCCGCCTTGGAGGCCGCATACAAAGAGCCTACCTCGACATCGAGACTGTTGATCATGTCGAGGTCGGCGTGGCCGCTGGACATGGCAATGACCTTCTTGACCTTGCCCTTCAGGACAAGCGGGGTGAAGAGGGTGAAGAGGTGGACGTTCCCGACGACATTGGTCTGGTACAACTTGGACGAGACATCCTCCAGCTCCTCGACCTTGTCGCCCCTGTTGAGCATAGCGGTTAGCTTAAAGACTGGGGCCCCGCACGGCCAGCTAAGTAGGACCTACAATGCGCCGATGGGGTCAAAGGCGTCGAAGTGGGTCTGGAAAGCCGCGTTGGAAACGAGGTAGTCAATGCCACGCTCGCCAACAATCTTGGCGGTGTCGGCGGCGGCCTGCTTCAGGCTGGCGTGGGCGGTGAGGTCTGCGTGGACGATGTGGATATTGGGCCGGTCGCCCAGCTCTGCGGCCACCTTCGCCTCGGTCGCGGCCTTGTCGCGGACCAAACCGACGACTAGGTTCTCCGGGTCTTCCGAGGTCTGCTTGAGGATCTCGAACTGGGCGGGGTTAGTCGAAAAGGGCAATGCGCAGCGCGGAAGTAAGGCAGGCCTACCCCGATTCCCCTCGACACCCCGGTGATAGCGTACACGGACATGTTGGATGATTACAACTTGGACAGGTTGGTGAGAAATGTGATGTGGAGCTGCTCGGACTACAAGCGAATCACGGTTTGACAGGCTGTTTTATATCATATAACTGAGGTGCTTAGGAACAAAATAGAATAAAACAGAAGCCTCTGATTGGGATTACAAAGCTGTGTCTTACGTGCATATTCGCGGAAAGTTGCCTCAGATCTCTCTTAGCATCACACACGCTTATGCTGCACCTCCGCGTGCGCCAATAGGTCAGAGCGGCCACAGCACAGCCACCCAGTCTGAATATTGCTTGGCAGCTACACCGAAAATCCATTGGGCGAGTATCCTGTGCCCACGGGCCTTGGTGGTATGGTATTCCCCGTAAGCGCTAAATCCGCCGCTCACGTAATGATGGATACCTGCTAATGATAAAAGGATGCCAAATCTCCACGGAGCATATCAATCAGCCCCTATCTCATCGTGTCTCAAGCAAAGAACACAATCCAAGATGCATCTCATTCTAACAGGGGCGACCGGCCTGGTCGGCTCCGGCGTTCTCGATGCCATGCTCAAGGCCAAGGATATCTCGAAAATATCCATACTCTCCCGGCGACCGGTAGAAATGGCCAAGGACAGGAACGACCCCCGCCTCAATGTTATCCTCCACAAGGACTTTGAGAAGTACGAACCCGCGCTGCTGGAGGAGCTACGGGGTGCAAGCGGGGCGGTGTGGGCTCTGGGCGCAAGCCAGAACGAGGTGTCCAAGGAGTGAGTAAACAGGATCCCCCCGTCCCGTTTTGGAGCCTTTCTCCGGTGTGAGAGCTCCCGCATCCTGACAAAAGAAACCAGGGAGTACGTGAGAATCACAAGAGATTACGCCCTGGCCGCTGCCGAGGCGTTCCAGAAAATACCTCGGGACGGCGGTGCCGCAGACGAACCCTTCCGATTCGTCTTCGTCTCGGGAGAGGGCGCGACGCAGAAACCGGGAGCCCTCACGCCTCAGTACGGGCGCGTGAAGGGCGAGACGGAGCTCTTGCTGTCCGAGATGCGGAAGAATAACCCGCTCTTCCACGTCAACTCGGTGCGGCCGTTCTTCGTGGACGCGGCGGCGCACGAGGCAATCAAGCCGTATATCCCGCAGCGCGCCGCGCTCCTCGCGGTGGGAGATGCGGTGGTTGGCCCGGTGATTAGGGGTATGGTGAAGAGATATCACAGCCCGACGGGGCCGCTAGGAGAGTTTATGGTGGGCATGGCGATGGGGAGGTTTGATGAGAAGCTGGATGGGCCGGGGGTGGAAAAGTTGGGTGCGTTGAGTGTGATTCAGAATGTTGGGTTCCAGAGGTTGATGGGGCTTTGATTGATGAAGACTAATGCCGGATTGCATTGGCGACGAGCGGTTGTCCACGATACCCTCCAGATTGACACTCTTACGATCAGAAGGTTCCAAAAGTAGCAGATTTGTTCTTCCAGAATCGGCAGCCTCGGATCATCTCGAATGCAAGGCTCCGACCCCGCGCTGCTATTCTGGGATCACCGGTGCTTGGTGGGCAGCTGCCCTTGTTTTCGGTTTACGGATCCGTTTTCACCAAGAATCCGGTGCAAACTCCTGTACCCCCCCAGAAGGAGGCGCGTAAGGAAGAAGGGTATGCTCCCTTGGAACTTATGTGGAGATTTAATTTGCTAGCCGATCATCGCCTGCTAGGTCTAATCCATGCCTGGTCAGGCTGTTACAGATCCTGTGGAGATGACTGCGGCTTACTGGCAGCGGACTGGTGCGGCACCGCGGCCTCTGTTGAGGCAAGCTGCACGAGGTATCAAAATTGCGATTATGGCCCTAATTGGACCGCTTAGCAAGTCGATTAGAATAAGAGATAATTACTACCGGCAAAACTGACGTCTTGTTTACCCTGGATCTTCGGCTACAGCCACTCCGCATTGGCTCGGCACCAGGAGTTGAAATTCCCCGCCCGTGAACAATTTAATCTGACACCTGACAGATATGGGTGCTCTGTAGAACTTGAGTATAGGTGTCGACTGTCTCTGTGTCCTTGTCTACAGTAGGTAGAATATCCCCAGAAATCCGCTACTTCATAAACCGGCTTAAAAGTGTAGCAGATCCGTGGACTACATCTAGTTGGAGTGCGCTTAGTGTTATAAGGCCTTTCTATCAGGAGTGCTGAGATGCCGTATAAAGCCTGTAACAAGACCCCCCCACAGCGGGAGTGGGAGCCGCTCTCCTTTTGGGCACGCGGTCCGGCGGCTGCGTCTGGTACTTTCCGGAAAGATCGATCAACATAGACTAGCCGAGCTATAATGGATGGATAAATGCCCGCGTCAATTCGGCGTTGAGCACTACTTCGCAATAAGAACCCGGACAGAAGGGAGACTACAGCGCTCCAGGTAACAAGGACGCTTGTAGAAGGCATGCATATATAAATTAACGGCCGCGTAGCACGTTTAGCATCAAGGAGTTTTCTTCTTTTCATCTACCAAACTATCTCATGAATCTGAGTCCGCTTTCTCGGCGCAATTGGATTCAAACGAAGACCAAACTCGGGGAATATCCAGTTTCTATTTGTCCATTCCTAAGCCATCAAGATGCGGTGTCCTTCCGTCCTCAATCTTGCCCTCTTAGGCCTCGCCTCCACCCCCTTTGGTGCCATGGCGGCCTCGCCTGGGTGCGGACAAGCAGCGACCCTCACTAGCGGCGTCCAGAAACTCACCGTCAAGGACACGGAGCGGCAGTACACCCTGCAGCTGCCGGACAACTACGACCCGGAACACCCGTACCGGGTCGTCTTCGGCTGGCACGGGGCCAACGACGACATGGACGTCACGGTGACGGGCTCATTGGCGCCGCCAGTAGGGTCGTTCAGCTACTTTGGCCTGCAGCGGCTGGCGAACGACAGCACCATCTTCGTCGCGCCCGACGCGCTCAACAAGGCCTGGTACAACAGGAACGACGAGGACTTCGAGTTCTTCGATGCCATGCTTGAGCAGCTGTCCGGCGGCCTATGCGTCGATGAAGAGCAGGTCTTTTCCATCGGTTTCAGCCACGGCGGCGCCTTTACCAAGGCGCTCTCTTGCAACCGTGCCAGCTCGCTCCGCGGCGTGATTATCTTGGATGGCGGTGGCCCTATCGATGGCACCTCTGAGTGCTCGACGGACCCCATTGGTGCGCTTGTGGTGCACGGCGTCGATGATGGGATCGAGGGCGGGCGGGCGACTCGCGATTTATACGTCGAACGCAACGGGTGCACGGCGACGGACGCCGAAGAGCCTGCCGTAAACAGCCTGGCTCCTCACATTTTGACAGAGTACGAGGGCTGCCAGGAGGGGTTCCCAGTGTGGTACATTGCCTTTGACGGGCAGCATTGGATGGCGCCGTGGGACGGGGGCAGAAATAACGATGGCGAAAAGACTTTCACGCCAGGAGAGGCATGGAAGTTCATAAACGAGTTTCAGTGATGTGGTCCTTTAACCGCATTCCGTATCAATAATCATGTACTATAACTCACCTATACCAGTCGCTACACTCCACCTGTCTTCGTGCTAGTAACTTAGTCGAATTCTCCTTTAACTACTAACTGCATTGACCTCTCCCCCTACAGAACCCCTTCTGTCAAGGGTCAAGGTGACGAATCTGTATTGGATTAGTTGAGGCCCTGTGCTCAAAGAATCTCCACGCCAAAAGAGGGGTGACATTTAATTCGGCTCCTACTGTACTTGAGGAGGAGGAAAAGCAGGAGACATTTAGAGCGGGATTTATTATTCGTTATCTTTGATCATTCAACTAGCAGCGTGTGGAAAGGTTACCCGTCATAGCGGGAGCCGCAGACGCGATCGTGGTGGGGCTGGGCCCACACGCGGCGCTAGAACGGTCGAGTCGCGTCATGAAGCCGACCTCCAAGGCCCGCGATACTGCGTCACGGCGGGCACTATCCGCGCTACCGCAGAGAGTGGGGTCCGAGCAGAGCAGGGTTAGCCTAACTGGCGATGCCACGCTGTAACCAAGGACCCGAAAACCCTAGCCGGATTAGGATCGCCTGCAGAGATGAAGCTGAACGCCAGATGGTGAAGCGGCTGGTAGGAGCTAATCTGCCTCGAGGGGCTCGCTTGCTCCGAGACGAGCTCTTCCCTGTCAAGGTAGACAACGTTGACCGCACAGCTGTCTTGGACGGGACTGGAGATGCCCGAACAGGAGCCGCCGAGGCCTTGAGTCAAGAAAACGACGTCCAGGTGCTATAGCTGCCAGCAGCTCGGTCATAAAGCCTTCCAATGCAGCAAGACCCAGGCCGGCGGGAGATGCGTTAAAGAAGATCATCATCACGCCGCCTGCAGCGAAACTATCCTAAAGTGTGTGCCCTGCAGGGGTCCTCACGAGTCCTTTAGCAGAAGCTGCAAGACGCTCTACCCCTCCGCGCATGAGTAACACATTCCGGGTGATTCATTAATATAAATTCCGTTTGCGCCGTGGAATCTGGAAAACGTGTGGGTGAGGCTATTAAGGCGGGTAAGGCTGGCGGGGGTTGGGGGCGGAACCTGATCCGTCGTGTAGCTGGCACCAGCGACCATGTCTCACCACGACTTCACCTGGAGGCTCCCAATCTGATACAATCCTAAGGTTGCTGTGTTCGGAAAGCGGTGGTGCAAAGCCGTTGCGAATCCCTACCGGCGATTATGGACACCTGTAATACGTCATAAATCTAGCATGTGCATCATATCTGCCTCGTGGCCCAAGACGCCTCCTTAACCAATTCCATAAGGCGAAGCGTGCCCAGTGCTCCGGGCGACCCCCAAACCTATTCATCCCATACCAACAATGTCACGCCAAAAGTGCGAGTCCAAGCACCAAACATTGGGCGCTGGCCCCCGCGGGCCTTAACATCCCTTGGCCGAGCCAATCCCGCGCGGGTCGTCATGGTCGGGGTACATGACGTGCTCAAAGTCCGCCCGCCAGATGTGTCTTCCCGGTCGGGTAAAACCCTACATCGGGAAGGTGACCTCGCGAATCGATTAACCTTAACCCCAAACTGCCAAGAATGGAGAGACGTGGGGGGCCGTATGCAGGGCGCTCTATCTCGCGTTTTGGGCCAGCAATGGCGTGTTTCCCACCCGCGCGGTCCTCTTAAATGCACCCCGCCGGACTCCCCGTCTCACAAGTCCCCCCAGTTGCCGCCCGCCGTAACCGAAAACGTAACGAACACGAGCGATACGCGATGGTCCTCTCGTCCTTGAAGTCCCGGTTCGGGAACAGGGCGTCGGTGGCGGCCTACCCGGCCGAGACGCCCGGCTCCGCCTCCGAGTCCGACGTGTCGGTCCTCCGCGACGGCGACCTCGCCTACGTGCGCGAGCACGGCGGCAACGCGTCGGGGCCGTCCTACCAGGAGGCCGGCGGCGCGCCGGTGGAGAGCAGCTCGCCGCTGGGCTACCACGTCGGCTGGCTGACCGTCATCTTCCTCAACGTCAACCAGATGATCGGGACGGGTATCTTCTCGACGCGTGCGTACAGCCACGGATGCGTATCGCGTCCAGCCTCTACGCGAGTGGGCAGTCGCTAACCATTGTGCGCAGCCGGGTCGATCCTCTCAAGCACGGGCTCCGTCGGCCTGGCCCTCATCTACTGGTTCATCGGCTTCGTCATGGCTATCGCCGGCTTCAGCGTCTACCTCGAGTTCGCTAGCTTCTTCCCCAATCGCAGCGGCGCCGAGGTGGTCTACCTCGAGCAGGCCTATCCGCGCCCGCGCCACCTCTTCCCCATCGCCTTTGCCGTGCTGTCCGTCCTCCTGTCCTTTAGCTCCAGCAACGCGATTGGTGAGATATCCCTCTTATTAGGAGCATCGTGTAGTTTGGCACGCTAACGGACTTAGTGCTTTCACGGTATTTGTGGCGCATTGCAGAGAAGGAACCTTCGGATTGGCAGATGAAGGGCGTGGCCATCGCGGCCTACACCTTGGCTGTTATCTGTTAGTTTCCACCCGCTCCTCGAAGGATGTGAGGCGGAAGGTATTAACACAGTCCAGGCGTGATCGCGCACAACAAATATTCCCTCTGGGCCACAAACATCTTTGGCGCTTTGAAGGTGATAACCCTCATCTTGTACGTGCCCCACGCCTCCAACCCCCCATAACACATCCCCCGTTGCACGCCCGACTTACACACCGGAACCGCAACAGCATCAGCATCACTGGCTTCGTAGTCCTCGGCGGCAACGTCAAGCACATCCCCGACCCCAACGCCAACTACCGCGACGCCTTCGCGGGCACCACCGACAGCGGCAATGATCTCGCCGGCGCCCTCGTCAACATCGTCTTCTCGTACTCGGGCTACGCCAACGCCTTCAACGTGGTCAACGAGATCCAGCGGCCCGTGCCCGTCATTAAGCGGCACGGGGCCATCTCGGTGGTCATCGTCGCCGTGCTGTACATGTTCTGCAACATTGCGTACTTTGCAGCTGGTGAGTTCAGGGGGGCGGGGGAGGGTTATAACTCTGGTATTTCGCGAGTGGATGTGCTGACGGGGTTTTACGTGCAGTGCCGAAGGAGGAGTTCTCGAGCTCCGGGGAGATTGCGGCGTCGGTGTTCTTCACCACGGTGTTCAGGAGTCGCGGTGCTGAGACGGCGCTGAATGTGCTCGTCCTGCTCAGCGCTTTCGGGAACCTGCTGGCGGTGCTAATCGGCGCTTCGCGGATGATCCGTGAGATTGGGAGGTACGTTTACTACCCATGTTGGTGTAATAACCGGACCCCATGAGAGGCAAAAGCTGACGTTGGACCGTTCTACAGGCAAGGCGTGCTGCCCTACCCCAAGTTCTGGGTCTCCACCAAGCCGTTCGGGACGCCGCTGGGCCCGTACCTGCTCAAATGGGCCATGACCTTTATCATGATCGTGGCCCCTCCCGCAGGCGACGCCTTCACCTTCGGTAAGCAAAAGCGCCTCTCTATCCCGTAAATCTCGGATCTGACGGAGGTCCTAGTCGTGAGTTTGAAGGTGTACCCCGAGGCGCTCTTCCACCTCGCGCTGGCGGTCGGCCTCTACATAGTCCGCTACCGCCACAAGCGCGTGGGCCGCGACCGCACCGAGTTCAGGGCGTGGCACGCCGTCGTAGTCTTCTTCATCCTCGTCCAGGCCTTCGTGGTCGTCATGCCGTGGTGGCCTCCTGAGGGCGGGCCGTACGCGGGCGATGTCAGCTTCTGGTACGCCACGTACTGCGTCACCGGCATAGGAATGTGAGTCCCGCTCCCGCTCTCCTTTTGTTTCCTCCCGTCTCTCCCCTCTTGCGCCACGCCTTTTCCATCCCGCCCCCAACCCGCGGGTACTTGTGGAGAGAAGAACGCGTCACTAATGTGGTAAATAAGCCTGGTTGTGTGCGGGATCTACTACGTGCTCTGGATCTACCTCATTCCCAGGTGGAGGGGCTACGCAGTCAAAGCTGAGGTACTGGACGTGGACAAGAATGGCGCGAACACGCACCGGCTGGTCAAGGTGCCGCTGGCCGAGGTGGAGCGGTGGGACGCCGAGCACGATGACGCGGGGAAGCTGAGGGCCGAGTCCGTCACCGAGTCGGACGGAGCCGAAGCTCCGGGCAGAGACAAGGTGTGACAGTTGGCCGGAAGGAGATTTGAGCTGGAGTTGTGTGATTGGATAGGATTAAGTAGGGGGCTTTGCTTCTTTGGTCTGATTAAGTAGGGGGCTTTGCTTCCTTTGTCTCGGGAACAAGGGAGTGTGTCTGGAGCACATGCAGGCCGTCCATGATTCATAACGAAGACGAGCCTGTTTATGCGACTAAACCCGGTCTTGGTGCGACTGAAACCCTGGTCTCTACTGTTTTAAACCCCGACGAATGACATGTTTCTCATTAGTCCGAGTTGGCGACGACGCTCTCCGACTGTTCCTCAACATTGAGGTGCCATCTCATCTCTGTAAAGCCTCCCATGAAAGGGAGGCACTCCGGAATATTCAACACCTCCATCCTTTCCTCGTTATCCATCGTCTCAACCTGCTCTGAGCGGAGCCGCCTCGTGGCTGTAAGACGAAAATTGAAGGTCTAGTTGCGTTTTCGGGGCGCAGGCGAAGCTGAGGGGCGGCATCCGCTCGGCGGGGTTGGACTTGCCGTTCATGAGGAGCGCCGCCGAGCATCCAGGTCCCCAGCTTCCTCGACTTGATGAAGTAGATGGTGCGCTCCTGGCCGTCGCGGGGGGTGGTGGGGCCCTTTTTGTAGAGGTACACGAGGTCGGTTGCGGCGGCGTCGCGGTCGTAGTCCAGCATAGAGAGTAGTCGCCTGCGGTCGCGCCCGGGGCGCGAGCTTACGTGGAGAAGTCAGAACATCCGACATCGATCTGGGGGCAGTATCACCCGTGCCGGCGAGTAGTAACGAAAAGCATACCTTCTTTTCTCCGGGAGATAGTAAATACTGGCTTATCAGCATCTTTCTCCGGGTCATACTGGATGTCCAGACGCATCGCTATTGTCGACCCGTTAGCCAGGTTCTGCAGACCCCTTGGCGGGAGATGGTGCGCACTCTCATCAAACGAATGTCCATGCAGGATATTGTCGGATTCCATGATCTTTTGGAAGTAGCCCAGGGCGATGGGCTGCACCTGCCGTTTCTTTCGTTACTCGCTCAGGAGCTTCACGTCTTTCTGCATCTCGCTCTGCTATCTCCTCATGTGGCCCAGCGCCGTTTCTGCCGACCGGAAGGCCCTCTTGCTCAGCGACTCGAGGTGCTTCGAGTGCGGGAAAATGCGCAACACGCGCGCAGCCGCGTCGAGACGGGTGGGGATCTTCTAGAGAGCTTCAAGGATCTCGGCATTGATCTTGCTAAAACGGCCCGCGGCCTGGGCTCGGTCAGTGCAAGTCCCATACACAGAGTATAAGGGGAAACACCATGCCTCGAGGATGAGTTTGAAACCGCCGCAGACAACAGACATGTACTCGGATTCGCATGGGAAGAGCCTTAGCAAGCTGTCTGTTCTCTCCTTGTTCTTGACCAGCTTGAGGAATGCCCCGTTGCCCTTTCCCCATAGCCCATTGGAGTCGTTTTCTGAGTGCTTATCGATTGCGTTGGCAACGACCTCTTGGAGCTGTTGCATTGTATGACCTTTGCCGGGATCGATGCCGATCTTGTATTTACCCGGAACTATGCTCTCATATTCCCTCATCGCCACTTGAAGGAGTCCTCTGTAGCTTGGATCTGATCGACAGCTCCGTTCCTGTTCGTGAATCAGTCGTCCGAAATTTCTGTTAACTAAACCGAAAGGTGCCAGAGGAAAGCACCTACAGCGGATATGTGGGAGTTCGGCGAATAGTTGGAGTCGTTAGTGGAGACGTGCCAGCGTCATGGACTTTAAGATCCACCTGGGTGGACTCGGACCGGAGCACCGGGTGGATGGAGCCATCGCGTATGCTTTGCGGGGTAGCTACAGGAATCTCCCATAGCGTGTTTGTTTGTTTGCGAGGCATTGATTGCAATTTCTCTTTCAACTCCCCCCCTGGCACAGTAGCTCCATTAGGGCTAGGCCGAACACGGCCCGTTGCCTCCCGCAAGTCACCTTTCTAACTGGGGGCCGGGCCGCCTCTCCGTGAAGATGACGATTCATCAACCTAGATACCGTGTCCGGATACTCCCCCTAGGCCCGTCCTGTGTCGAGTGCTATGGAAATGGTAACATCCAGAAAGCATTGCCTATCGACGGTGCGCGTCGCAGAGCGAGAAGGGGTTGCGGGTTCCAGTGGGACGAACTGTTCTTGGGGACCGACTCGCCCTGGTTCATCTAGCCAGAATAAAACGCTCTCGCGCTCAAAAGCGCTGGACACCGGGAGATGGGGCGGGCGCTTACGAACTGCGGGGTGAACCCGACCCAATAGATTCACCAGGCCCTGGGCTTCATCTCCAAAAAAGCGTGGGACAATTGCTTGAGTTGGCCCGACACGGGAAAGAGGATTTACGCGTGCCGCGGGAGCAAGAAATAACAACCCAAGGTCTGATAGACCTAGTAGGATCTCCAATGAGCGTATTTAGACCATGGGCAGCAGATACCAGCGCGTTCGTTGCCGGCAATGGGCAGGAGCGCCGGCAGAAGTTCCCCCAGCCCGATCCAAGAGGCAAGAGAGATGGACGCTCCTCGGTTTGGGCGGAAGGGCTGGAGCTCTAGGGCTATTGCTCACTATTGATGCAGGCGCGTCAGCCACAACTCGGCTTACTATTGTCTGTCACCTCGACTAGGCCCTCCGCGGACTTGCGCCACGTCAGGCATCATATTGCACCTTTCTCCCCAACAGGCAGATTAAAGCCGCACCAAACACCCAATTGATTCCCAGCTCCAGCACAGTCAAGGCGGAGGCCTGCCATTGTTGGCGAAACGGTGAGCCAGGCTTAGACCGTGCAGCAACGCAAACCCACTGTGCAGGTTTGCTCCTGCCATTTGCTCTGGGATGCCCCACATCGATGTCATCAGCTCCAGCGTTGCTTCCCTTTCCCTTCCCATTTGCACCTTCCTTCCCTCTGTTTGACGCCGTGACAGCTCATCACAAATAATTTCCAACCGCGCACCTCCAACTCTCTTCCCTTCCTTTTACCTTCCCACCCTCACGCTTCCTCTCCAGCCCAAAACAGCCCTCTGCCGACCTTTGCCCAAGTGGTTCACGCGCCACCAGCGGGATTGAGGCACCAGTCTTTTTTTTCCCTTTTTCTTTTTTGTTTACCCTGCAGGTAAACCTGTGGGTCCGTCCCTCTAGCCATGTCGACCCCCTTGTCGGCCACCGCCCGCGCCGCCGCGTTTTTCGACAACTGGCGCATCGAGCGCCGTCAGTCGGCCCAGCAGCACCAGGAAGAGCGCGAGTCCGACGCGCCCCCGTCTGCCTCGTCCATCATCAAGGAGGCGCTCCCGTCCCTGCCATCCATCGCCGTCGGCGGCGCGACCAGCAGCCCCGCGATCAGGACGACCCCGTCGAGGGCCAAGAACGCCGCGCCCGTCGCCGACATGGCGCCCCGATCCGCCACCTCGTCGGCCTCCAAGCCCGGCGTCAAGAGCAGCCCTGCCTCCGGTGCGCCTTCCCCAATTTGTTTTCATTCTTTCCGACGCGAATCCATTGTTGTCCTTTTTTTGCGCATTCGAGCGAGAAGCTGACTTCCGGTGATGCAGGCAAGAAGAACGCGACGACGACGCGCGATGACCGTGACGGCGAGACCGATAGCGATACCGATGATACGGGCGACTCGTATGCCGTGCGCGACCAGATAGTTGCTGAGGAGCCCGCGCTGTGGGACCCGCCGTTCGCGACCACGCCTTCGCGGCCCAAGCTGCCCGCCAGGCTGCCCAACTCGCGCCGCAACCGCGCCGCGCGCCGCTCGAGCCCCATCCTGGGCGCGCACAGCTCAGACGTCGAGGACGACGACCGCCAGCGCGAGCCGCCCAAGAGGGCCGCCAAGACCGCTGCCCGCGACAAGAAAGAGCAGGCGCAGGCGAAGAAGCAGGAGCAGGAGCTGGCACAGAAGCAACAGCTGGAGCAAGAGCAGGAGGACGATACCCGCGCGGACGCGAAGGACGACGAGGCTGTCTCCCAGAAGAAGTACACCCTCAAGGCCATCGCATCGCACCGCCCCAAACCCGGCGAGCCCAACATCTTCGAGCTGCTCGTCCGCTGGGCCTCGAAGTCCGGGGGCGAGGCCGTCGAGACCTGGGAGCCCGAGGAGACGCTGCACCGCGACGCGCCGCGCCTGCTGTTCGCGTACTGGCGCCGCGTCGGCGGGCGCGAGGCCCACATGCAGGACCCCACGCTGTGGTACGTCGAGGGCGTTAAGACGCACCGCGTCCGCGGCCAGATGGTCGAGCTTCACCTCTCGTGGGTGGGGAGCCCGGAGCTGAACTGGGAGAGGGAGGCGAGGGTCGAGGACATTGCGCCGCTCGTGCTGGAGGAGTACTGGGAGGAGAAGGGCGGGAGGGCCAATGTCCTTGGGAAGAAGAGGAAGGCGGCGGTGGGGAAGAAGGCGGGTGCTAAGCGGGCCCGGAAGTGAGGGATTGATGTCTTGGGCGGGTTTGCGATCCTCGAGTGAGGGTTTCATTCTGGAAAGGCGATTCAAAGATCCTCAAGTGGGGGTCTTCACCTTTTCACACTTTTTTGAGAGCAGGGCATCACAAGTGTGAAGGGCCCGAGCGAGGGAGCGAGCAAATATCTTCTACGAGGACGGGCGAAACGCCCAAGCGAAGGGGGGAACCAGGGTCCACGGACGGAAACGGTGCAAAGGCGTTGACACAAAAACATCTCTTTCCATGGCTTTGTTGAATCTACGGATTATTTTTTTTTCATCTTCTTTTTCGGTCGGCTGCGAGGAGGGAAGCGGCGGGGCGCATGGAAGCGAAGGGAACGGGAAGCGGGGAGCGCGTGTGTACTATTCCGCTCGGGTAGCATAATTAACTTTAGTCACGTTGAGTTGGGGAAGTTGAGTGCGTCTGGGTGCGTAGACCGCCTTCTGGTGCGGGTGGGGAGGCCTCGCCTAGTTTGAAATGGTGCTTGAATTCGTGTTGTCGCTTCACTCTTCGGATGGGGGAGGCAGGCCAGGGCGCGCCCAGCGTTGGGCTCGGCTGCCTCGGAACGCGAGACCAGTCGGCCGTAAGCAACGCGCCCTTCGCGCAGGTTCGAACCGGGCGCGGCGTAATGTACTCCCATTTCCCCCACGTCGATCCCTCAGGCGCTGGTGGTGCTGCCCGTGCACTCGCGCTGCTCGTCCCACCGTCGCCTCGTCACTTGGTAGTCCCAAAGTACACTGGGTAATGGTTGGACGTAAAGCAGCGTTTATATAGTTACGATGACTTACCTGGAGGGTGTGGGTTGTCTATTCTCTTCTGGAACATTTCTCCCTTTTCCAACTGACGCGTAGTACCTCCACCGAACGCCCCGACGGATCTTTGCTAGGTGCTCATGACGAGTTACTCCTTGTTTGCATTTTTCCCGGTTTCGTGCTTTGCAAAGCTATTCCGAAATACATATATAAAAACCACGAAAACAGAAAGTCCCCGAGTCTTTGGCTGCGTGCGAAGAGAGAGCCGGATAAGAAGTCGAACTTTGTTTAGGCGCCGATTTACACTTCCTGGAGCCGCGGTGTGGGGCCCGCTCTGGCCGAGCCCACTTCTCCGGCTTCAGAAACGCCGTATAGATGGGCATGTGTAAATGTTTCGTAAAGTGGAAAATGAAAAACATCGAACAAAGCACACATCCCTTCGCCCTGTTTCCTCACGTGACGAAACGAAGGCCTCCTTCCCCCGCTTTCAGGCGAAACGTCGAGTGCCACGAAACAACCCTGCGTCTCTTCCATCGCCCACAGTACCGCAGCAACCTCTCCCGCCCCGGAAACCCATCCATACCGAAACGCCATGGAGCCGTATGTGAACCCGATCGCCCGCCGCTTCGAGGTCCTCGGGCGGACGGGCTACGGCGTCGTGTACACGGACCGCGGGAACCGCACCACGGTGCTCAAGTCGATCGCCCTCTGGGTCGACGGCGTCGGGCACAACGGCGCGCCCATGGCCATCGAGGGCACCATAGAGCGCGAGGCCGCCATCTACGAGGCGCTCGGCGACCACCCGTCCATCACCAAGTTCCTCGGGCTCGTGCTCATGGACGCCGCGTCCGACACCTATGCGCTCAAGCTCGAGCGCGCCACCGTCGGGTGCCTGCGCCGGCTCGTCGCGGATGACCCGGCGCCCCCGATGGCCACGCGGCTGAGGATGGCCGCGGAGTTTGCGGAGGGGGTGGCGCACGTGCACGGCAAGGGGGTCCTCTGGGCTGACCTCTCGGCGCGGAATACTCTGGTGTTTGAGGACTACCGGGTCAAGCTTTGCGATTTTGGGGGCGCGCTGCTGCCGGGGGTGTACGAGCAGGCGATACAGCTGTACGAGACGCGCTACGAGCCTCCCGTGCATAACAGGGATCTCCAGCACATATCTCTGATGGCCAGCGAGATATTCGCGCTCGGGACGGGGCTGTGCGAGATTACGGAGTGGCAGATTCCGTACGGCACCCCCGAGGACGAGGGGGAGATTGATCTGTGCAAGATGCGCGGTGAGCTCCCGGCGCTGAGCGACGACAACCCCGCCAGGGATATTATTATGTGGTGTTGGACGGAGTATGTGGTAGTATCTGAATCGTGGGAGGAGTATACCCTGTCGAGGACGGTTTCTGAGCGCATGAGGGAGCTTTTAGAGGAGTGGAGACCCGGCCTCCCATCGGAGACGCACGCTTCTTGCAGCCCAGCCACATCTCAGGTCGAAGAGCCATGACCCTTCCACTCGCATCGGTCTTCGCGGATAAACAGACACACTGGAGTAAAACAGCCGTATAATTCCACGGCTGTGTCCACTCGTGATGAGCTAACATCTGGGACCCTTTTGGACCTTCTTCGCTCGCACTGCTAGCTATGAAACACCCGTATCCTGGTAAACATCTATCACCTAAAACCGGCGATGACGCTTTCTCGGACTAGCAACTCCCACTCCTCTCCTGCTAAAACGGTTCAGGATCCGGTCGCAAAGATGAAATAATCTCTAGTCCACCGATACCGTCCGCGGCATCCACTAGGGGGCGGGAGGCAGGGCCATTCCGATCTGGAACGCCGGTTCGTCCACGTTGTTATTCTTGTACCTAAATACCCATGTTAGCGTTTCTGGACTTACTCCAGCCATGAGTAAACAGCAAGCTGGATGTTTCGTACGTGAGAATCCCGATCGCCCCCGGCGCTAGCATCATGGCCAGGCCCGAGTCCACGGGATAGCCCAGCCACCGCTTGACGAACGCGCGGAGGATCAACCCGTGTGAAACCTGACGTTTCGGTATTAGTTAACACGGGCTTGGTGGAGACTGGGGATTGGGGGGGCAACATGCCAGGACGACGTCAGCGGGCTGCTCCCCCTTCAGGAACGGGCGCTGGATGACTCGAATCCGCGCGACCAACCTGTCCAATCTCTCGGTGACTTGATCCGGAGATCTATCTAGTATCAGAAAAGTGGTTCTCACAGCGAAACCGGAGTCATGCAACAAGGCCTTACTCTCCGCCTTCACACCCGTCCCTCCAGACGCTATACTCCCTCTCGCTATCAAGTCCCCCCCCCCCTCCGCACCTCCTTGATCTCATGAGCCTTCAAGCCTTCGTAGTCGCCGTAATCCCACTCGGCGATATCCTCGGCGAGTGTTATATCTCCTGCATCGATAGCGCCGTCATCGCTGCTAGGGTTGAAGAGGTGGTCGAATGTCTGTCTGGCGCGCTTGCGCGGGCTCACGAACACGCGAACTACGCGCGCCGGGTCTAGGAGTTTGCCGCGCCCCACGAGGTGCGACGCGGTGGATGCGACCTGCTGGATGCCCTCCGGCGTGAGCTCGATGTCCGTGGTGCCGGTGGCGCGGCCGGCCTTTGCCCACTCCGTCTCGCCTGGCGACGAGAAGTTAGTAAGGTAAACCCGGCATTTCCGCGCGAGGGGGGGTTACTGGCTTACCGTGGCGAACTATAAAGACGCGGGGTGTCAGGGCGTCTGCGTCCGCCATCTTGGTCTCTGTTCTGGGGGCGGCTGCTGTGGAGGTGAGTCTGCGGGGTGAGGAAACCCCGCTGTTTCTCGTTGGGCGAGGTCGTGGTCTCGGCTTACACAGCAGCGCCTGGTCGAGAAAGTAAGGTGGCGTCTGCACTGCAGGATTTCGACAGACGGGATAATACCGATACCACTCCTTTACAAAAAAAAACGCTATTTCCCTTCCACGCGATATTCCTCGTCGAAACTGACAGCACTACATTTTATGGGGGTAGGAAAGAACAAAACTTGAGGATGTGACAATAGATACTTGTGTGGAGACATCTCTTTCACGCAATCAGTGGCCCATACCTATCGAAAAGATTTATACCATCGCGATTTCCTCTCATGGGCAGACTATTTTATAGCCATGTACGCGGCGTTGTCCCCGCCAGGCTTCTTGGGATGGGAACAATAATGACCGTGGAAGCTCCACTTGGTGGTCAGCAGCAGCAGAGTTGCGCCTATTTCCTTCAATTCGGCTGGAACGAGGATTACCGTCCCCCGGCGTAGGCCCTTCCTAAAAAAGCACCCCCGGACCAGAACACACCGGTCCTTCCACGGGAAGAAGGCTTGGTGATTGGATTGTCGGGGTAGTGTGTCGGGGATAAGCTAACTTAGACTCCGCTAATCCCGGCAAGGCGCTGTCCATCCAAATTCGGTTAATTCGGTTTACGCCTCCCGCCTCGGCTGCAATGCCGCAGCGGGGCTCATGGCGGAAGCCCGCCGCACGGAGATAAAATTGTGCTACCCGAAAGGGAGAAGCATGACCCCGTCCGCTAACCTCATTTCGCAAACCTCGTGTCGCGAACAGCTATAAACGCCGACGACGACCCTTTCTACCCAGCTCCATCCCATTCATCTTACCACCCAATTCAGTCGTCAGCCCTGCGAGCACTTCGCAGCACATCTACCCCCTTGATCACTTTTCTCGAATTAGACAATCTCCCGAGCGATTCGCGTTCGTACTCCAAGATGAAGATCCTGTTCACCGGCGCCACTGGGAGCATCGGCCGCGAGGTCCTCGAGCAGTGCCTCGCCCACCCGGCCATCACCTCCGTCGTCGCCTTCTCCCGGCGCGAGCTGACCGGCGAGCTCTCGTCCGACCCAAAGCTCCAGGTCGTCATCAAGAAGGACTTTTCGGATTGGACGCAGGAGGAGCTCGAGCCGCACGCGGACGCGGAAGCCATGGCGTGGTAAGCTAATAACGAGCCTCCCCCTTTTACTAGCCCGCGTCATTCTGACGTCGGATGTGTAGGATGATGGGGTCGTACACGCCGGACGAGGACGTCCACATGAACTACCCCCTCGCCTTCCAGAAGGCCTTCCTCAAGGTCCTAAGGACGCGCCCGGGGGCCACGTTCCGCGACATCCACCTCAGCGGCACCCTCGTCACCCAGGACCAGGATCGAAGCGTGTGGTTCATGGGTACGCAGCGCAAACTCAAGGTCCGTCCCTCCAAAAACACACCTCCCATCCCAGCCCTCACCAGACGTTCTAACACGGCGCAGGGCCGCTTCGAGACCAAGGCGCTCGCCTTCGCGGAGGAGAACTCAGACGTGTGGAGGACGTTCAGCGTCAGGCCGGCGGCGGTGGTCACGAGGGGGACGTGGGGCGGGTGGTTGTTTACTGCTCTGTTGGGGGATGCCTGGTCGATCAAGGCGGGCGAGCTGGGGGCGTTCGTGGCGCGGTTGGCGGTGGCGAAGGACGGGGAGTCGGGGGTTATTCAGAATGCGAGGATGGCGGTTGAGGGGAGGGAGGCGTTGCGGGATATACGGAAGGGGGCCTCGAATGGTTCCGGCTGAACTTATTGGGCAGGGGGGTGCGGACATGGTACCCATCGACGGGCCATACCAACGGCGCTATAATGAGGCGCAGTGTAAGATAATAATACGATCTCCTTTGGCGTGAAAATTGGGATATCTCTACTGAAAGCTCATGCGCTCAGTCGCCTACACTGACCTACTTTGACCCGAACTTCCTCCTCCACTCGTCCTGAATATCGGCGTAGTCCTCCGGCATATACGCATCGGTAATCTCCCTCCACCAACCCCCCTTCCTCCTCACTTGCAACCCCAAGTCCCTCATCAGCATATCCATATACGGCACCGCCTCGAACACAAAGTCCGGGTACTTCACCCCGTGGTCCGCCGGATACCTCCACTTCCCAAACCTATTATGCAGCACCGCCTCATACTGCACCTCGTCCACCGTAGGCTCCCACCCACCGTCCTTTTTCTTCGGGGGATCTTTCAAGTCGGCGACCGCGCGGCTCGGGTCCCGCGCCAGCGTCCCGTCGAAGAAGGCGCTTATCCAGAGGCCCTGGATGTGCGCGCACGTCACGAGGCTGAAGTTCATGAGGGCGCCGGCGAAGGCGAGGTCCTTGGTGCGGAGGAAGGTCGGCGACGGGGGCACGATGCAGTGGTAGAGGAGCATGGGGCTGAGCTCTTTCGTGGCGTCCACCTCGGCGGAGGTGAAGGCGTCCTGCTTCAGGATGGGCACGTACTTGGAGTTGAAGACGGGGGGGACGGCGAGGAGGGGGAAGCGCGAGGTGATCTCGGCGTCGGCTTTCTCGAAGAGGTCGGCTCGGCTGGCGAGGTCGGAGCCGCCCTCCCCGACAACGTGCGGCAAGCCAATCTCCTTATCGATCCCCTCGGGCAGGAACTTGACCGGGGGGATGTGCCTCCACCCCGTAGAGCAGATCATCGCGTCCGTCTCCAGCACAGTCCGCGCCTCGTCATCCAGATGCACCTTCCCCGGACTAAGCCTCTCCAGGTCCGCGATGTGCACCTGCACCGACCCGTCGCGCACCAGGTCGAAGAAGTCGGTCGGGTAGTTAAGGATGCTGAAGCTGGGGCCCGTCAGCATGGCGCTGGTCCACGGCCGCAGCTTGGCGACCTCGGGGTGCGCGTCGAAGCCGCAGAGGCCCATGACGTCGGCGCCGAGGGCGGCCCAGAAGGCGCGCACGAGGAGGCGGCCGGGGGCGGTGCCGTGGAGGAGGGAGCGGATGGGGCTGTAGCCGCCGGCTTCGCTCCAGATGCAGGGGGCGAACCAGGTTAGGAAGCGGGTGTCTGGGGCTGTTAGTGGGGGGCGCGGCGGGTGGGAGAGGGGGGGAGAGGTGAACGTACTGACGAGGGCCTCGATCCATTGTTTGAAGGGCGTTACGTAGGACGGCGACATCCAGCACGGCCCATGGCCGGACGCTGCAACTGTTAGCCTGCGCCCGCCGTCCTCCGAACAAACGTGAGTAGCCTACCTCGTATCACCCAGTCCACCTTGACGCCGGCTTTACAGTAGGCATACACGGCGTCCCACGCGAACTTGCCACCCCCAAACACCGTAACCCTTTTCACCTTCTCCGTGTCGATAGGGTCCCCCGCGTACTTCAGGAAATCCTTCGAGTGGAAGAGCGGGCGGCCAAACTCCTCCTGCCCCTCAACGTGTGGCATAAAAGGCCGCGAAGCCAGCCCCGTCGCGACAATGAGCCGCCTCGCCGAGATGGTGCTCTCCTTCCCCTGCAGGTTCTCCGGGTCCGACTCCGCGACGCGGCAGACAGTCAGGATCCACCCTCCATCAGGCTGGTGCTCGGCAGACACCACCCTCGTTGAGCAGCGCACTGAATCCCAAATGCCGTGCTCCTTTGCAAACGCCGTGTGGTAGGCGTGGACGGCCGCGCCGGTGGGGTACTGCCCCTTGGGGATGCCAAAGGTGGCAGTGTCCATGGGGAAGCCGGGGTACTCGAACGTCCCGAGGAGGCTGTTCGACCGCAGGCCCGGGTAGTGGCGATGCTGCGCCCACACGCCGCCGATGGAGGAGGCGTAGTCGAGGACGGCGATGGCGTCGTCTGGGTGTTGGTCCTTGTAGTGCCGCGCCGAGGCGAGGCCGCTCCACCCTGTTCACTGTTAGGGCACGTCAATAGCCCGACATGTCTCGGGAAGGCTGACCTGCGCCGATCACCACGAGATCCAGTGACTCCATCGTCGCTTCTTTTTCGTCGTCGAAACGCGGTCGGCTCGTCGCGGGGTGGAATTGTGTGCTTTCGCTGCCAAGTGGAGAGGAAACGTGGCGGGGTTGGACAACGGTGGGTGGGAAATTTGTATGTAGGGCGTGCTTGGATAACCGTGCGCGGTGCCACAAGCTTTTTTCAAGGTTACATTCGCTTCTTACTGGGGCGTACTGACGTGCCGTCGCATTGGTATAAGGCTGGGTGGAGCATAACGCGGTGTGTGCTGTGTTATCGTGGTGGCCGGGGTTTTAGCCTAATTCGGCCACCGGCTTGAGTGCTGCCGTGTGCTCTGCAGATGAGACCGTGTAACACCAAGAGGGGCTTGGGTCCTGTTGTGAAACAAAAGAGCTACTGACGTGTGTCGTGTTAGCGGGTGGCGCTGAGAGCTGCTGGTATAAGCCCGAGACAATTAGAGACATGCAGGAAGAACTCGGCCATGCGTTGTGAATGCTCTGGTGGATCTAAACAGAAATCTATCACTATCTTATCGGCCATCGTGCGAGTAGACAGACTGCTCCAACGCCGCCATAACCTCGTCCTCGCCCAGATGCCCCTCCTCAACCGCGACCTCCACAAACGGCCTCCCCGCCCCCAGCGCCGCCCTTACGATCCCCGAGACCTTCGCATACCCAAGCCTCGGCACCAGCGCCGTAGCCAGCGCGCTCGACTTGAGCAAATGCTCCCTCGCGACCTCCTCATTCGCCACCATCCCCTCCACGCAGCGCCTCGCAAACACATCGCTCGCGTTCGTGAGAAGGCGCACGCTATCCAGGAGCCTGTCGCAGACGAGCAGCTCGAAGTGGTTGACCTCCAGCATGCCCTGCTGGCAGGCCAGCGAGACGGAGGCGTCGTTGCCGGTTATGGCGAGGGCGGCCTGGGCGACGGCCATGGGGATGACGGGGTTGACCTTGCCCGGCATGATGGAGGAGCCGGCCTGGACGGGCGGGAGGGAGACCTCTTTTAGGCCGCCGCTGGGGCCGGAGGAGAGGGTGATGAGGTCGCTGGCGATTTTCCAGAGGGTGTTGGCCGTGTTGCGCAGCTCGGCGGAGAGGCGGGCGCAGGTGTCCATGTTCTGCATGCCGTCGAACGGGTCGGTGGGGGGCGTCACCCCGGCGTCGAGGAGTGTGGAGAGGTGCCGGAAGACGGCCTTTTTGTAGGCCGGTGATGAGCCGAAGCCCGTGCCGATGGCGGTTCCGCCGAGGGGGATGGTCAGGAACTGTTTTCGGATGGAGTCGAGGTGCTCCGCGTGACGCCGGATCCCGGCCTCGTAGCCTCCGAGCGCCTGGCCCCAGCTCATGGGCTGCGCGTCCTGCAGGCACGTCCTCCCAAGCCGGAGAAGCCTCGCGTACTCCTCTTTCTTCGCCCCGAAGGCGTCGGCCAGGCGGCGCAGGTTTCTCAGCGCCTCTTCCATCGATGCGTAAACCGCCAGTTTCAAACCCGACGGGACGACGTCGTTAGTCGACTGACCTAGGTTAACGTGATCGTTCGGGTGGACGAACGAGTAATCCCCCAGCGCCCGCCCCGAGCTCCTGGCGACTACGTTGGCGATCACCTCGTTGACGTTCATATTCGTCGAGGTCCCGCCCGAGCCCTCCAGCACGTCAACCACAAGGTGCTCTGCATGCCTCCCCGCCTTGACCTCCTCGCACGCAGCGACGATGGCGGCCGCCTTCTCAGGCGCCAGGCTTCCGATTTCACGGTTGGCGAGGGCCGCAGCTTGTTTGATGGTCGCGAGTGCGCGCGTAAAGGCCGGCCACGTCGCGATGGGGCGGCCCGTGAGGGGAAAGTTGGCGAGGGAGCGCGCGGTGTTGATGCCGTAGAGGGCATCGGGCGGGAGCTCGAGGGAGCCGAGGCTGTCCTTTTCTATCCGGGTGTGCGCCATGATGTGTAAAACGTACTTAGTTTGTGAGATGTGCGGGAAGAGGGGGGAGGAGAAAGGGGGGTTTGTTATCTGAGGTAATACCGGAAGCCGAGCGCCCGGCTCCGATAAGTGTCTGCGGCGGGTTTAATTCACCGTTAGCCGGTCGTAGAACCGCTTCCGTGCACCGATGTCGGATTTTAACGGTCGCCTGCCTCCGAGAGGTCCCGTTCTCGCTGTCTAGGCCAGTGAAGAATCTCCTGGCACGGACAGCGGCGCCCAGTCTGGGGACGAAGGATGGGCTAAAGCGGGGGCCTGCGCCGGCGAGCACGCGGGGAAAGATCGGCCGCTAACCGCTGGCGGCCGGCAGGGATTGGCTTCAAGGTTGCCCCACTCGGGCCCCGGACGCTTATCGGCCGATACTTAGCGGTCAGCTCTTGGCAGCAGGCGAAGGGGTCGCGTGAGGCACGGCGTTCCCAGTGGCGGCACTTTCTAGACCAGTATGAATGTGCGTCGCGTGGGTTGGTGGTAGTGGTGGTAGTAATCGCCCGGCCGGAGTGGCCAACCGGTGCGTTGACCTTTGTTTATAGCAAAGAGACTCTACGATTGGCGCCATTAGCTAGCGAAATCCATGAGCTTATGATAAACAGAGGCCCTACATTCATTACGAACATCAAAGTGGGAAGATGGGCTTTCAAACACTTTAGCTCTACAGAAGCAGCCTTCCAAAGCTAAAGGGGGGGGAGAGAGATAGAACGTGAAGCTTTTACTGCTCAAGAGGCCTGACAAGAGAATCCCAAATCCTCCCGTGCTAATCCATTTCAGCTTTAGGCCTTGCTTTCCATACTAAGCTCGACCGATTCGGGAACCTTGGCGACCTTGCCAACCTCCTCAACGCTGCTGTCGGGCTCCGGTCTCGTTCCGTAGATAGTGTCGTTCTCCAGGTCGTCAAGGGTGCTCCCCTTGGTCTCGGGTATCATAAAGGTGCAGGCAGCGCAGAGAGCCATAATACCGGAGAGTAGACTGAGAACCCCCTCAATCCCAATGACCTCAGCAGCGGTCCCGAAGGTGAAGGCGGTCAGGACGGCCCCGATCTTACCCGCCGCCGCCGCGATGCCGTGCGCCGTGGCGCGGACGCGGGTCGGGAACAGCTCGACTGGCAGGAGGAACGTCGTCATGTTGGGCCCCGCGTTGAGGACCAGCTGCGAGATGGTGAAGATGGTGATGAGTCCGCCGGTGCTCGTGTGGTGCGTCACGCCGGCCCAGATGGCGTACAGGCAGGCGCCGAGGGCGCAGAGGTAGAGCTGCTGCCTCTTGCGCCCGATCGTGTCCGGGAGGAATATCCCCACGAAGAAGCCCGGGAGGTAGCCGGCCATCTGGACGATGACGTTGCCGACGGCGGTCTTCCAGAGCGTGTCGTACGGCGTGGCGCCCTTGCTGTACCCGATGCGGGCGAGGATGTTGGCTTGGTTCAGGTTGATGCCGTAATACGCAATGTCGCTAGATGTCGGGATTAGTTTCCATATCTAACGGTAGTCCTCGGACACTTACAATAAGAACCAGACGGCGCATACGGAGAAAAGGGCCTGGGCGTGGCGCCTTTCCGCGAAGTAGACACGGACATCCCGGAACTGCTGGGCCAAACCTCGCGTGGGAGGAGGATGCGTGTTGTCATCCGACTGTTTCAACACATCTGCGATGCGTTAGACAGTGAGACGCCACGGGCGTGGTCAGAGAGCAACTTACACTTCTCGTAGGGTTTTGTCTCCTTCATCACGAGACGAGAGTAACAGGTCAGTGCGCAGGGGACGAGACCTAGTTATGTCACACCGTGAGCGACTGTGAGCCTCAACATGTGCATGGCTATATAGGGGTAAATACCTAGACCGAGGAGCAGGCGCCATACCCACTCCACATTCTTGATGTCCTGTTGTATCATTCCCTTGAAGGCCGCAAGCAGGATGAGAAAGACGATACTGGAGCAGCAGGAGCCGACTCCGATGCAGGTAAAGACGCTCAGAATCATCTTTGCCCGGCTTCCGAATGCCGGCTTCTCAGCCGCCAGTGACGAGGACATTGGGTAGTCTGGCTCCCGAAGGCAACTGTCAGTAACCGGAGGAAAACAACGGATGAGACTCAGGGCGACGAACCACCACCAATACCAAAGCCCGTCACCACCCGCCAGACAGACATCCAGGTGATGATGGCGTCGTGCGAGAGGCCCTTCCACGGCAGCAGGATGCACATGAGCGTCCCGAACATGGTGAAGATGAGCTCGCGGCCGTACACGTTGTGGCGGCCGATGGCGTCGCCCAGGATGCCGAACACGACCTGGCCGACGATCATGCCCAGCGACAGCGAGCCCTTGATCACGTCGCCCTTGGTGGTGTCGATCTTGCCGCCGCTGTCCTGGAAGTAGACGTACCCCAGCATCGGGATTACTGTTTTTTTGCAGCGTGTAAGTGAGGAGCGAGGTTTTCCAGGGGCGGAAAGTACACGTACTGAGACCAATTGAGAGGTTGAGATAGCCATCTGCCAGGAGGCCGCCGCCAGCAACGGCGAGGAACTTGAGGCGGTCCCACCAGGATGCCTTTTTCTCCATTTCCATTTCCTTTATTTATATCGAATTAGTCGTCGGGCTGAGTTGAGGCCTTTCGAGACGCGTCGCAAAGGTGCCGTTGCTATCATCGTGAGTTCGCATAAAACATGGAATTTCCCTAGTAAATATATATCTTTTTCGTCATCCGCTACCAAGACTTCCTCCTCACCCGAGGGCATGTTGCCGAAGCAGACCCCTTATCGCGCTTGCATGTCTCCGTCCAGGATGGCGGCCCCGACAAGGGGAACGTTGGGTGGGGCGTGGATCGACAGCCGCGGAGAGCCAATGGCGCAGTACACGTGGGTCTTGTCGGCGGCGCACGTGGGGTAAGCCCCAGCAAGATATAAAGCCGGCACGACACGGCCACGGCAAGAAGTCCGTGTCCGGCAAGGAAGGGAGATTCCCAGAGCAGTAATGGCCGACAGCGACA
Source organism: Sordariomycetes sp. S4602 (assembly GCA_023628835.1). Lineage (NCBI taxonomy): Eukaryota > Fungi > Ascomycota > Sordariomycetes > Sordariomycetes sp. S4602. Next base: position 54,858 of record JAMAJV010000013.1, read on the forward strand.
AGCGGATGGCCCTGCCCCAGGCCGCGGAGGAGCTGCGCGCGTCCTTCGGCGACCGGAAGCCGCCCGACATTTCCAGGAAGATCACGGCTTGTGTAGCATGCCGCAAGTTGAAGGTGAGCCGCCACGCTAATTCGCCCCCACTTCCGTCTGCTTGCTAATAGGTTCCCCGTACAGATCAAGTGCCATATGCCGGGCTCGGGGGCGCCCCCGTGCACGAGGTGCCGCAAGAGGGGACTATCCTGCGTGGTGAACCGGTGGCTGCAGATGCTGCTGGAGGATAATGCATCGTCAGACCACCAGCGTAGCCCTGCGTTTGGATTGTGGCTGACGCCCGGAGCAGGTGGAAGCAGTGCTTCACGAGCAAGGTCCACGCCTTGGAGGATCTGATGCACGACGTCAGCCAGCAGCTCGCCGCCGTCGCGGCCCAGCAGCAGAGATGCAGCTCTAGTCATGAGGCGGCGCTCACCCAGCCCGATTCCAATGGCCGGCCGTCTCCGCTGCAGGCCCACCACCACCACCATGACGATCACGACGCCGTGCCCGAGATTCGAGTAGAAGTCGACGGCGGGCCGGCAACGATCCCCTCGAGCAGCATGAGCGGCATCGGGGAGCCCACCTCCGCCCACGCGACCCGGCTCCAGTCCGCAGACCTCGTCAGCGTCGGTATCCTGAGCGAGAACCAGGCCCAGGAGCTCTTCGACGCCTACACCAGCCGCCTGGACCACTACCTCTACCGCATACTCGGGTCGTCCGCGACGCTTGCCCAGACGAGGGCCTCGTCTCCCGTCCTCCTCGCGGCCGTCTGCACCGTGGGCGCCCTCCACTCGGGCGAGCTCGGCGCCCTGTTCAAGCCCTGCTACCGCCACTTCCGGTCCATATCGGCAGACCTCTCGCTGTGCAGGGACGCGGGCCTGGATGACATCCGCGGCCTCTGCATCGGGGCCTTTTGGCTGCAGGACATCTCCTGGAACCTCTCCTCAATCGGTTTGTAACAGCCCCCTCTCCCACATATAGCATCGGTTCATTAATCGCAGTCTCACGTTGCAGCCGTAAGCCTGGCCACGCAGCAGCATCTCGACCGGGCGCCCGCCCCGGGAAACGACGGCCCCCGCGTCGCGTACGACAAGCTGCGGCTGTACTACCTCGTCTACGTCTGCGACCACCACTTCGGCATCGCGTACGGCCGCTCGCCGCTGACGCGCGAGTCCGAGCTGATCCGCTCCGCCAAGACCCTCCTGTCCGCCCCCGAGCCGTCCGAGGACGACGCCCGCCTCGCGAGCCAGGTCGAGGTGTGGAGCATCGCGACGCGCGGGCTCGAGCTGCTGGGGCTGGACGTCGACTCGCGCCTGCCCGCGGCGCTGCTCCCGCGCATCCGCCGCCTCATGATCGCGCTCGACACGTGGAGGGCGGATTGGAACGAGGGGTTCGGCCGCAGCCCGCACGTGGGGAACTACCCGCGGAAGGGTGTGAAGCTGCACTTCCACTTCGCCAGGCTGTATCTGTGCTCACACGCGTTCCGCGGGGTGGACGCCGCTGCCTCCGAGTCGCCGTTGGGAGCTGGGCCGAGCACGGCTAGCCCGCAGGCTTCCGTGCACGCACGCGCGCATGTTTCGCCGCGTACGGCATCCGACAGGGCCATGTCGGGGGGCTTTGAAGAAATCCCCGAGCAGTTGTCCGGAGATGTAGAGGAAATCGCCGCGGCTGCAGTAGACTCTGCCCAAAGCATCTTGCGCATCATAACCACGGACGCGGAGATCCAGACCCATCTGAACGGCCTGCCCCTCTACTTTGATACCATGATAGCCTTCGCCATCGTCTTCCTATACAAGGTCGCGACCAAGTACTCGCACGTGGTGCGCATTGACACAGCCGGGACGCTTAACCTCGTCCGAGACATGGCTAGCACGCTCAGGAGCACCACCGCCGGCATGCACCCCCAGCACCTGCTCGTGGCTATCAGCCATGCAGTGGATAAAATCAGCAACCAGGACCAGTTGCTCCACGGCCCCGCGGATCGCGACCACGTTGATCAGCTACCGACTGTCGATTCCACGGTCCCGGCGTATCCCGCCCCGACGGGGTGCGAGGTGCCTGATCTTGACCCGGGATGGGCTCTGACCGACTTTGACTGGACGAACTATGATTTCCTGAGTATGGGCGATTCCGTCACATTCACTGGGTTTGATATGGGATTCCAATAAAAAGGGAGCGTTTGTCGACTTCTTTAGCAACTATAAATACATATCACGGAAGAAACGTTATGGTTGTTGGTTGTTTCATAGTTTTCTCTCTTATAAGCTGCCACGAGTATCCCCTCTAGCTTAAGCTATGTTTTCTAGCCTTCATAATTGAGTGCCAAGTCGAAAACATCAAAGTTCCTCCAGTGCTTCCTGGCCTGCAGCTTCTCCGCATTGACCGGCCTGGACAGGATCAGCGGAACCGCCTGCTCAGACAGCCCGCCGTGCGAGCGCAGCGGCCTCCCATCCAACCCGGACAGGTCATGGTCCTCCGCCCTCGAGCCCAGCACGGCATGCTGCCGCGCAATAACGGAGAACTCACCCACCTGGTCAGCCGGCATCTCGAACATCGCCGTAGCATCCGCTCCCAGGAGCGCCTTTTCGACCTCTGCAAGCCCCGCGCTATACGACACCATCTCCTCTACCCTGTCCCTGTAGGCGTCGTCGACGTAAACCGTCACGTACGACCCGAGGGCCCCGTGGTGCTTCACGAAAGGGTCGGTGATGGGGCAGATGACTCTGGCACAGCCCTTTCCAAAGCGCTTCTCTAGCTCGTCCTGGAGGAAGAGCACGTTCGGCTTTCCGTTCTCGCCTGACTTGCTGCTCATGCCGTGGTCGCCGGTGAGCGCGACGATAGCGCCAAGGTCGACCATCTGCTTGACCCTGGCGTCCACCGCCGCCAGGAACTCGTTGGACTCCTTCTCCCCGGGCTTGTACTTGTGCTGGATGAAGTCCGACAGCGTCAGGTACAGCAGGTCGGCGTCCTTGTCCTGGAGGACTTTGAAACCGGCGTCTAGGACGAACAGGGAGAGATCGCCGGAATACTGGTCCGGACGCGCGTCCCTGCCGAGCCATGATAGGATCTTGTCGCTGGCCAGCTCCGCTGAGAAGCATATGCTGTCGTCCTCGGGGAGCCCGTGCTGGAGAATGCGACGTAGCTTGTCCTTGGCCGTGATGGCCGCCACGCGCACGCCCCCAGAAGCCATCTCAGCCAGCACAGTCGTGCCACGGAGAAGAGAGTCGTCTGTAATCATCTTTTCCTCTCCAGTATTCCGGTCTAAGAAGTAATTTCCGGCGATTCCGTGGATGGCTGTTGGGACACCAGTGATAATCGACACGTTGTTCGGGTTGGTGAAGGTCGGCATCGCGGCGTCGGCCGTGACGTGGAAACCCGACTCCACGAAGCCTTTTAGCGTGGGCAGGATGCCGTCGGAGATGCCCTGGTCAAGGTAGGCCGGGTCGAACCCATCCACGCAGATCACCACCGTCGGCCTCTCCGGGAAGGGATATACACGCCCATGGACAGTCACCCTCCGTTTCGCCTCTGGTACGCAGTGTCAGCCACATCGAGTACTGAAAAATTCACGTCCACGGAGCCCTCACCTCTCTGGAGGCACTTTAGGGCCATTTCCTCGTACGCCTCCAGCCCCGGCACAACCACGCCGGGAACCTTGGCCAGGTCGTCCCACCGCCGAACAGCCAGCTTCTCCTCAATCAGAGGATCCTCTCTCTTGGCCTTTTCCACCTGTTCAGGCGTGAAGGGCCCTCCCTACATGTGAATTTCTTCGTCAGGCGCCCGTGCACAATTTCTTTCGATCTTCGATCAATAAGTAAACCCAACATACCTGGTGCACCAGCGAGGCTTTGCTGCTCTTACTTAGAGCCTCCCAGTACCCCTCCTCAGTGGCACATAAATAGCGCTTCGCCCAGACGTGAGCGCCCACCACCGCACACACGCGGCCGGGGAACCCTACTTCCCGCAGGAACCTCTCCCCGACGCTTTCGTGGCTGGCAGTCCCGATGTAGGTTCCGTCTGGGGCCAGCATTCTGGGAAGCTTGGCGGACTGAGGCAAGAAGCGGCCGATGTCGTGTAGCAGCGCAGCAAGGACCAGCTCGTCTTCGGATCCGGCTTCCACTGCCATCGCAGCCGCCTGGAGGCTGTGCTCGAGTTGGGAGACGGCCTCGCCAATGTAGTCCGTATCGCCCTGGGCGCGGAGGTAGCCAAAGACGGTCTTGGCTACCCCAGACGGGTCGGACGCTGTATTAGAAAGCATCGCGGAATATGGTGCTTGGTAGATCTACCCTATCCGATGTAGAACACGGCTCGCAACAACAGATATGTTGCCAGCTTTGGGAAGTGCCCCCATGAGTGCTCGAGATATTCGGTGCTATTAACGTTTATTCAATCCTGATCGAGCGGACCCGGCGCGAGACGCCCGCTCACCCGCGTGAGACCACGTCATCGGCACGAAGTCCGGTGCGCCCGGTGCGGGGAACCTCCGTTTTGGGACGGTCGGTGGGGGCGGCATACACCCCGGCTGCCGGCACGAAGACCGACGTTGGCCGCGGCACGCACCGCTTCAGACCTCGTGGACCAAGACGCACCCGCCAAGTCGCCATTGATCGACTATTTATTATCCTGGTCGTCCTCCGGGAAGCGTCTGCCAATCAAAGCTCTCCCATCAAGAACGGGACAAGTCGCAGCCAACACCCACGCCCACCATGGTGACTCTCACAGCCGAGCAAGTCGCGTCCTACCAGGAGCAGGGATACCTCCTGCTCCGAGCCAGCGAGCATGATCTCGTCACGCCGGGGGAGCTCAAGGAGTGGACCGACGAGGTTGCGAACTGGCCGCGGGTTCGCGGCAAGTGGATGCCTTATGAGGAGATCAACGTGGAGGGCAAGTCGCAACTGATGCGGACCGAGAAGTTCGCCGACTACCACGACGGCTACCGGGGGCTTCTATTTGACGATCGGCTTCTGGCACTTTTGAAGCAGTTGTCGGGTGATGTGAGTTCTCCTCGAGCCCTGTCGGGCGGTTGTGCGCGCCGCGGGATTACATGCACATAACCATTACCCCAAGACACTTGCCGCATCTTACATACTTTTAATGTACTAGTATTGACAAATCAAATAATAGGAAATGCTACTCTTCAAGGACAAAATCAACTACAAGCTCCCCCACGGCAACGGATTCCAAGCCCATCTGGACGCCCCCGCATATGACCACATCGGCCGCATCGAGCACGTCACAGCCAACTTCGCCGTCGACGCCGCCACCGCCGCCAACGGCTGCCTCGAGGTAGTCCCCCAGTCGCACAAGATGGACGTCGAGTTTTCCCACGGCGGCCGTATCGCCGAGGCCTGGGAGGCTGCCCACGAGTGGGTTCCGGTTCCCATGGAGCCTGGCGATGTCTTGATCTTCGGCAGCCACCTCGCCCATCGCAGCGGCCCCAATTCTACGGCGGACCGGCGGGCGAGTCTCTATGCGACCTTTCATAGCCGCGCGGACGGTGATTCTATGCGGGAGAAGTATTACGCCCATCGGCGGATAGCCTTCCCGCCCGATCACGGTGCGTTGCAGCCCCCATCTTCGGCTCTTATACTTGAGTATATGAAACGGACCAGCTTGCTAATACCTTTCTATTCTAGAGCGTGAGGAGGGTAAGGACTACAGCGCAGGATGGGGGAGGTATGGATTCGCGGCTCCCTTTTCTAAAAGGGGCGTTGAGGTCGCGGAGTAGGCCTGGATCATCCCGTGTCGCAGCAGAGGCGCCCATCAGAGCACTGCGAGTAAAAGCACCAATCGCAAGGTGTACCGGCCATCCGGGGTGGACTGGCGTTCCTGGAGGGATGGGATGTGTCGAGTATCACATGCGGAAGCCACTAGGATGCTATTGCTCGCTACAGCAGCCGAGAGACGAGTCAATAGAGACCGTAGTGAGGGGCATTCATTACTCGGTGGGGGTTTAAAGCGTATTTTTATGACATGCTAAGCAGTTTGGACCATGTTTCTCCCGGATGGGCATGGGATAGCCTCTGTGGCGCACAGCTATATGTCTGGACGACCAGCACCATCCCCCCATGATTAACGCTATCCTGATCAGAAGGTTCAAAAAGGGACAGATTTATTCTCCTAGAAGTAGAAGCCTTAGATTATCTTAATTGCAAGGCTCTAGGGGGTATACCTTAGTAGTCCAGGATTGCCAGTACCCAGGCAAGGGCTTCCGTTTTACAGTTTGCAGCACAGTTTTCGATAAGAAGTTGCAAACTTGTACCCCCTAGACGGAGGTATGTAAGGAAGAAACTTTAAAAAGTAGGGGTATGTTCTCTTGGAAGCTATTCCTGTTCAGAAGTTTACTTTTTCCTCACTGATTTTTCCAACAGGGAATAGGAGCTATGTCTAGCCGAGCATGCGGATAAAAAGGCGCCATGCCCGTATCAGCCTGGGGTCCTGTACCTGGCGGTACCATACTAGTCCGCGAAGAGAAGGAACATGCATCTCTGTCCGGATACAGAATGTGGCTGAATAGCACTCCAAGTGCCACTTCGTTCACTTATGGACACACGGTAATCAGACACGGTACAATTGGCATATTTATCGAGGAGTCAGCAAGGCAATTGCGTGCCGATATCTATTTCTCTTACGACCACTCGTTGGTTACTAGACATTTTGTCCAGGTCGATTATAGGTCATATGGATTATTACCTAGGGGATATCCCCGTTAATGAGTCAACGGGTGGACTGGCAACTGGGTAGTAATACCTGATCGCCTGTGTCGCGTCAGTACATGTCTCGAGATTCTGTGAGATGTTTTGGACGCACATGCAGTATCAGGGTTAAGACGAAATAGATACGAAATATACGCACCCGGGCACGGACGGATCGTACCATTGGCCCGTCCCCGAGGCGGACTGTTAGTCATCGGAGAATCAAGCACCAACACGTCCGTTCTGATTCGCCTGCCCACGAATTCACGAATTGGCCACTATACCTGATTAGGAAAGATATCTCTGATTGGACGGAGAGCCGGATTGGACGACGCCGTCGATCATGGCTTGCACGATGTCCGAGTCTCCCTCTCCCTAGAGACGGAGAATCAACACGTTAATATCCTAAGTCCGAGTCGGGTTTCCATAAAAGGAGAGTCCAAGACCATCTTGGTGAACCCATATCTCGTCTTCGTCTACGCTCGCAACCCAGCGCACACCCGGCTTTCCTCGAGGCACCACCATCTTTGTTCATACACACACCCTCGTCCAAGACACCTGCAAAGCATACGTCATGCCCCGAATCGCCGGCTTCGTACGCGACCAGTACACGGATCTCCCGGTGCCCAAGCCCCCCGCCGACATCGCCGATGCCACCTACATCGTGACCGGCGCCAACACGGGCCTGGGCTTCGAGTGCGCGAAGCACCTCGTCAGCATGGGCGCCGGGCGCGTCATCATCGCGGTGCGGTCGCGCACCAAGGGCGAGGCCGCCCTGTCGGCCATCCGGAGCCAGACCGGCCGCCGGGGCGCCGGCGAGGTCTGGGAGCTGGACCTCGCGTCGCCCGACTCGGTCGAGGCCTTCGGCCGGCGCGTCGGCACGCTCGAGAGGCTGGACGCCCTCATCGCGAACGCGGGCGTCGCGATGTCTGATTTCGAGCTGGTGGAGGGCGTGGAGGCCACGGTTATGGTAAACGTCGTTTCTACCATGCTCCTCGCGTTCCGGGTGCTGCCCAAGCTTCGGGAGTCGGCGCGCCGGCTGGGGGCGCCGAAGAAGCTGGTCATCGTCTCGAGCAACACCGCCTTGGAGCCTGAGATGGAACAGAAAGTGGTGCCGCTCCAGGGCGATATCTTCGACGCCCTTAGCGTAGAGAAGACCTTCAAAACCTTTGACCAGTGAGAACCCCCCCCTGCCTTGGAACTCCAATGGCCAAGTTTGCTGACAACATCTCGTTCCAGATACCCCAAAACCAAGCTTCTGGAGGTACTTGCGGTTCGACAGCTCGCTTCGATCCTCCCCGTGTCCGAATACGGTGTCGTCGTGAATACCGTGAATCCTGGCTTGTGCTACTCAGATCTGGCCCGGAATGTCGGAACCATGACTCGGCTGGGCATGGCCGTGATGCAGAAGGTGCTCGCACGAACGGCGGAGGAGGGCAGCCGGAATTTCCTTCATGCGGCCTTCGCCGGGCCCGAAAGCCACGGCGCGTACTGCTCGGAGTGCCAGGTGAAAGAGTATGCCTATCCCTCTTAGCCATCAGTCCCAGTGTATATGGCCCTGAGGTGTGCATTTCCAAGGCTAACTTGTCGATCGACAGGAAGGATGTCCCTGCGTGGATGACAAGCGAGGTCGGTAAGAGCATGCAGAAACGCGTCTGGGATGATCTGCTCAAGAGACTCGAGTCGATTGGCCACGGCGTTGATATCAAGGCTCTCACGGCAAAATAAGGGTGGCTGGCGAAACGGGCCCAGAGCTGATAGAGTGGGTGGCTATAGTTATAATGGGTTAATACAGTTCCTTGTAAATCATGACATCAAGTTTGTCGAGATGCCGCAGCCCAGAGCTTCTTTCCCGGTTCGTCGTGGAATGCCGCCACCCACGGGTATAGACGTAAATGTGCTGCAACGCCTTCCCATGTGTCGACGGCGAGCGCGCTGGCTAGTACGTGGATGCGCCGCGCGACGGACGGATTCACATCGCAGCACTGCTCAAACCCTGGCGCCGACATGGCGTAGATGAACAGGAGCCAGAGTTTCAGTGCAGGGTACCCGCCGGCTCGACCATATCCTGTCGAGCTGTCAAACCTGTCAAGACGAGTCCAGAGCAGGCCGGAGAGAAGGGCAGAGCAGGTGTATTGCCTGATTCGGGCGTGGTTGAGAAGTGTACCCATGAAAGCAAGGAGGGCAAGCTGGCAGACGTCGTCCAGCGGGTGCGAAGGCCGCTCTCTGCCAAGCGGAACATGGTCAACTAGGCGCTGGGTGATGGACAGGACCAAGTCCTGGTATTGGAGGGCGCCGAGCTGCTCCCGGCCAGCATAGTTGCAAAGAGCCAGCACGTCCCTCATGGCGAATTGAATCACCGGACTGGCCTCACTCAAAGGCCGCGGTAGGGTAGGGCGTCGCCTCGGGCCGTCCGCGGGTACGACGTACGGGGGCTCCGGAAGCGGGGATATCAGAGAGCCGAAGAGGGTGGGGGTCCCCGCCGAGAGCGCGAGCTCCAGGTCGGCGCGGCGGACCTTGTTCCCCACCTCGGGGGTGTCGAGGCAGAGCGCCGCCACGCCCCCGGGGCGCAGCTCGAGAATGTGCTTCAACCCCTGCAGGTGGATGCGGCTCTCGCCCGTGGAGCCCCGGAGGTTCGCGTAGAGGGCGAACGAGATGGATACGAAGACGCTGGAGTCCCGCGGCTTGGGGTCGGCGCTGAGGTCGCGGCGGAGCAGGCGCAGCGCCAGCAGGAAATGCCGGGCGGACTCGGGGGGCATCTCGCTGTGGGCCTGGTGGTCGGAGATGCGGGCGCCGGTCACGGCCAAGGCGCAGTGGAAGACTTGGAGTTGAGGTCATTAGCATGGTGGCGGAAGTCTCAGGCAGGGCCACGGTTCAGCTGTCTTACCGCATGGTTCCTGGATCATGGTCCCGAACCAAGCGGCCACATCGCCGCTGGGCCGGTGGCAGAAAACACGGGGGTATAGCTCCTTGGAGACTTGATAGTGAACTAAAAGCAGTTTCCCTTCAGCGGGTGCTCGCCAGCCAACTCAAACAAAAGCCATGAGGGTACGCCTACACTCGTGGAGCAGATACCGGTCCGAAGATGTGACGGTTCCTGGGAGCGGGAAGTAAGCCAGTTCCGCCCCGGCGAAAGGGTTCGGGGTCAATGTAACATCGAACCATGACCCGGGGTCGGTGGATGTTGGCTTCGGAAGTAGGGACCGCCCTTTCCGGACCTCCGGAGAGACCGGCAGCCGGGTCGCGGAGAAGTCGGGGTCACCGCCCTCGCGCTGCTGCTGCCCCCTGTGCCCTCTTGCGGGGATGACCCTGCCGGCGTTCTTGCCCTTCATCGCATGGTTGCGGACGAGCCTTTGCGAGCGCCGATCCAGCGGCGCGTTGTTGTTGATGAAGCGTAGTTCCATGGCGCCTCGGATCAGTCTTCAGCAGCTGAACAAAATGGGCGCGGGCAGTGAGTGGCATGCCGACGACGGCCGTCGCTTCGTGTTGGTCTAAAATGGAGGCGCCCCGCTCTTTTTCATTCGTCGAGCGCGGTCGACATTCTCACACCTAATTTCCGAAGGCCTCAGGCAGCAAATGTCGCGTGTATGACATGTAGGCGCCAGGGCGAGCCAGGCGTAAGCGACCGGCAAAGAGTACGGAATTGTTACTGGCAGAGATGGCCCTTTGGGTCGCCTCGCTCAGAGCCCGCGTCTCGTTTCCGCGACCTGCTAGACACATTTGTGTCGAGGGCGCCAAAAGGACTGAGCCATACCACAAGGAAGGTGCAGTTGTGCTCCTCCCCTTGACATCTGCCTGGCAGTCCCACAGGCGCGAAGCCCTCCGCCCCCGGGAATACATGGTGGGCTTATTATCACTGCCCCGAAGTGGCTGAGAAGGGTCGCGATTAGAACGGCACCAAGATGGCGGGGCAAAGAAATTTGGATCAGCTGGTGTAAGAAGCAAAGGTGCATATTGAGTCGATCTTAGAGAAACGGGGGCTGCAGCTGTATGAGCTCCAGCGCTACGAAATGAACAAAGCGTTGCGCGAAGGGTCCTAGATGAGTGTCACTCGTCTAACCGCGTGACCCAACTCCAACACATCAAAAGCCAGCCAGGTTCCTATCGTCCACATCCGCAAGACTTGCAGTCTCCCAGGGCGCAGTTGGCGAGTCCTCCATCACAATCAGAGTCCTTCTTGCAATCAACCCAATCGCCTGTCCCTGCAGTTTCGGCCAGCCAGCACCAATCGTCGTCTCCAGTGAAGATACCGTCGCCGCAGTACTTCCAGCACCATCCCTTGTCGCATTTACCAGACCCGCGCTTTTGAAGCATGCCCCCAGCCCCGGTATCGGAAGGTTGGGCGGAGACGGGCTGAAGTCCGCCCAGACCGGCGAAAGCGGCGGCAAGGTTCAAGAAGATAGACGACTTCATGTTGATAGTAGCGGGTGGAGGGCGTTTAATATGGAACTGGAGCCAAGTTAATGAGATGAAGTGCTGTAGTGTAGACAAATACTGACGGTTGTAGCTTTATTCTTGACTTGGGTGTGTTTAGGTGTTTTGCTTGATGGTGAAAGACTGATGATCTGAATCGTTCTCTTAATGAAAGAATGCCCATACTTTATATACTTTTTCGCCTTCTCTCTTTGACCTCTTTTGGTAATTCTGTTCCAAGAGCTTAAGGATCGGTCGTGCTGCGGCTATGCTGTAAGCTGACTTGCTCGAATAGCGATATCTCAAGGATTCCATTCCAAGGGCTTGGCGGTTAGTGTTACTGCGGCTATGCTGTAAGCAAGCGAATGCGAGCCGGCTGAATACAACGTACAGCTCTCGGTGGGCTAAGTGAGCACCGGCACACAATTTGCTGTAGAGTTGTGTTCCCTAGCCCACTTCTGGGCACAAAGTCGGAGGGGCCCCTGAAGTGTGTATGGTCGTGATTGGAGCTATGTCGCTAGGCACCTTGTCCAACACCAAAGCCCAGGCCTGAGAAACGGTGACTCGATGGTCATTTCTTATTCCTTTCCCATTAACTAGTCGCTTCTATTTTGTCACTTCATTCGCGCTTCAGGCGACGGATTTCCCAGCTGCCTCTTATGCTCCCCCTTGGCCGCCATCTCCTCGAGCGTCTTCTCGGCGACCTTCATGGCCTCCACACCAGCCGGAACCCCGCAATAAATCGTCGCGTGCAGGATGGCCTCGCGGATCTCGAGCTCGGTGAGGCCGTTGTTGATAGCCCCGCGCACATGAACGCCAAACTCAGGCCAGCTCTTCAGCGCAATGAGCATTCCGACATCTAACCGCTCGTTAGAGATGGAAGGCGCCGGTGGAAGACTGATTTGGGGGTTCCGTTGGTAAACCTACTCATGAGACTTCGCTGTCGTCGGTCCAGGCCGGGCCGTGACCAGATGTTCCCCCAGCACCATCTATTCGTCCAAAACCCATTAATTTCCCTCGAACTTGCTCGACGGAGTATATGAGGTGGGTCACGGACGTACTCTGTCACTAGTTGCTGCCCGGGATATGCAAACTCGCTGGACCCATTCTTCAGCGCGGCGTCGACGTAGGCATTGCCGACGACCTCTCTCCTGTTCTTGATCCCCGCGTCGAAGAGGTCCGTGTGAAGCTTGTCGAATCCACGTTCGGGAGACATGTTGCATATACTGGGTTGCGAGGGAAATTGAATTGACTACAGCAAAGGTCAAACTGATTTGTGTCTTGAAGCTTTGGGGAAAGCGCCAGCTTGCCTAATGTACTTGTACTCTCAGAATGTATTCATCTCATTAACAAGAAACTCAAGGAAACCCTCCCCATTCCCCTCTCCCCCACCCCGCCAGCCTCCTGCAAGTGGCGTTGGGGGAGGGGTATGTTGTTGGAGAATCTCGGCATGAAAGTGGTGGTGGGGGTGGCTTTTGGGGATTGTGAAAGAATTGGGGAAGCACATCGGAGGTAAACAATGCCCTTGGCTTTATAATCATATGTCTGGTGGGTCGAGTCATTCTGCTAGTACAACGGGTGTGTATTAAAGCTTAAGCGTTGCAAGGATGGCCAAGAAGCAGTTTACCGGGTGGGGGCGGGGTCGGAGCTCTCAGATAAGCACTACGCCATGTCTAGGTGTTGGCTAGCCAGTTCTGGAAAAATCCGGGGAAATCCGGGGAAGCTTTGTGAAGTCTGGGGATACCTCTGCCCCGTGCCTGTGTGTCGCGGCCCTTGGTCATGCCTTGTTCCCGGATAGGTGTGCCCAGGTTTAACTCTGAGCTAAGGGCTTACCAGGATGTAAGGGTGTATAAAAACCCTCCCACTCCGTCCAAAATACCCAGAAAGCCTACAATCTCACTCATATGTCTGAGCCTCCTCCTAGCTGAAACACTGTGTCCTCGTCATTATGGCTTCCACAGACAAGACCATCCAGCCCGTGGAGGTCGAGAACATCGCGGAAGAGCTCCCGTCCGGTATCTTTGCGAAGGGAACGCTCGAGTTTGAGCGTGCTCATCTGCTCGCCAACTTGCCCGACCCCGACGCCGATAAAAGCGACGATGAGCGTCGAGCGATTGTAGGGCCCACAAACCTAGCCATTGCCGAGTACTCTTGTTAACACAGCAGCCCAGGACAAGAGACTGATGTGGAAGGTCGACTTCCGGTTGATCCCATGGCTCTCCCTTCTATACCTACTATCTTTTCTTGACCGCACGAACATCGGAAACGCTCGTCTTGAAAACCTAGAGGGTGACCTGAACATGGTGCCAGGCGACTACAACATGACCTTGACGATTTTCTTCATCAGCTACGCACTCGCCGAACCACTCACCAATACGCTGCTGAAGATGCTTACCCCCCGCATGTTCTTTACGGCAATCATATTCACTTGGGGTGTTATCATGACCCTGATGGGTCTGGTGAAGAACCAGTCCGGCCTCCTAGCAGCTCGCTTCTTCCTAGGCCTTGCCGAGGCTGGACTGTTTCCAGGTGTTAATTATTACCTTGGATGTTGGTATAAGAGCTCCGAGATTGGTTTGCGGTCCTCTATATTCCTGGCCGCGGCTGCCCTCTCCGGGTCTTTCGGTGGGCTGCTAGCGGCTGCTATTGCAAAAATGGACGGCGTTGGTGGTATTCCTGGCTGGTCCTGGATATTCATGCTCGAAGGCATTGCAACGACTGTCGTGGGCATTGTCTGCTGGTGGATGGTCTTTGACTGGCCCGACTCAGAGAGGGGGACCTTTCTTTCCCCTGACGACCGAATCCGGATCCAGCGCCGCCTCATCATGGATCGCCAGGGTCGCACCGCTGAGGATTTCGACAAACAGTATATCTATGCTGCGGTGAAGGACTGGAAGACATATGTCTATATGATCATCTTCACGGGCTGCACAGCGCCGCTCTACGCCTTCTCGCTGTTCCTGCCAACCATCCTCCGCGGCATGGGCTACTATGGAACACGGGGACAGCTTATGTCTGTGCCCCCGTATGCTCTGGCTGCGCTCTTCACCATCGCCATCGGGTACACAGCCGACCGAACACGCCTGCGCGGTATCTACAATGTTATAACGGCTTGCCTTGGGATTGCTGGTTTCCTGATGCTTCTGTCAACCTCGAACCCCGGGATTCAGTATGCCGGAACCTTCCTGGGTGCTGCTGGCATCTATCCAGCAATTCCGAACACCCTATCTTGGGTAAACAACAACACCGAGGGCTCCCTCAAACGAGCCTTTGTCCTCGGCATTGTTGTCGGAGTTGGGAATCTTAATGGCATCGTTTCGTCGAATATCTATCTCGACCGCGAGAGGCCTCGCTACTGGAGTGGCCATGCTGTTGTGCTTGGATATGAGGTCCTCTTCCTCCTTGGTGGGTCTGTCTTCATGAGCTACTATCTGCATCGAATGAATAAGAGTAGGAGGGCTGGGGGGATGGATGCGAAATGGGATTCTTTGACGGAGCAGGAGAGGTGGATCGCGGGTGACATGCGCCCTGACTTCTCTTACGTCCTGTGAATCTATTCCCTTTAGGTAGTCTGTGTTGCACCTAATAAATTGGCCTAGTGGAATCTGCTTTCCTCGACCTTGAAGCGTAGTCTCGCTTCGGACAAATTCTGCTCTTGCTTGTCCTGAAATACGAATACCGTCCCATGCGAGATAAGCTACTAAGCTCTACCCAAGTTAGACCCATGGGTCTTGAGGTGGGGTTCGAAACAACACCTGAAGTACCTCATGTATTACTCCAACTGGTGCGGCCGGGCCCATCACGGCCACCCAAGCATACTACTCCGCGTCCAAAATGGGAGGCGGCAACAGCACTCCGAAAATTAAAAGGTTAAAATGTACATTATGACAAGATGCAGGCCAAGCCATTAGTGAATACCACTAGTTGGCTTGAAGTGGCGTTTAGTGTTCCCCACCTTTTCCCGGTTATCCCGGTTTTCTGCAAACCAAGACGGTGCTCGGATGCCCCCAATTCGGGGAAATGCGCTGTTACCAACTAGGACTTCGTAGCTGGGCTGGGGATGCAGTGATGAAGGCGAAAGAAGGGGACTACTTTGCCTTGGAAGTCTTGGTTGGAGGACTCCGGCAGTCGAGAAAGAATTAATTTGGCGAGAATGGTCCAATACAGAGATTCGACATCTGGCACGTCCGTGATCGAGCCAGGAGGACCTCATAAAGCTCAAACCATGTATTGACCTAGTTTGTGTTTGTCCAATCTATGTAGCTCATGGGGTAATATTACCCGGCCCCTCTTCATCGAAATGCCCAAAACAGGACCATGGATTCTCACTCAGCCTTTACCATATGCGGACAGCCAAGACATCCTTCCAAATATCCTATCCAGTTACGAGCGTTCAAAGGTACGCCGTCTTATCCAGGCTGGCCTTCACCCACGCATCAAGCTGCCGGTCGTCTCGAGGAACGAACTTGACCTTGAACGGCTTCGGCTGGGTCACCATGCTTGTGGGGACCGAGTTGCACTCTATGGTGTCAAGGATCGGACGATCCGCGGGGTTGTCCGCCGGGCGGATATGAAAAGCGAGAACGAGCCGGGTGAAGATGACGTACAGCTCCCGGTTGGCTAGGTGGGCACCGGCACACATGCGGGTTCCAGCGCCGTAGCCGTAGTGTTGTGTTCCCTGACCCGCTTCGGAGACGCCCATGAAGCGGTCGGGCACAAAGTCGAAGGGGCCCTTGAAGTGTGTTGGGTCGTGGTTGGCCGCCCACATGTTCTGTGTGGTATCAGTCTGGTCAGCCTTCAGGTTTCTAGGTGGGTACTATTCGGTCCATGGCAATGCGGATCCTACCATGATAACAGGGGTCCCCGCAGGAATGACCGCGCCGTTGTACCGGATATCCTTGACGCTCTGGCGGTTGAAGGACAGATTCAACGTGGACCAGTATCGCAAGACTTCCTAGAAAACGAAAAGCTTGTTAGGAAGGCCAGACACCGCAGATTAATAGGGGAAATCATACCTTGACAAACGATATGACGAACTCGGACTTTTCCTCGAGCAAGCATGCATGCCAGGGATCTTCGTCCGGGTATGACTTGATAATCTCCTCGTACATGCGCTCCTGAACCTCCTGGCCATGGGGCGACGAAAGGTAGGCGATGGTCATGTTGATATTCCCCGGAAGAGTGTCCAGACCAGCAGCGACCATGGTCAGGCAGATCGATTTCAGCTCATCTGTCCAGCCCGTGTCAGATACACGATACAAATGTAATTAGTCGTAAAGTAATAAGGGAATACTTGCTCTCTCCAAGCTTGGCCTCCGGATCCTTCAGGACATTGCCGGCAATGCAAGGGTTATCTGTCCCGTCCGCGATCCTCTGCTTCAGCTGACTCAGAAAGTCGAGGATGTACTCGTCCCTCTTATCGCGCGCGGCGAGGGCCTTCGCCTTGGAACCGGGCCAGAGGCGGAGGAGCGGGATGTAGTCCTGCCAGTTATTGGCGAGGCCGCGGATATTGCCGAGCTCCCGCTCCGTATGGACGACCTCGGTCAGCGTCTTGTCGCGGACGGTCCCCTGGATCCGGATGCCGTAGTTGAGCGTCAGGCTGATGTTGAGGGAGAAGCGCTGGAAGTAGCCGTTGGGGTCGATGTTGTCCCCGTGCTTGATGTTCTGCACTAGCTCGTTGATGCTGGCGGTGGACTCGAGATCGATGAAGGGCAGGTAGGTCTGCACGGCTTGTCTGTTGAGAGCCGTGGCGGCGGCTTTGCGGGCCCTCTTGACCGAGTCGTTCCAGGGCGATGTCCCGAGGGTAAAGACTCCCTGGGTCTCAGAAGCGACCGTGTGAAAGGTCCAGAAGGTGGGTCGCGAGATGAGGGCGGACTGGTTCTTGATCCAGAATTCTTTGACCGCGTCAAAAGAGTTGACATATATGAACCGCTGATTTACACATAGGTCAGTTTGTCAGTGGCCTTAAGCTGCAGGGCATTGGCAACTCACTCGGTTTCCCAGCCTGACCTGGAACACATCACCATATTGCTTCGCTAGACGAGCACAGTTTCTCGCGTGGTGCTTACCAAGGAGGAGCAAGTTTCCGAACAAAGGGACGCCTGGTAGCTCGGGCAGTCCCTTTACCTTGGGGATGTCGGTCCTGTTCGCCCATTTGACGAGCGCGGCGACGACAGACGCGACGGCAATGAATGAGATAGCGGGATGCATTTTGACGGCTACTGACGAGTGAGTTTACGAATTGTATTTTGCAGGGATGCACATAGCACTTAGCCAGGTGAATAGGCATTTTAAACAACCTATTAGTCCCATCCGATGCAAGATACGATGCTCTTAATCCACCAGCACCGACGAAACCCCCCAAATCGGGGATCCGGTCTCTAGTGACGATTACATCGTAAATCTTTGGGCCCGCTTCCGAGTCGGCGAAAGGCATCTGCCCCCGATTTGGAGAGTATAACGGGTGCTGGGGATAGCCACTCGAGGATTTGGAGAAAAGGGGGAAGTGGTGTCAAGGATGCGCAATGCACGACTAATTTGGTGTACCCGCTGTGGTATTTACAAACGCAAACTTCCCTGTCAGTTTCACAAAAGGATGGCTACGCGATTATTACACTATAACGAACCAGCTCGAGCACCTCTTTCACTATATCACTCTCTGGAAAATGGCCGCCTCTAAGCTGCGCTTGGCAGTCCTAGATGACTACCAAGGCATCGCGTCACCCATATTCTCCCGCCTCGCCTCCAAAATCGACGTGGAAAGCTTCCCCGAGACCATCAGCACTGCTACCCAAGATGGCAGAGATGCACTGGTCAGACGCCTGCAACCCTTCGCCGTCATCTCCGCAATGCGGGAGAGGACAGCCTTTCCGCGGGCCGTCATCGAGAACCTCCCAAACCTCAGACTGCTCATCACCTCGGGCATGAAAAACGCCGCCATCGACATGGCAGCCTGCGCAGAGCGCGGCATCATCGTGGCGGGCGCCAAGGGCATCGGGACCTCCGCCGGGTCCAGCCCTCCAACGTCCATCGACTCGACGCTCGAGCACTGCTGGGCCCTGATCCTCGGGCTCGCGCGCAACATCGCGAGGGACGATGCCGGGACCAAGATGGGCCAGTGGGAGAACTCTCACGCCTCGGGACTCCGCGGCAAGACGCTGGCCGTCTTGGGTTTCGGAAACCTAGGTGCCAGGGTCGCGTTCGTCGGCGCGAGTGCCTTTGGCATGAAGGTCTTGGCCTGGTCTAGTAGTCTCACGCAGGCGGACGCTGATAAGAAGGCGAGCAGCTTTGGGCTTGGTGCGGGTGCCTTTAGGGTCGCCGCCACCAAAGAGGAGCTTGTCAAGGAGGCCGACGTGCTGACGATCCACTATGTTCTCTCTGAGAGGAGCAGGGACATCGTCGGGGCCAGGGAGTTGGCGCTGATGAAGCCCACGGCGATGGTGGTGAACACGTCCCGTGGTCCCCTTGTCAACGAGCAGGCATTCCTGAACACTCTGGCCAAGGGTTTGATTAAGGGAGCGGCGCTTGACGTGTACAACGTCGAGCCGTTGCCTTTGGATAGCCCGTGGCGTACTACAGCCTGGGGAGTGGACGGTAGAAGTGAGGTCTTGCTTAGTCCGCACATGGGGTATGTGGAAGAAGGCGTGATGGCCCGATGGTATGAGGACTCGGCTACGGTTTTGGAGACGTGGCTTGAGGGAAAGGAGCTGGCGACCCAGCTTAATTGATGCCAACATGTCATGTATATAGACCTAAATGAGGCATAAACGTTCTTCGCAAAGCTGCCGGTGACCCGCCCTCGTACACGATGGATCCATGTCGGTGTGGTTAAAGACGTGCAAGGCGGCACGGCCATACGACCCAGAGACGCAATGTTATTCCAAGCGAACTGCATACCATCGTCATGACCCCAATTCCCCAAATATCCACATAGAAGGTGCGAAGGGCTAAAAGATGCGGTAAAGCTCCTTGTTCGGGGAAATCTGCGGGGATGTATGTGGGGAATTGCAGTGCTTGGTATGGTTCCTTGAGATTAGTTGGACCCCTTTTCCCTCCGCGATGGTGCACCGAGATCAGCCGACGTGTTGGGGAATTTTAACATATCGGTCCCCCCACTCCGTGTTGGAGAACCTGGGGGTGGAAATGGGCATGTGCGGAGATTATGCGTTGGACCACAATGGTGGCGGCTCCAACCTCCAAGAATGCATTTCCTCGCCTTGCAGGGCCATCCTGTTACACACTGGCCCGGAATAATCGGTTCTTACTAAGTTTATTTAGTGATCGTAGATGCTTGTCTGCGGCTGCAGAAATGACTGTCATCCCTTGCGAAGTAGATTTGGCCATCACCAACAATCATCTCCAGAGAACAGTTTTCGTACAGCCAGGTTCAAGGCATCAGGATGGACTACGACGTTTGGACCTCAAGCTCATACGGCATCTTCCTCATATCGCTTTTCTTATGCGGCGGTATCAGCTATTCTTTCCAGCATCTTGTTCGTGGGGTGTGGAGCGCCCCAAGGAACAACACCGGCCATGACGCTACGAAAGGAAGCAACACCGGCAATCCCACACATTCCGCCAATGGGCCATCGGGACCCAGTCGTAGCATCGCCCAAGCAATGGCCGCAGCGAACAAGAACTGCGTCATCTTCTTTGGCTCCCAAACCGGAACTGCGGAGGACTACGCAACGCGTCTAGGCAAAGAAGGCGCCTCGAGGTTCTCTCTGAGAACTATGGTCGCCGACCTCGAAGACTACGATTTTGACGACCTGAGTTCTGTTCCAGACGATCACGCCATGATTCTTGTCTTAGCCACATACGGCGAAGGGGAGCCTACCGACAATGCCGAGGCATTCTACACCTTCATCACGGAGAAGGCGGGGGATGAGGACGGGGCGGCCTCGCTTTCTAATCTAAATTACGGCGCCTTCGGGCTGGGGAACTCATCCTACGAGCAGTACAACGCCGTCACAAGACGCATCGATGGGGCTCTCAAGAAGATGGGCGCCAACTGTCTCTGCCCAGCTGGCGAGGGGGATGACGGGGAAGGGACTCTCGAAGACGACTTCTTAACTTGGAAGGAAATCATGTGGGGAGAGGTTGCCAAGTACATGGGCCTCCACGAACGAGTCGTGGACTACGAGCCGACTTACAACATCAGGTCCCATGCAGAACTCACTACGCAGTCTCCGGCTGTATACCTCGGTGAGCTGACTGCAAGTCATGGGAATGACGTCTCGGCTCCCCACGGCGCCAATAACCCATACGTCTCGACTGTTGCCGAGTCCCGCGAGCTGTTTAGAATGGCCGACCGGAACTGCATACACATGGAATTTGAAATATCGGGCTCCCGAATGTCATACGAGACGGGCGACCATGTTGCGGTATGGCCGATGAACTCTAGTGGCGAGGTGGACAGGTTTCTGGCCGTTGTCAACCTGGCCGGTATGAGAGACCAGGTTGTCAGCGTAGAACCAGTCGACAGCACGTCGAAACCCCCGTTTCCGAGTCCGACCACGTACGATTCGATCGCAAGGTACTACCTCGACATCTGCGGGCCCGTCTCCCGCCAGTTCGTCTCCACGCTTGTGCCGTTCGCCCCACACGCGCCGTCTCGCGTGGAGATGGCCAAGCTGGCGAATGACAAAGCCTACTTCTCCGAGGTCGTTTCGAAGAGATTCCTCAACATTGCCCAGCTGTTGGAAACCGTCAGCCGCGATGGGTCTTGGGAAGCGGTTCCGTTCTCTGCTTTTGTCGAGGGGCTACATAAACTCCAACCCCGATTCTACTCCATTTCGTCGTCATCCACCACCCAGCCTCGGAGGATAGCGGTCACAGCGGTCGTCGAATCCCGCCAGTTTGCAGACCGTGCCGCTCCGTGGAAGGGCGTCAGCACCAGCTACCTTTTCGCGATTCACCAAAGTCGGGCCGGAGAGCCGAAGCCCACGCACCACATCTCGGGGCCTCGAGGTCAATACGACGGCTTTCGCGTGCCGATCCACGTCCGGAGGTCCAACTTCAGACTCCCGGCCGATCCAGCCAGGCCGGTCATAATGATCGGTCCTGGCACAGGGGTCGCTCCGTTCCGCGGGTTCTTGCAGGAAAGAGCCGCTCAGCTGGCAGCTGGAAAGAGCGTAGGCAAGATGCTCTTGTTCTATGGCTTCAGGTCATACGTCGAGGACTTTATGTATGCTGACGAGTGGGAGGTGCGGCGCCCATGGCCCTAGTTTCTGGTAATACACGGAGTCCCGTCCGCTGACAAGGAGATTGATAGGAGTGTAAGAAGGTATTTGGCGACAGATTCAAGCTGATCACGGCTGCTTCTCGCGAGGGTCCAGGGAAGATTTACGTGCAAGACCGCTTGCTGGAGCATGCCGAGACTGTCAACGAGATCCTCGGGCGGTCTGGCCACTTCTACGTATGTGGCGATGCTGCCAACATGGCTCGTGCTGTCGTTACCGCTCTCAGGCGTATCTTAGCTCAGCAGCGTGCCATCTCCGAATCAGCGGCGGACGACCTGATTAAGCAGATGCGCTTATCTAGCATGTACCAGGTAAGCCTGACCCAACGTGGCTCTGTCATGTCCATGCCTGACCACAAAATCGTAGGAAGATACGTGGTAATTCTTTCGGATATGCCTCGGATTGGCCGCAGGAAGTGTGTTTATACAGACGAAAGCTGCTCGCGAATCGTAGATAAAATACAACACCTTTCGAGGTGGTTATCTTTTTCAGTAAGCCGCCTACCGACCTTTCGTGAAGCGAAACTGTCTTGTAGATATTTTCCGTTTCCGTTGTTGGCTTGAAGCACAGTGCTCAAAGATTTATGGGACGTGAAATTTTATAGGCGACTTTTGTTCTGTCGTCGAGCATATTGACCCCTTTGACCGGCCTAGCCGCAGTGTCTCCAAATTGGAGAACAATGCTGACATACCGGCAACGCGTGTCAGTCCTGTGTAGGGCATTTAAACCACTCGTGATGTCCTCACTGACCGTCGCTTTTCGTCGCACACCAAGTAAGGAGAACAACACTTCGAACAAAAAGCACAATGATGTATCGAGACCAGGAGAGGATTACACTCTACACAGCCCTGACGGCGAACGGGATCAAAATCTCCATAGCCCTTGAGGAGCTGTCCCTTGAGTACAAGAGCGTCGAGGTCAACATCGCGGCCAATGAGCAGAAGCAGCCATGGTTCCTCAGGATCAACCCTAACGGCCGCATCCCAGCCATAACCGACAACGGCCAGAGAGTGTTCGAAAGCGGCGCCATCCTTCTCTACCTAACCGAGAAGTATGATCTGGACAGGACCATCAGCTATGAGCCCGGATCGCCCCAGTACTACGAACAGATGGGCTGGCTCATGTTCCAGATGGGAGGCCTTGGTCCTATGCAGGGTTAGTCGTTCTAATGGCCTTTGTTGTTCCATTAAGACGCCATTTGTACTGAGAAGACGACAGGTCAAGCGAACCATTTTAAGCTGATGGCGTCCGAATATTGCCCGTATGGCATCACGCGCTATATGAATGAGACGGAACGTCTCTACTCTGTTCTTAATGACCGCCTCGCCAAGAGTCCGTACTTGGCCGGTGACAAGTACACAATTGCCGACATTTGCAACTTTGGCTGGGTTAGATACGCGCCAATATCCCTCGGGATTAACCTGGCTAAGTATCCGGCTCTCAAGAGGTGGCACGACGCAATCTTCGACAGGCCGGCAGTGCAGAGGGGACTCCAGGTGCCAAAGAAGGTAACCGAGGAGCAGCTTGTGGCTCGATATCGCGGAATGAAGGAGAAGATAGATGCGATGAAAGCTGAAGTGCTGAAGTGTAATATGGACTAGAGTAATTGTCATAGGCCCCGGAAAAGCGATATCGAATGTTAGTCGCCATTAGGCGGTGCACTTATGAATATCTATTCTAATTCGCCTAGATGTAAGCGCTAACTTCCAGAACATTGTATATTCTGTGAGTTATTAAGGATATATAGTACACCTTCTCTCTTACTGGCTGGCTCCTTCTAGAAGGTCCGCGTACAAGTGCAGAGTCTCCCCGATTATATTGACCATCTGCCACACACTCTCCGACTGGTAGAGCCTGGCCCAGAGCCTCACAATCTTGGCGTTCAGCCTGCCCCCCTCGTCGAGCACCTGCCGCCTGCTGGACTTGTACTCAGCCTCCGCGACGAGGTCCACCACGAACTCGAGCACCCTGGTCTCGGCCGTCGTCAGCGGCGGCGCAACGTCCGGCGCGGTCACGGACTCGAGCCACTTCGCCAGGAGGACGGCGCACTCCAGGGAGCAGATCGCGTACTGGTTGGACCACTGCATGATCTGCGTCCGCGTCACGTAGTTGATGCCGAGCTTCACGGGGATGCTGAGGGCGTGCGCGGCGTGGAGGGCCGCCCGGGCGAGCCTCTTGCCGCGGCCGCCCGCGGGGCTGTTGTGTATCGACCTGGCCACCAGGGCCGGGTCCCAGCTCCCCAGGGACCGGACCGGCCCGAGGTCCATGTTGAGCCGGATGTACGCCAGGCGCAGGAGGGCGACCGAGTTGAACGCGACAGGCCCGTAGGGGCTCAGGGGGTCCATCGAGGACTCCTGGTTCCGCTCCCAGCACGCGGCCCACCGCTTGAGGGCGTGCTCGAACGTTCGCATCTCCTCCGTCGACAGGCTTCCGTGGTCTTGTCTGGACTTTGGGAAGCGGGCGTTGCGGGCAAGCCAGATCTGTTGAATTAGAGCGTGAATGATTCCACACCCGCCGAGCGTCGACAGGTTAAACGCCGGCCCCTGAGACGCCTCGAATGCCGAGTCGTCGCCGTAGAATAGGTCGGTGAACGCCGCTTGGAAGTCATGCCTGTTTGTGCCGTAGCGGTCCCTGCACTGGCGCCACTCCTCCTCGGTTACGGCGCTCCACTCCCGCTCCGAGCTAGGGAGGTCTACGTGCATGTCGCTGACGAGCATCATGGGCGGCAGGTCGAACAGTATGGTGTGGATGCTGAAGAAGCTGAACACGACCAGCTGCGTCCGCTTGATACTCTCGAATTTTATCCACGACTCCCAGTCGCCGGGGGGTTCCATCTGGCTCCTCACGATGGACTCGTCCAGCGCAAGCGAGTGCAGTAGGCTGCGCATGGACAGGGCGCCGGCAGCTCCCGGCTCGTGCTTGTGGAAGCTCGAGTTCGCCACCAGGAGCACCAGCGCCTGCATCGTCTCGACTAGGTCCAGCGTCCGGTTGATATCGGGGAGAAGAGACGTCCTATTGCCTGTGGTCACAGCCGCAGCCGCGTCCGCGCCGTGCCGCCACCGCGGATGCCCCTGGGCTCTCTGCACGCGCTCGAGCGTTATGGACCGCGCCGCATGGAACAGCTCCATAGCCAGTTCGGGCTCCTGGGTATACCTGGCCCCCAACGCAGCCATGGCAAGGAAGAGCTCGATGCTGATGGACTCCATGTTGAGGGTGGGAACGTGAATGAACGGGTAGTGGTTGTGGAAGTTTTTGAAGTAGCCGCCGATGAACCTTGTTAGTGCATGGCGAGAGGGGAGAATAAGGTCCACGCCGTGGGAGGCCGAGGTAGGGAGGGTTGACAGTTCGTCGACGAGGCGCAGTCGAATTTCATTGGTAACTATGAGGTTGGAGCCCCTTGGCCTGCTCGGCGGAGGTCTATCCTCGGGTTGAAGAGAAGGTAGCCGCGATCCGTACCTAGAGAGATAAGAAGCCCCACCGTTATTCGGCTCAGTCTCTAATGGCCTTTGGGATGTTGTAGAAACCCCCAGTTCGAGATCCCGCGTTACATTCCCCGCGCCGTTCTGGGGTTGCATAGGTTCCGGAGGCCCCACGAGAAAGTCGGAGGAGAAGATCGGAAGGGGTTGGTAAATCTCGGCGGAGAACTGGTCCAGCCCCGGAACGGCATCCATGAACGAGGCGAAGTCATGGGTGAAGGCCGGGTCGGGCGTATGCCCCAGGCTTCCGCTGTCCAGGGAGTAACCCTGGATTAAACTCGGTGGGGCTGTGGCATCGAAATTAAACCCGCTGGGCTCCGCATCCGGTGGCGGGAAGAAGGCCCCGGAGGCCGCGTTGCCAGGGTCTGTGAGTTCCGCCGGGGTAAGTTGTGGAGCTTCGGGTGAGTCTGCCGTCCGGGCGGCTGCAGGGGACGAAGCATCGGAGTCATCGTGCTCAACCCGCAGGTGCCCGTCGGTTTCTAGAGATGACACTTCAGGTGGAGTAACCGGGTGCGAAATTCGCAAATGGCGTGTCAAGAGGTCCCTTGTCTAGCGGTCAGTCTCACCAGGCTCTACCAGGGGGTTTCTACTCGGCAACCAGGGAAGAAGCGGGCGGCGGAAGGGGGTGTGTCCCGGTACAACGTACTTTCTTGTGAATGCCTTGGGACAGTGGACACACTTGTACGGCTTTTCCTTCGTGTCTTTATTTCCGGTCAGGAAAGGTACGTTAGAAATAACCCGATCATTGGCTCGCATATAGAATTGGTCTGTCATGCAGGGTGGCTGCACCCACGGGATCTTTCATGCCGTTGGAGATGCTCGAGGCGGGAGAATCTGCGGTCGCAGCGGTGGCAGACGTTACTTCGGGCGGGGTGACTTCCTCCGATGTCAGCCATTGTGGTAATATCCCGGGAGGCTGGTGTCCAATGGCCTTTTTGGAGAAGAGGAATTGAGATGGGGTTCTCGTGATTCGGTGTGTGGCCTTGGGGAGGCTGCCATGGGGGGCTTTTGTGCCAGGCCAGGAGAGAGGAGCTTGTTCAGTGGCGTCTCCAAGTTGGAGAAGTGGAGCTCGAGTGGACCTCAAGTCTTCTCTCTGTCTCAAATGCAGGAAGGCTAATTGGTCTAAGCTAACTACCTTGCTGCATTCAGCATGCGCGCCCCACACTTTAAGCTCCATTGCCGCCGACTGGTATTGGGCCTGTCCGAACTGCCGACCGATCCGGGGCTGTCCGGTTCATGCATCGCACCAGTTTAGACCCCGCTCTTCAGCGCTGCAGATTACCAAATGTAATGGCCTTGATCACTTGGTACTCAGCAAGGCCGTACTTGCTCCCCTCCCGACCGTACCCGCTCTCCTTGATGCCCCCGAACGGAGTTTCGCTGGCGCTCATGACTCCCGTGTTGACCCCGACCATCCCGCACTCGAGCCTCTGGGCCACGCGCAACGCCCGTGCCAGATCTGCACTGAAGAAGTACCCCGCGAGCCCAAACTCCGTGGCGTTAGCCAGCCGGACTGCCTCGTCCTCCGTCTCGAAGGTGAAGATGGGCGCCAGCGGCCCGAATGTCTCTTCGGCAGCCACGGCCATGTCCGTGGTCACGCCTGACAGGACGGTAGGGGCGTAGAAGAAGCCTGGGCGGTTGGGTCTCGAGCCCCCTGTCTTTAGGACCGCTCCCTTGGAGACGGCGTCGCGCACGTGTGCCTCTACCTTGGCGACAGCGGCCTCGTTGACAAGAGGGCCCTGCGTTGTTTCGGGATCGAGGCCTGGGCCCATGAGAAGCTGGTCCACGCGAGCGACGAGCGCCGCCGTAAATCTCTCAGATATCCCTTTCTGTACCAAAATGCGATTCGCGCTACATTTGTTGGGTCCCCTTCCGTCAGCACTGGGTCTCCACGGGAATTGCATAACACGTACCAAACGCAGGTCTGGCCAGAGCATCGGAACTTGCAGTTAATAACGCCCTCGACCGCCAGGCCAACATCCGCGTCATCGAAAACTATCAGCGGCGCGTTCCCACCGAGCTCCAGGCTGACCTTCTTCACCGTCTTGGCAGCGAGCTCGGCCAGCATCTTCCCGACGCCTGTAGAGCCGGTGAAGCTGATCTTGGCCACCTTCGGGTTCGTGACGAGCTCGAGGGACGCGGAGCGGTCCCTGGTCGGACAGACTTGGATGCACCTTGCGGGGATTCCGGCTTCCACCGCCAGCTTGACGAGGGCTAGGCAGGTGTGCGGCGTCTCGCTCGGGGGCTTGATCACGACAGAGCAGCCGGCGGCGAGGGCCGGGCCGACCTTTCTCGTGATCATGGCGGCGGGAAAGTTCCACCTAGCGCAGGGGTCAGTCTTTCGATAGTACACAGTTTGTCCGTCTTTCGGGGGGTGGGAACTCACGGTGTGATGATTCCACAAGTACCTATGGGTTGTTTCACGGTCATGACCATCGTATCCTTCAAAGATGACGGGATAGTGTCGCCGTACGAGCGCGTCGCCTCCTCGGCGAACCACGAGACGAATCCCGCGGCATAGTGAACTTCGCCCTCGGCTTCCTTGTACGTCTTGCCATTTTCGGCACAGATGATCGTCGCCACTAATCCAGAAATAGATAGTCAGCGGGAGTGAACTCCTGTCCTCAGGCGGTTTAACCATTCGGGTCCATTCGACGTACAATCTGCAGCATTGGACTTGATCAGGTTGAACCACTTGCGAAGTTGTTCACCCCTCTGGGCAGCTGTAGTGAGCTCATAATATTCCTTCTGAGCTCGCGAAGCGCTCTCAATCGCCCGTTTAAAGTCATCCCGGTCCACACTGGAGACTGTGCTCAGAGTCTGACCGTATGAGGGTTCTTGGCCGGATTAGTCGGGCTCATCACTAGCGGTGGGCACGAAGCACTTGCACAACATACCGTAGACATCAAATTGCTTGTCTTTCTTGACCCACGAGCCGTCTATGAAGGCGTCTGAGATGAAGAGCGTGGGGTCCTTTAGGGCCTATACGAGAGGAATTCGGTTACTCGTGTCCGTTGAGGAATCTCTTCCAGAGCGGCGGGGCGGATATGGACTAACCGACAGAATTGCCTGGGAAGGATTGGTTTCCATCGTGGGCTCCATGTTTTGCCTTATTTTCTTAGTACTGCTATATCCATCGCGTTAAAGACAATCCTGCCTGGCTTTATCTATGGCGCCGCGTCTCCACCGACGGCGGTGGTTCTATATGCGTGGCGCCGCGTAAAGTGTTCTCCAAATTGGGGTAGTGAATGTTTTGGCACTTCGTTATTAGGTAGCTCAAGCGGCCAGCTCCAAGCTTCAGAAGCCGAGCGTGAGGCAAATCCAACTCTGTGATGAATGATAGGGGAGTCTGATGAAGAGTATAAAGTACGTATTTGCAGATTATAATGACAATATCTTATTGTTCCTGTCTCCGGAGTACAGCAATCGTCCACTATCAATCTGGAAGAATGAGTTTTTGAACCAACCTTGCCTATGCGTATTTTCACTTGCGGAGGTAGAATGGCTTTTAATCACACCGTTACAATGTTCTCCTGAGGAGGGGGAGTGAAAAAGAATCTTGATGTCATATGCTAGCTATCTCGACGAACATTCCCACACCCATTTACCCCAACAGAGATCTTAGAATCAATTGCCCTCTTGGCTCAAAATACATCGCTGCGGCCAGGCCGATCATGGCACTGGCGGAAATGGTGAAAATAGCAATGGAAGGGCGAAAGCCCTGTGGCTCGCTTGCCTTGCTAGGTGAAGAGTCTGTAGGGGCATTGCTAACCCCAGCACCCACAGTCTTGTGTTCTTGTCAGTCGAGGGAACGGGGAAAGTGAGGTCTCTCATCGCAGTGGAATGCAACTCCCTTCTTCGGGTCCGTGAGATCTTACCGGGTCTTTAACGGATCCCACCTCCAACTTATCCAGCATCGACCTGGCTACTTCGCTGTGTCCGGCATCTTCGAATAGCTCCGTCACATCCGTGCCTCCCTGGTCTAGCAAGAAGTCCGCGCCGCCTCTACTTCCAAATTAGCCAGGGTACGAGATCAAAGTTGGTAATAAACCAGCAATACATACGGGTGTTGGTCTTGGAATCTTGTGACGTCGTATACCTTGTCGTCGATGACCAAATACAAGTCGTTCTGGTCGTTGTGGGCGCTGATTTCGCTCCAGCTCAGGGTTTGAGACATTGGTAATCAGGTGCTTCCGCGGAAATAAGCTCTTCGGTGTTAGAAGGTTGGAGGTCAGCATGGAACGCTCTGCGCTTGGGCTTCGAGATGGGAAAGACGTGTGCTTACATACCTAACATGTCGAATGGCCTTCAGCAGATGTGATATTTCCAGCTTGGAATTCGAGCCAGCGGATTGGCCGGGCGCAGCTTCGGGGTGCAATCGATTATTGAGGTCTCACGCGCGATGTCACCACGAGGGCTAGTGTCGTGCCAGTTTCCCCCACTACCTACTGTTCTCCAACATCATCGAAAGAGCGGGGGTGGAGCCGGGAGCTGGAGAAATAGGAAAGTTGGGGGCGGGGGAAACACCACTAAGTCTAGCATGTCAACGCCCATCTCCAAGCTGGCGTGGGAAACTTCAGGAATGATTAGAAATCTGATTCGGGCCTGCATCTCGGCATTGCAGCTTCTCCAACCCCAGGGAGCCCCATACCGGGCTTCCACCCCTAGGTCCGTGCCTATAAACCGTCCCCGGACTCCCGCAAACTTGCATCAGTCTAACCGTGGACAGTATATCCTTTTCGTACAGACTTATCTTCTGAAAGCGACTCACGACCTCTCCCATCTCATCACAGTTCAGGAATACCGCCACAATGCGAGCCCAGGTCCTGGAATCCTTCAACACCGCCTACGTCCTCAAGGATATCCCGAAGCCGAACCTCCCCACCGGCGTCGACATCCTGGTCCAGGTCGAGGCCGCCTCGTACTGCCACACCGATGCGGTCTTCGCGTCGGGCGCCATGTGGCAAGATCTGCCCCGCGTCGGCTCCCACGAATTCGCCGGCACCATCGTCGCCATGGGCCCCGACGTCTCCCCGGACCTGAGTCTGAAGGTCGGCTCGCGGGTCGGGATCCCCGGCCGCGCCTTTCACCCCTGCGGGCTGTGCAACGAGTGCACGCACAACGACGGCGACCCGAAGGAGTACGGGGTCTGGTGCGCCAAGGCGGGCAACCTCGGTCTCTCGGCGGACGGCGGCTTCCAGGAATACTGCACCGCGGACTCGAGGCAGGTCGCGCCCGTGCCGGCGGGCATGACGGCCGTCGAGACGGCGCCCCTGATGTGCGCCGGCCTGACCATCTGGAACGCTCTATCCCGCGTGCTGGACAGGATGGAACAGGGTGGGGGCGACGGGCTCACGGTGGCCATTTCCGGTGCCGGTGGTGGGCTGGGGCACCTGGGGGTGCAGTTCGCCGCGAAGCTTGGCTGCAGGGTCGTCGCCATCGACGCCGCCGATTCCGCTCTGGCGCTGCTGCGAGACGTGACGACAGACCTCGGGCCCCTCGGGAAAAACGTTACCATTGTCGACGCGAGGAAGCAAACCCCCGAGGACGTCCGCATCGCGGTCTCTGGGAAGCCCGAGCCGAAGCGCGAGGGGGAGAAGGGGGTCGACGCGCTATTAGTGCTCCCCGAGTCCCAGAAGGCGCTTGAGTATGGCATGAAGCTCATCCGCGACCACGGGACCTGTGTCACCGTCAGCTTCCCCAAGGAGGGCTTCCTCATTCAGCCCCGCGACCTCGTGTTCCGACATATTTCCATGGTCGGGGTCCTGGTGGGGAGGAACCGACAGTTGA
Organism: Sordariomycetes sp. S4602; assembly: GCA_023628835.1. NCBI lineage: Eukaryota > Fungi > Ascomycota > Sordariomycetes > Sordariomycetes sp. S4602. Next base: position 85,506 of record JAMAJV010000013.1, read on the forward strand.
GGGCCATGTTGAACTTCGCCGCCTCCGAGGGCGTCAGGGCGAAGGTTACTACATACTCTCTCGAGAAGCTTAACGGTCTTGTCGGCGACTATCACAAGGGCGCAAGCGGCAAGTTGGTTGTGGACATGTTAAGTAAATAACTTCACAGCGGCACCCGATGTAAAGGCAGAAATAGAGAGCTCTTATCAGAAATAAGACCAATTTATTAAAATTCTGCCTTATACCAGTTCAATCGTTTATGTGACAGGCAGGGGCACTGGACGCGGCGACAGAATTTATTGGTGGCTAGTTTCTCTGTCTTCCCCAAAACCTGGACGACAAGGGCGCGCTCAACGATCTTCGGCTGCAAATACTGCTTGTCATGGAGATTCCAGAAAGACGCAAACACACGTTTCGCGCCTAAAGATATCTGTAGTTGCAATTTCTCGGTGCAGACACTATCCTCCATGACTGTGGAGTTATCGCGGAGTATCTCCGAGCTATCACCTGTGTTTTATGGATGGCCTGCATGAAGAACTCACCTGCTTAACCGCTTTAGCTGATTGAAGGTACTACTGCCGATGTGGTTTTGTGATACGTGATGCACAGGGGGGACCAAAGTTTGGAGTCACCCGAGCGGACGCCAAGAAGCACGCCATCCACCCGCGTTATTATGCTCACAGGCACGTCCTTCAGCTGCAGCCACCCCCACGGCGGGAGATTTGATGCTGAATTGGCGCGCCATGGACCATATCCATCGCGTCGAGCGTGACGTTATCGGGCCTCCTTCTGACGCGAAGGCGGGATCTGGCTTTACATAAATAGAGGGTGGCGTACGGCCCTTGCTCGTCGACGAATCTCCAGGCACAAATGTGAGTATCTCGGTACAGATACAATACTCGCCATGCGATCTTCAGTAATTATTACCGCGCTTGGTGCGACGGCGGCTCGCGCAGCTTATCCGGGCGATATCGTGCAGTACTGGTAGGCCACACCCCTCCCCCTGGCTAGGCGAAGCCTAACAGAGCTCGGAAGGGTCGATCAGTCTTCCCTCCTTGTCAATGGGACCGTCATTGGCGGTCTCGCGTCGCCGCCTTCCTCCTGGCTCACCGCTATCGTCCACGGCGCCGTCTACACCGCCGCCGTGGAGGCGGAGGACCAGGACCTCGACTTCCAGCAGCTAGCCGTCTCCCACGCCGCGCACGACGCGCTGTCCTGGGCCTTCCAGGGGACGCGGGCGTACAACGCTGTCGACGAGGCGCTGCGCAGCGTCCTTCCCGAGATTGGGATTGACCAGTCGTCTGACGAGTACGAGGAGGCAACATCCATCGGACGCTCGGCTGCCGAACAAGTAGCGGCCAAGCGGGTCGGCGATCAGCTTGCGCACTTTGTCGACTACACCCATGGCCCCGAGGACCCGGGCGTGTACCAGCAGACGCCTGGTGGGCGTCCTGTCCCGGACGTACCACAGGCAGTGCACCTGAGGCCATTCGGCGGGATCGGGGACGTTGTCGAGTTTCGAGCCCCGCCTCCGCCCGACGTTACGGAGGAGGACTATGAGCGGTGGGTGGTTGAGGTCAAGGACTTTGGGGGGCTGGATTCGACGGAGAGGTCCGAGTATGACACCGATACGGCGTATTTCTGGCAGGAGTCGAGTGTGAGGTAGGTCATTGGCAGTCCCCCAACAACAACGCACGCAAGGCTAACAGTCTCGCCCAGTGGGTGGAATCGGTTTGCAAACGCCATTGTCGGGGACTCGCTCTCTGAAGATGTCGTCGCGTCCGCCAAGTTCTACGCTCAGTTGAACTACGCCCTTGCCAACGCGGCCATCGCCTCCTGGGACGCGAAGTACGCACATCTCCAGTATCCCCGCTTCTGTGCATACCCTCTTGATGCTGACAGCTCCTGACGCAGATACTACTACAACCACTGGCGCCCCGTCACCGCCATCCACCGACCAGACGTCTGGCTCGCCAGCGGCAACGACATCTCCGACCCGGACTGGGTGCCCCTCCTGCGCCCGACACCAAGCCACCCAGACTACACATCCACGCACTCCACCTTTGGCGGGGCGGCCGCGGAGGTCCTGCGCGCGTACGTCGGCGGTGAGGAGATCGACGCGTCGCTGAGTAGCAACGCGACGCTTGACGCCCGCGGGGTCATTACGCGGCATTACACGAACATCACGGACGCCGAGGTCGAAAACTCTGAGAGCAGGGTTTTTGGAGGGGTACGTAACGAACTTGGGGTGGCTCTGGTGATGGTACACATACTTACACGTTTGAATAGATCCACTACACGTACGCTGGAACCGAGGGGATCAATTTGGGCCGTGCTGTTGCGAAGGCCACGCTGGAGCAGTTTGACGATCACTGGGGCCAGTATTGATGGTAGGATTATAGCAGGTACCTTACTTTCTATCCAAGGTAATTAGAAATCTATACTTCCTGCGAGTAATGAATACTAGTCCACAGTAGACGTTGTGCGGGATATCGACGCGCACGGTGGGTTACATGAATTCTACCGCAGGACCACCGGGCTTAGGAACCTTGGCTGTTGCGGCTTCCTCGGGGTTAATAGGTCGTATAGATAATAGCTACATCATCCCGCTAATACCAGTCGTCTTGGGGATATCATTGCGAAAAAATATCAGGTCTACTGTCTTCCGTGTATGCGTAATGGCTGCTCCTACCCTTCCAAGAATAATAAACGGCGTTTTTGTAGGCCCCGTATGTCATCCTACACTAGATCATGGACCAGGAGGGCCATCCTCAGACGGTAGCCCTGCACCACGTTTGAACTCTCGCAGCCAGTCCGCATTATCGAGCGGAGTCTGATTCCACGGGTCATCGCTACGAGAAGAGTATGAGTAAGCTGGTGTGTGTAAACCAGGAAAGATGGCTTACTCGTCGAACATGATCCACCGCGCCTGGTATTGAAGTTCCTCATCAGTTGGCACGTGCCTGTTGGGGTTTCGCAGGGACATGGTGGTCGCCACGAATCGAGAAAGCTCTCTAGTGAGGCGTCTATAACAATTGTCGTCGTTCGAGGAGACCTGCACGCTGGCCTTGTTTCTCCAGGGTTGACTCGGCGCTGAGAAACTATCACTTGAGGTCGACCAAGGTTCCGCTTGTGACTGATCCGCTAGTGGCGGCTGTGGAGAATGGTTTGATGAAGCTGCGTTGTCTGAGATCTCTGTCAAGTAGTCGGCCGTGAAGCCCATAGCCGGCAACGTAGGGGGTAGATTTTCCGCGGCCGGATGGGCTAAGACGGGTGTTAGATTCGCGCGTTGGCGGAAGGCTGCGAGCCAACCGGTAGAGCTGCGAATAAGGCGGAGTAGAAGGTTGACGAAGACGCCGCTCTGACTTGGACAGCATGACTCCGTACGAAGCACGATACTGCACGCCTCGGACTGCAGCGCATGGTCTCCCACCTCCAAGTCGAGCAATTTCCGCAACCCCGCGAATTGCCGTAGCTGCTCCTCCATATCGCACGCTTCGAAGATACTCTCCTTGCCCCTGATCTTTAGCAGCGTGAAGCGCGTCTTGGCCGCTGTCTTCATGGGGCGCACCCGGGCCTCTCGAGTGATGTTCGGAGACGACATGAGGACATCGCGCAGCCAGGATTCTGCTGGCTGCTCTGAGCCCTGCATAAGCATCTCGGACCCGAATATGATGCAGCACGCTTCGTACTGAAGCTCCTCGTCGGAGGGCGCCTCTGGACCAGTGCTGCCGCTGTTCTCGCGGCTTGCCGCGTAATATTCTAATTCTATCTTGATGAGTTCGAACGCGCTGGTTGGGGTTTCGGGTGGCCCTTGCTGAGTAGTAAACGGCCAAGGCGAGTATCTCTCGTGATGAATGAGATCTGGAAAACCACTCGTTAGTCTTGCCCCCAAAGGTGACACTGGCAGCGAGGGAAAGAAAAAGCGGGGGGCAGTTGGCTTACAGGGTGGCATAGAGTTCTCAACCATGTCGAGCACGTGGGCCTCGAAGCCCCACTCGCCATGCCAGTCACCCATTGTCTTGCCGCCCTTGAAATGGTCGGCGATGTGCTCAGACCTCTCAAGCCAAGTCGTCATGGCCAAGCCACAGATCCCGCACCGGGACCGAATCTGCTCGTCCTCGCACTTCCATTGCTCCATCGGGCAAGCCCTGAAGTTAGCTCGGTGCACGAGCTTGAGGTGCTGGCGGAGATGGTCCTTCCGATAGAACGTCCGCTCCTCGAGGCGGCGCTCCCCACAAGCAACGTGGTCGTGCCCCGCGAGATGGGTCGGGTCGGGGTTTACGAGTCCACAATAGACGCAGGTCAAGTCGAGGTTAGCGTCTATAAAAGTAGGACCGGATGGTGTGCACTGCCACTTTTCGAGCGACAGGTGGAAAGATTTCTCGTGCCGTTTCCAGTTGTATTTCGTTTTGAAGGTCTCCGTACAAAACGTGCATTGGAAAGAGTGCAACAAGGTCTGGTTGATGGTGGTACGACCGCCTGGGCCACCTCGTCCAGCCCGGTAACGCCTCCTCTTCCGTTTCGCAAGCTTTGTGAGGGCCTTGGGATACCCGGAGGAGCTACCAGAGGTGTAAGAGTGTAAGGACGAAAGTGAGCTCCCACTGGACTGTGACGTCCCCCCGCTACTTTCTGACGGGGTATGATGTAGACCTGCCGCTTGGTCGTGGGGCCTCTGCGTCGAGTGGACGCCATAAGGGGAGTTCGAATCCGATTCAGCTCTTGATAATGCGCGAGCGATAACAGAGACGCTGACTGGTTCGCTCTCGGGTGGCGAGTTCTGCCACCTCTGGAGCGGATCGAGGTTCTGAAACGGGGCTGGAGACCCCGGACGCAGCGGGGCGGGACCATCAGTCGCACGAGTTGTGGGGAGGCGATTCTGCGGTTGGAATCTTTTCGCTCTCCGGCGGGCGTTCGAGAACCAGTTGGTTATTTGCTGCTTGCTGAGGCCCGTCTCCCTCTGCAGGGCTACTATGTCGCCCGCCCTCGGATACGGCTGCTCTGCGTGCGTCATGAACCACGATCGAAGCACTTTGACGGATCCAGATGAAAATCGCGCCCCAACCTTCGCGGGCCCTGTTGTGTCGGCAATTCCATGCGCTTGGGGTAGATTGGGAACGAGCCTGGCCGCCATCTCGCCGTCCTTCAGAGATGAATCGGAGTACAGGCCGACGAAGGCGTTGGTGTCACTGTGGCTCGAGGTAGCGGTAGGCAGAGGGTAGACTTCAGAGGCCCCAATGTTAAATGGAAGATCCAGGTCCTTGTCAAATCCAGCCATGGTAGAATCGATGTCCAAGTCGACGGGAATGTCCAGCTCAGCGAACGGGACCCCTTGCGTGTCATGACCGGTGCGCCACCACGGCTGCCCGTCCGCTGGCGTGTCCTCTGCCATACTCTGGCTCGGCTCGGCGATTTAATATCTTTCGGCAGAAACCCTGGAAGGACGCACGGAGAGGGCAGTCTTTATTTGTGGTCGCTCCACAATCGCGGAATGCGGCCGGGAGGAAGCGCGAGAGGCAAATAGGAGCTGAGAGTGCCAAGGATTCGGACCCACAAAATCGTGTCAAGCGCTCCCTTCCGTCGCCGACCTCGCTGTCAGCCGCCCCACCTCCCCGGAAAAACGCTCGGAATGTTGCCAGCTGAGCCGGGACGCTATTAATTATGGCCGCTTGTGTACGAGGAAGGATTGCTCTGCTGCATGTAAGCACTCCCTTGCGATGACAAGCCCCACTTTTTCTCGCCACGTTCGCGGGTAACAAATATTCAAGTAAACGCGAATCGAAGCCGCGAGTGCCGACGGTCAAATGTTTGTGCCGCTGACAGACATTATTAAACTGGTTTCTTCATGTCTGTTTATCGTTATCTCATTTCCTTCGGTTTATAATCGATTTTGGGCCTTCTTACCTCTAGCCGTTTCTATTACACTACACGCCTTGGCACTACCCCTACCATCGCATCTGTCGCCCAAACCACGCGGCTGCCGGCAACCGAGACACAGCTTAGAACGATCGAAGAGTTGTGCACATTAAGGACCACCTGCTTACCTGGGGATCCTCGATACCACGTGCCTCTGCCAAAATGAGAGTCGGCTTCATCGGATTGGGGATGATGGGGACACCCATGGCGCTTAATCTTGCCCGCAGGTTCCCCATCACCGTTTGGAATCGAAGCACGTCTAAGTACGCCGCGCTACAGGAATCCGGTGCACGGATCGGCCGAACTCCCTCCGAGGTAGTCGAGGAGTCAGATGTTGTCTTTACAATGCTGTTCGACGCGCCGGCTCTACAATCAATCCTGGACGACGACTTCACCAAAGCCCTGCGCGGCAAAACGCTGATAAATACAAGCTCGATATCGGTCGACTCCAGCCATAAGTTCGCCGAAATCGTCCACGGCGCTGGCGGAGACTACATCGAGATGCCTGTCAGCGGCAGCAGAGTGCCTGCAGAGCAGGGCAAGCTAGTCGGCATGATAGCAGGAGACCAACGCATTGCGGAGAGAATAACTCCCCTCGTTGAACCGCTTACCACCGCTGCGGTTTACTGCGGCCCTGTGGGATCTGGCCTGAAGATGAAGTACGCTGTCAACCTCTATCTAATCGCGATAACCGCCGGATTGTCCGAATCCATGAACCTCGCCCGGGCGCAGGGTCTCGATCCCGCGGCTCTCGGCAAAGTCCTAGATGCCGGCCCTATGGCGTCTCCATACTCGATGATAAAGGTGGCGAAGATGGTGAATCAGGATTGGACAGCTCAGGCCTCTATCGAGGATTGTCGCAATAACACCTTGCTTATCCAGTCAGCTGCGCAGTCCTCAGATGCCTGGTCACCTATCGCACAGCATTGCGTCTCGCTTTATAGACAGGCGTACGAATCTGGCCTGGGGGAGGAAGATATGATCGCCATTTGCAAGCTATTCCCGCAGCACTCGTTCAGTGGTGTATCAAGTAAACCATAATAAATAACAGTCTCATTAATGGTGTTGAAATGGTGTCTGGAAGGGCTGATGGAGAAGAATGTTTACCACCGAGAAGCTGTGGGCGGAAAGATATATAACTAGGGCCCGCTATATCTGGCTATGACCGGTCTCAGACAAGCCCTGGTGGGCCGTTTTCACGCCCCTTATCGGTTCTCGCACCTCCACACAGCAGATAATCCATATCCATATTCACAAATTCGCTTACCCAATTCTTCATATCGAAATCAGGCAAAGCGTTTCAGAGGCCGATGGCCATTCCTGCAGGGCAGTGTTCTGCGTCGACATGGGGGCAGTCGACCGTCCCCCCCTTCGCACAGCTTGCTATAGTCAAGGAGCCTCCATGTTTCTTCCAAGCCTGGACGATCTGGAGTTGTGGCGTACAGTACCGGGCTGACCATGACCGACCTGGCGCCCGGGTCGGGTTTTAAGCCCCCAAGCCCTCGAGCCTAAGAGACAAAGAATGAAATATCCTACAGTCCGAAACCTTAGGAACGCTTTTGCGCCCCTCATCACAACAGGAGATGATGCCAAACAAGCCAGCCAGTGCGCATATAGCGGTCAGCGGCCCGGTGCTTGATATAGGAAATCCAACGCTACTGTATATAGATTCCGGGACGACTCTTAGATGGTCGGTTTTCGTATCTCTCGAACATCTTGGGTTTACACACAGAATGGATCCCATGCACACCACAACCCCAGAATACCATTAGGACCCGCTCCCGCTTCATCCATCGGGCGGCTTTACCTCTCGGCGCGCCGAAGCGATTCCCACCCAAGCGCTAATACAAGACATAATGAAGTCACCCATCTCTAGCGGCGATCTCGGGGCTAGAACTCTGGCGTTGGCTCCCTCAAGGGCGAACAGCTTACAGAATGCCTCCGGAAAACTCGCGGTGAACGTCAATTAACCTATACTTAAATTCGGGGAGTCGTCTCTCCAGTGGCACGATTTCCAACTTCTTCTTTGCTTCCCGGACTCTTTACCTCCATCATCCCCTCAACCTGTCTAACCCCCTCTGCCCTTGTCAGCCACGCCACTCTATCCTTCGCATACTGCTCAATCCTCGGCTTCAGTGCCGTTTCCGCTAGATTGAAGTCATCCACCGTCCCCGTCCGCAGGATTTTCTGTCCTGGAAACCGCGTGCCCACGCGGTACATCAGCGAGCCGCACATTGAGCAGAAGTGGTTGCTCATGCGCTCCCCGCTCCCGATGGTTTCGGACTGGCTGTACACCGTGAGACGATCCTGTCCGCGCAGGTGCCTGACGTGCTCGTCCGCGATGACAAAATTGGTAGCGAACATAGACGCCGTGATCTTGCGGCAGTCGCTGCAGTGGCAGATGAAGGTGGTTCCAACGTCGGCCTTTCCCGTCGGCTAGTATCACCTCTGGCGTCAGCTCCGGACATATTCAAGGCAAAGGGATTGCTCTTCATGAGGGCATACAAATGCAAGTTGGACAGCGCCGCAGTAACACGTTGCTGTTGCCTCGCCGTCCTTGGAGTAACCGTCCTTCGCGATGCCCGCGAGAGGGAAATACGGCTTGGTCTTATCTGCACTCGTGACAGACATGGCGTTTTAGAATTGTGCAAAGGGGAAGCAGAATGTTCTTCGGTCCGAAAGGTTTGTGTATCGACTTGATAGTAGACCCTTTGACAGGGAGTGTTAGGATTTATATTCTATATTCCTTGCCGGGGCATGGTCGGACGGCCTGGTATCCTGTACGTTGCGAAAGGTCTGGAACCGCCAGCTTGTCACCTGTTATCGGAGTTGTCCGGGGAAATGTTTCTATGTAATCTGACGACTAGGACCGGGAAGCTCCGAATGGCACCTTTCAATATCGGAAATCTCCGTGTAGGGCCCTTCCAAACCGTATGATGATGTAATCGAAAGCGTACAAAGGCATCTTAAGCTGAGATTCGGCAACCAGATCCCGGGCCTAATGGCGGGCCAGGCCGGTACCGTCCTGCCTCCCGCCGTTTTCACTTAAGTACGCGGCGACCCCGGAACATAACCGCGGGGTAGCATGCCGCCACGGTCGCTGGCCTGCCAGCTGCTCCACTCGAGCCTCGATGTTCGTTCCAGCGCGTCTCAGAATGCTCTATTACTTTGCTCCTGACCCCCCAGCAGGTCGGTGCGAAATTCGGGCCGCGTCCTTCGGCAGAGTCTTTTCTGCCAGGGTATGCCTACGCCTTCGTCGATTCTCTCCCATCCCTCGCGGCGATCGTCGCCCGACCTTGCCCCCGACGAGAAGTGGATTACGACGCTACCCAGACGGCAACCCCTGAAAGGTCCACGTCTCGCCATACTGCCTCTCGGCCACGAGCAGAGTGTCAACATCACGCGCCAGCCTCTCGTCGGCCTTGAATCCATTCCGCCCCTGTATACTCCTCCTTGCCTCCCGAATGCTGTAGAAGCAGCAGATCGGCATCGACAGGCCCTCCCGGTCGCGCTCACTCTCCAGCACGTCGAGTACGATCCTGCAGGCCGAGTTGAGCCCCAGTGACGCGATCTCCACCCTCCGGCGGTCTTCGCTTCGCGGATGCGGCTGGGCGTCAAGAACGGACGCGTGGAGGAGTAAGAGTTGCCTGTTCGTGTTGCTGTTAACCAGATTGCTCGAAGTCCGCGACGCCGTATGCTTTCGCTTACCGGACACACATGGCGGCGGGCACGCAGTGCAAATCGCGCTGCCAGTCCCACTCGCTGAGGACCGCCTTCATGGAGTCCTGTATCTCCCCGTCCAGCCCGGCGAGCTTGGCGTCGGTCTCGGCATCGGGGTCGGGGTCGGTGCGGCGCAGGGCGGTGAGGAGCCGGTCCATTAGCGAGACAACCCGCGCTTGGGTCCCAAAGGCGGGCCCGGCCGTAGCATGCGGGCCCAGAAAGGTGGCCTTATGCATCCTCGCCGAGTTTGTGTTGGACTTGTGATAGAGCCCTGCTGTTGGTCTTAGGTCTGAAGGCAATATATGCTCTGGGCCTGGGTACTCTGTCTGCGGCGTAAGGTTTGGCTGGTCGATCTCGCATAATATCAGTCTGGTCATAATGGTCAGTTATCGGTGTTACTTCGGCCTACGCGGTGGTTTGGGCCTAAACGTACCTCTCAAGCATTGAGATCGCCCACGCAACGTTCTCCTTCTCCTGGGTGTCTGTCCGCGGACCACCTGCTGTTCCCCGGTCACCCGTTCTGCGTATCGTGGCCGCCGAAATCCCAGAGAGCCGCGCCATGCCCACGCACCCCATCAAAGAGATGTACGCAGCGTCCACGCGGCCACTGGTGTATTCGCGCAGCGCGATGAGGATTGCGGTCTGGACTAGGCGCAGAGATGTGGACATGGAGGCCTGGGCATGGGACAGCGCGACCTTCGTCGTCGTGTAGAGGAACTCCTGGGTTATCCCGGGGGGTAGGATGGAAGGGCTGAGTGGCGGGGATATTATCATCAGCATGGCCAGGAGTAGGACTGTGAGGTCTCTGGGCGGAAGACGCCCTTCTTCTACATATGGCGATACTTCTTGGCAGAGGGTGTCGGGTGATACTATAGGGAACGACGTGTGAAAGCCTGTAAAGAAGCGTGCGATAATGTCGTGACTTGTAGCATGGGTGAACTCGAACAGTAGTTGGGCCGGAGCGTTGTGCGAACCTTCGAGTGTCATGCGCGGAACATGTAGACTGCGGATGTGCAAGCTGGGGGGTGACGGTGACCGGAGAGCCACAAAGTGTTTTCCTGGATTGTGCCTCCGCTGGCCGTTTTTCTTCTGGGCCGGGGTGTCATAGCTGCAGTGCAGCCCGCGGCTGGCGCAGAAGCCACAAGCAGGCAGCACCTTGTCGCAAGCCTTCTTGCGCGTGATGCACACGCGGCACACGTTCCGGGCGCGCTCCGTGGCTGGCATTAAGTCCGGTTGGCTGTGGTGAGAACAGATTCGCGTCGAGATGTAAGCCGCGGATGGATGCCAATGGCGGCCGCCACTAGCCATTTATGTTCTTGGTGGGAGAGAAACAAGCTTTGTAAGCGCGTCGGAACCCTCGGAACCATCCGGCGGCCGCCACAACCCATTCACGGAGACCGGCACGGGCTGCATGGCGGCCGCCGCTAACCCGATTAGGCTGCGTCAACCAACAGCCTTCCCTCCTTCCATACTCACATACTTACAAATGCCATAATAAACCTCGGTCCAGACGTGTTAGTAGAGGGCAGGAATGAAGGTGATACAGGGCTGGAAGATGAACTATATAATAAGACGGTCAACCCGTTCAAACCCTTGACATGAATCCCAAATCAACAGCACAGTCCCAGTCCCACATACCAGATCCTCTTGTATCAAAAGCACTTTAAAATCTTCCTCCACCATGGCAGAGACAAACGCCCAGCTCCAGCTCCTCCAGAAGGGCGGCCCCTTCAAGCTCGTCCAGGCCCCCAAGCCCACCACGGGCCCCGGCGACGTCCTGATCCGCCAGCGCGTCATCGCGTTCAACCCCCTCGACGTCAAGATGCGCGACTACGGCTTCGCGGTCCAGCAGTGGCCAGGCGTCCTAGGCACCGAGGGCGCTGGCGTCGTCGAGGCCGTGGGGTCCGACGTGCGCCACCTGCAACCCGGGGATGAGGTCGGCGCGTGGGAGTTTGGCCCCGACAGCGAGGGGGGAGCGGGTGGCGGGTTCCAGGAGGTTCTCGCTATCCCGGGACACTTTGTCGCCAAGAAGCCCAATAACATCAGCCTGGAGGAAGCCGCGTCGTTGCCGTAGGTCTACCTTGTCCCAGACCGAACTACCAGCCCGATTCTGACGATTCGCAGGGTCTGCTTCACTACTGCCGTGGCGGCCATCGTCACGACCCTCAAAATCCCGCTGCCTTTCCTGCAGGGCCTTTCGACTGACGGTCAGGCGCCCTCGTCGGTGGCTGTTCTGGGCGGGAGCTCCGTCACAGGTGCCGCCGCGATTCAGCTCCTCCGAAAGGCATACCCGTCGCTGCCTATCCTGGCTACGTCGTCGAAGAAGCACCACGATCGACTGACTGACCTCGGCGCCACGTACATCGCCGACTACAAGTCCGCCTCCGTGGTGGCCGACCTCAAGGCAGCATCCCCCGGCGCCGCCGGCGTCGACGTCATCATCGACTGCGTGTCCGCCGGCGCCAGCCAGACCGACATCAGCGACGTGCTCGATCCCTCGGGCTCTAGGCGGTACGCCGCTGTCGCCACTGGCGTGCCGGTCACTGTGCCGGACGGGGTCGAGATGTTGGCGGCCAACGCGTTGGATGCTATCAACGCGCAGGGTGGCAAGCAGCTCATCCCGTCGCTCACCAAGCTTGTGGAGGAGGGGACGTACAGGGTGCCGCTGCCGGTTCGGGTCCTTGGGCACGGGCTGGAGAATGTGCCGGATGTGCTGGATGAGTTGAAGACTGCTAGTGGAGAGAAGCTGATTCTGACGCTGTGATTTGTGCCGGGGTTTCGATCAAGGCCCGGGGGAAGGACTTAGATTACCCTGTAGCTTCTTGTTTAATAAGAGACCGCGCGACTTCCTAGTTATATCCTGACGCATATTCTGTGGCTGTATCCGGTGAAACCAGGAATTAGAATCCGGCGGAATGAGGACGAAAACACGTATCCACGAAAAGCCTACAAGCCATCATCATACACTTTCCGGCTTATATCGGCGCTGGTGACCATTCCATTTATCGTGCATAACGTCGTACCGTTCCGTTTCTTAGGCCCGTTTAGCTGATTTATGATCTTGCCGACTATAACAAATTTTATTGTACCTGAAGCATACGTTTATATGAAGACCGAATAATGGATGATCCCTCTCTCACATACACTACAAGTCAAACAGCTCCACCTCGACGGTAGTATTGCCGTCCAACGCACGCTTGATAGCATCGCACACAATAATAGCCGCGAGACCGGCCTGCGGCGTACAACTCGGCTCCTCCTCCCCCCTGACAACCTTCACAAAGTGCTCCAGCTGCAACTCGAACGGCACCGCAGCCCGCACAGGAACCTCCTCGCGCTCCAGCTCCCGAAGCCAGGACTTCTCCCCCCCGCCGTACGACCACACCGTCATGTCCGGAACGCTCAGCGTCGCCTCCGACCCAAACACGCGGTAGAAGTCCTGCCCCGTCTTCGGGATTAGCGGGTTCTCGCCAGTTCCGGACTCGAAGTTGTAAGGGGAGGGCACGTTGTCCGCGATGACGAAGCTGCCGACGGCCCCGGACCTGAACCTGAGAGTAAGCGCCGCGCCCTCCTCGGCCTCGAAGCCGCGCTGGGAGACGACCTTTTCGGCGTGAACGGTGGCGATGGGCCCGAAGAGATGGTGCAGCAGGTCGACCTCGTGGACCATGTTGATCAGCACGACGCCGCCGGCCGCGGTCTGCCGCCACTCCGCCGGGGGCGCGAAGTAGTCGAGGGGCTTGCGCAGCGTCCACAGGCCATTCACGGCGATGACCCTTCCGAGGGTACCCGACGCCACGACTTCCTTTGCGGCGACCATGTACGGGTTGAAGCGCCGGTGGTGGCCGGCCAGGGCCTTTACTCCCGTGGCGGAGAGGTGCTGCAGGAGGCTCTTCCCGCTTTCGACGTCAGTGCTGAGGGGCTTCTCGATCAGCAGGTGGACGCCGCCCGACGCCAGCTCCTTCGAGATGGGGACGTGGGTGTGGTTCGGGGTGCAGACGATGGCGGCGTCGGGTTTGTGCGGCGAAGCAAGGAGTGAAACGACGGATTCGTAGTGCGTGGTGTTGAACTTCTCGGCCAGGGCGGCGCCGGCGGGCGCGGGGTCTACTATGGCGACGAGGTCGGTGTCGGCATTCTCGGCCACGGTTTGGGCGTGGCGCGGCCCGATCAGGCCTGCGCCAATGACGGCGAGCCGTAGGCTCCGCGTGGGTGTCATGTTGAGGTGTATTGCAGAGGCGGCTGGACACAGAAAGCTGCTGAGAACTGAGTTTGCCGAACGAGGCCGCGTCTTGGGCCGACTCCGGCGCTGCAGCCCCACACCCCACACTACTAGTTTAGGGCGCTCCTCCTCTTAACGACGCGCAGGAACTTAACATCCGCTGTGGGGAGCCTTGTCTTGTGGTTGCAAGTGCCCTCTTGAGACCTCATGATCACCAGACAGGAGTTCCGCCACAGTTATGCCCCTGTCAGTCTTCAACATCTGTTCGGATACTATCTGGTTGCCGGTGTCCTTTTGAACCAAGTCTGTTGGCACTATACAACTTGGTGATAAACTTCGGCATGCAAAGCATACCTGCAGTAGTGGAGTCACGACAGCGGACGCTCTTCGCATGATGCACAGCTCCTGGCCTACAAACCAATCATATACATCACTCCACAGAACCAACCATATTCGCGGATCGATTGCGGGGTAACAGCCGTTTCGGCCCAAGAATGCCCCGGCACGAGAAGGGTGGAGCCGCAACTCGGACCTTCTCCACCATCCGACTCAAGCCGCGCTTAAACCCCCGTGAACCCGCGCCGCGCAACATGGGCCCCCCAATATCGAGCGCCGACCCGGACCGCCCGGCCGGCACCGTCCGCATCTACATCGACAACTCGAACCTCTGGATCCAGGGTCAAAAGACCTACGCCGAGAGCCGCGGCCTCCGCGAGCCATGGGACCCCACCTGGCGCTTCGACGTCGGCAGACTCAAGGCTGTCCTCCTAGAACAGTCCGGACTCCTCCCGGAGGAGAGGGACTACACCGTCAAGGTCCGTCTGTACGGGTCGACCCCGCCGCCCGTGGACACCGTGTGGAGGGCCATCGAGTCGCACAACGTGCAGGTCAGCACGTTCGCGCGCAGCTCGTGGACGGGGAGGGAGAAGGAGGTGGACGCCGAGATAATCGCCGACTCCGTGGATGAGTCGAGCGAGGACTACCACCGGGCGGCGGGGTCCGTGTTTATGATTGTGTCAGGCGACAGGGATCTGGACAGGGCGGTGCAGAAAATCTCGCAGAAGCACGGGTTCAAGGTCCATGTGTGGTCGTGGAGGAACGCCCTCGCCGGGATATACAGCCAGAGGCAGGCCGACCGGGTGGAGGTGCATTACCTCGATGACTATATCGGCGACATCGGTTTCCACGAGACGGCGTTTCGCCTGGACAGGAACACGCTGGATCCCTACAGCATCGTCGTGATCGATGCATTCCCCAAGGCCGACGAGATTAACGAGTTTCTGCTGAATATACGGACTTCGACCTACCGCTACGTCAAGAGCCATGACAGCGGCGCCCCCCGCGACCTCATCATCGTCCCCGCATTCGCCCGGTACATGAGCTACGACGACAAGGAGAACCTGTACCGCGAGTCCAGCAAGCGCCTGCAGGCCATTGGCCTCCAGGTCCTCACATACCAAGAGTACAACCAGCGCCACGGCGCAGACCCGGACATAATCCTCGAGACATCTAACCGCTTCCACGAGCTCCCTGGCGGCGGGTTTGGAGGACGCGTTGAGGACGCACCGGACGACGACCAGCAACAAGACAACAAGGACGGGTTCACGGAGGTTAACACGAGTGCGAGGAGGCAGAAGGCGAGGCTGCGGAAGAACGAAAACAAATCCGGCCTGCACTGCGACTGGAGGGTGTACTGCCGCCAGGAGCTCGACTGCAAGTACGGACACACCGTCGACGAGGAGAAGTACTTTAAGCTCGCCGGGCACAAGAAGGCGAGGAAGCTTAAGCTTTGTGACAATCCGCAGTGCATTCGGGGTTCGGGCTGCTATTATGCGCACGGGGAGGCGGAACTGTTCTGCCCTACGTGCGGGGGTTCTGGGACGGGGCATGAGATGTGGGATTGTCCTGAGAGCGACAGGAACTCGCGGTACTAGACGAGGATGTTCATCCCAGCAACCGTGGATTTGAGGGGGAACCGAGGTCTACAACGAGTGTTGACCTGTACGTATTGAGTGCGTGGCTCGCTGGCGAGCTGAGGGGTGGAGGAAGGGCCTTCTCAACTGTTGTGTTCCTATGTATAATGTGAACCGCCTTTCTCGAACCCCGCCTGCTCAGCCATCTTCCTGCGTAAAGGTCAGCTCAGCCCCCTTCGCCGGGCCGGATTAGGCCTGTCTCATACGAAGAAAGCCCACACTATACCTCACGCTAGTGGGCGAAGGCCCGGTCGTTTGCTACCTACAATCCCGCGTTCTTGTATTTTCGAGTATCGACGGACGATCCGTGTATTATTTGAATTGCCATTCTATAACCCTAGGCATTCCCTTCGTTTCCTCGGAAGTTTCCCGCAAGACGTTGAACCCGCCGCCGGCAATCGCGAAGCGGTGTGATATCCACCAGGCCCAGCATGTCTGCCTGTTGAGAGTGCCTCGTAAGACGTGGGCCAATCATGGCGTTCTATTTCGACCAGGGGTGATCAAAGCAGGGCGGATCCGGGCTCGGATGCATGCTGTGCAACGTGAGCCTGGTCGGTCTCAGCCCCTCGCCCAACTCGCCCCATCCCACTCGCATGACCAAGCCACCACCCGTCCTCACAAGGAGGTCAAGGTAGACTTCCCCCTCTTCTCCGCTCCGTACCTTTCCCCCATCTCCAACGGTCAAGAGTGAGATATCAAGCATGGGCTAGCCCGCTGCGCCGGGTAACCCTCTCACTCCCTTTTCCGAAGCGATGGAGTACGTGGCCAGCATCCTGACCGCCATCGACTTTGGCTTCAAAACCTCCAAACTCATCCACTCGGTCATCTCGGGTGTCAAAGACGGCCCCGAAAACGTCCAGCAGACCGCCACCGCAGTCTACGACCTTACCTCAGCCCTCGCGCAGCTGTCGAAATGCCGCGCCCTCGACAAATCGGGCAGCGAGGCCCTCCGAGACCGCCTCTTCAAATGCGTCGACGACCTTAAGTCCTTCGACGGGAGACTCAAGGGCCTCACGATCGGAGAGGCGGAAAAGCGGTGCGGGCGCTATTGGAAGCGGCTCAAGTGCGTCTATAACGAGAAAGCGCTTGATAGGATGCGTTTTGTTGTGACGGGCCACACGGCGGCGCTGAACCTCCATTTGGCCACCCTTCAGAGGTATTTTTGTCTTGATCCCGACTCCAGGACCGATGTGCGACTGACCAGGGCTTTTGCGTAGTGAGACCGTCTTCGGCATCCCTGAACAGCTCGCGACAATCGACCAACGACTCGTCTCCCAGCAAACATTATCGCAGGTTCCGGGCCAGCTGCATACCATCAGCCAGGAATTTGTACAGCAGCGCACCGAGCGCCAGAGCCACACTACAATGTGGGAGGAGCATCGGACGACGCTGAGTCAGGTGTCACGGGGCGTGACCAGCTTGCAGCAAGGGGTTGATTCCGGCATGAATCAGATGCTAGCTGCCCACGCAGCCCAGGGAGCCGAGACGAACCAGAGACTCCAAGTACTGGAGCAGATGCTCAAGTTGACCCTGGAGCAGCAACAACCCAGCAGAGTGGTCGAGGTCACGGATCACGGGCGTGTCACGCCCAAACAACCAAGTCCTGGGCCCTGCTCTGTATTGATGGACTCCATGACCCGACTCTTCCGCCTTGTCGATGCTCACCAGGAGCAAAGGTCCCTGCACAATTCCACGGACGTCATCAAGAGTTTAATCGGATTGCTCTCCTACATGATGTCCGGGGAGTTCTTGCAGGGTGCCGCGGCTGCCAGTCTGGTGGACACGGGTATCTGCGAGAGGTGTCGCGAGAAGCATGTGGAGAGTTTAAAGGCGTCGCTTTCCACAGTGTATGGCGTCCTCTGGTCCGCGGGTCGTACTACGTCGAATCATGGTAACTGAAACCCACACATGTTCATTCGTTCATGGTATGCTAACCTGCGGACCAAGGCAACGCGAAACGGGTGGGATCAGACACACTTACCCGAGCTGACAGCAACTTCACAACCTACTCCCTGGGGCTAGGGACCTTGATCGTCTTCTCTTCTACCAAGTTCACCCGCGAGGATTTGGGCTCCGCAAGCTCGTCCCATTCCTGGGCCCCTTCAGACTCGAAGGAGGTGACCACGAGGATATCGTTCATCCCTTCACAACAGCAACCATTGAGACAGATGTTGAGGCTTACCACCCGCCAATCTTTCAAAGACGACGGCTTCTTCTCTTCTATCCCGATTCTTGAAGTCAACAGGGTCCTCCCCGCTGGGTCACCAGTCTTTACTATAGTATCGGAGGGCCGGTTGGACGATTTCATAGTCCTCCTCCGAGATGGAGGCGCATCGGTGAGGGACCACGACGAGTATGGAGCCTCTCTTCTCCACGTAAGTATTGATATGCGTGTTATGCTACTCCTCGCCTAATGTGTCCACTAGTACGCCAGAATTCAGCCCGCAATGTGCCAATACCTCATCAGGTCAGGGGTAGACGTTAATGCCCTTGCAGGTGATGAATGGTACATATATCGGTAATTATTCTCTTACAACCTCCCTTTAAGTGTGTTGTGCGATATTCTTACTGGCTACAGGCAGACGCCGTTATATCCCCCGATGTGCGATGAGGACGCTGACAGTCAAGAGCTTGAGCGCTTACTGGCCTGTCGCAAATACCTCCTTGACGCTGGAGCTGACTATGAAATGGTTTACTCGGACGATCCTAACGATGAAGTGGTTGAGCTCATTCCTTTTACATTCAACCAAGCTGTTACTGTAAGGCAATCTGTTTTTGAAATTCGGTCATACACTTACCCCTGAGTAGGAGGCCATGCGGATCGTCTTAGACGATGTTGGTTTCTCAGCCTGCCGACGCGCTCTCAGTGCAGATCCGTTATTGTTCACCTGGGAAAGTACTGGGCCCAGTCTGGAAGGGATCAAGCTTCTTCTCCAACGCGGCGCTAGCGTTCATTCCCGGAACCGCCTCGGAGACACTTGCCTTCATCGCTCGATGAACAGGGCAACGGATAGCCTCAGGAATAACAGTGCCGACAACATCAGGGACGGCATAATATACCTGATTCAACAGGGCGCAGAAGTACTCGCGAAGAACTACAATGAGGATTCCGTTTCGGATGTCGCTTACACGACGGATGTAAAGGACTCGATGTTCGAAAACAAGTTCCGCGGTGAGCTCTGGGATTGCGCCCTGGCAAACTGCGGCTACGACCTTGCTGAATTCAAGCGCTGCTTCAGACCGAGAGTGTTCTCCCGCCTATGCCCGTTCACCGACCATTATCTCAAGGATCTGTGGGCAGGCTGTGAACATCTTCGCCCGGATTATGACAACGAAAAGAGCGCCATATATTTCAGTGATCCCGACGAAGCGACCGAAGATGATGAAGACTCTCAATGGGACGAGTCGCGCGACTCCGATCGGAGTGGTTCTGATGAGATCGGCAATGATGACGATGGAGACTCAGAGCTAGAAGAAGAGGGTGACTGGAGGGATGACGGGAGGGATGACTGGAGGGATGACTGGAGGAATGACTGGAGGTATGACTGGAGGTATGACTGGAGGGATGACCGGAGGGATTACTCTGACTCTTTGCCCCATAGTCTAATGTGCTGTCCCTCATTCGTTAGGATCCGGCCTGGCACAAAGGTACATACTTAAATCAGCTGCTTCAGATACTATTGCCACAATGCAACCGGACAGAGAGGTAAGGGAAGGATGCTATGTAAACTCCCTTTAGCTTGTCTATTATAGGAGCGGCGCTTCTGTAATGTATATTTTCAGCAATCTATTCTGTGATTACTATATTACCCCTATGTTAGTTGTTTCTGGACATGCCCGGGCCCCCTACCTGACGTACTGCTTTAGTCCTTACACGCACAACTGCAAGGGCTTTCAGACCTTCAGAAATCCCCCACCAACGTATTCACATTCAAGTCAGTACTGGTGGCATAGACAACGAATCAGACATCTCTACGCGAAATGAAGTTGCTGTTTTCACCGCTGCTCTAGAGCTGGGACGCGGGCGTATCTTTGACGGGTTCTTGTATGGGTTTGGTTCGAAGCATTGCGAAGAGCGAGAAATCCCAGGCCAAGCAGTTTGTTCTACGTCTAGCCGAAAGCCGCCGCAAGAAACATTTCTCGGGCTGGACACGGGTGAGGGAATTCTATTCAGGTCTTACTGTCTTTATAGGGGCTCATTGGGCGTGCGGTGTGGCTTTGCGATAACGCGTGTTGCTGTTGTCGGTGTTGGAGTAACGGCATGGTTTTGGCACATGAACGAGTAGGCGCCTATCGTTCCTTTTTCTCTCGCGCAGCGAATTTCCGAGGCATAGAGCGTGGTGGTGGAAAGGTATAAAACGCTGCCTGCTCGGGTTTCTATCATTCGTTATCCTGTTTAAAGAGTAGAAAAACAAAGTTCAACTGTTTCTCTACTTACTTGGAGGCAAACTGAGGAGAGTCTGGCCAGCGAGGCAGGTCGTAAGAAGCTAGTATGTCGGGCCACAGGGCAAAAGCTCGTCGACTGGCATGTCAGTCACTTTTCGCCCGGTCGGTAGGCCGGCTAACACCGGTCGGACGCCTTGTATCCGTGTCGGGCTCGTGGCTTGGTTAGGATCGCGTCTCTCGGTCTCACTTTCTTATAGAGTCCACCTGCGTTTCTTTCTATAGATTGGCCAAGTAATGATCCGAGCTGACGACGCCCCAACACGCCAACACAGAAAACCCGGTACAGACTAAGCTGAGGTGTATATTGGAAGGCTTCTTGCTCCTTAATCACTATCACAGGGGCTTCGCCTCATTTCTGGGAATTAAAGGAAGGCCTGTATCATGTACGTATACTAGTACTACGTACGTAGTTGTCGAGAAGCGACAGGGACGTCTGCGCCCTCGAAGCTCCCGGTCTCCGCCCTGATTGGCTATCACTGTACCCAGGGGCTCCATAGAGTACATTCGAAGGACCCCATTGGCTGACATACGCGAATCTTCCCGACTTGCGTTGGCGGAGAGGACGATCTGCTGGAACTGTGGGGCCCCAACGCCGCCAAGCCCCTTCCTTGGATCTACATAGGGCTGGGATGAGGGCCCCACCACCGCTCCCATTTCGCTGTGGCTTCGCACTTCCAGGTGGGTCGAAGGATGGCGGCCGTGACGCAATGGGGCCGGGTGGCCCCTGCTTTTCTGTTTTCTGGTATGTGTTGGCGGTGGGCTTGGGTTATTCTTTGGTATGCGGGCGGGTGCGCCAAGGCCCGGATCGACGACAGGCGACGGGGCTGGGCTGGTGGTGAGGCGTGTCTCTTGTGCTAGAGATGCAGAAGGATGGCTTGCGCCCCTGTACCGCTGTCTGAGGCTGCGTGGTGGAATCATGGATGGGTATAAGTAAGGGAGAGCGTTTCGGATAATTCCAGGCCTCCATCTCATCAGCAATCAACACATCCAAACAACAGTCTCAACAACCACCTCCAAACACCATCAACACCACCTTCACACCACCCACACCCAACCAAAATGTATTCCACCGTCCTCGTCGCCGCCTCCCTCGCCGCCGTCGCCTCCGCGGCCTCGCCCCCTCCCGGCACCATCAACGTCGTCAACCAGTGCGAGAGCTCCTTCCACCTCACGATGCACAGCAACGGCGGCGAGGGCGAGGCGCTCGGCGACTTCAAGACGGAGGGCAGCTTCTCGGACACGTTCGAGGAGGGCACGCACGAGATCCGCATCGCGGCCAACGACAGCCCCTACGAGCCGGGCGCGTCGATCACCGGCTTCGTGTACAACCTCAAGGGCGACGAGGTCAAGTACGACCTGTACAACGTGTTCGGGTTCATGCAGCCGTCGCTGAGCGTCGAGGTTGAGGGCGATGACGAGTGTGAGGGGGTTGAGATTGATAACGAGGAGGATGTCGAGGGCACGAAGACGACCGTCTGCAGCTCGGAGGTGTCGCTTAAGCTGGTGCTGTGCCCCAAGGAGGCGGATATGTAAGGGGAGGGAGCATTCCTGGTTCAAGAGGGCGAGTAGGGGGCATTGTCCCACGGCGATCGTGTATTATCATGAACATAACTTCTTCCGTGTGGATATAATCAACATTAGACACCTGTGGAACTACACTACTAAGAAGCGAACGTGACTGGTGGCAATGCACTCCTCAGGCGCTGGAGATGGACAGGCCAGGAGTAAGGGATATTCTAGGCACTGCAAAAACAAAGTCTCGCTCAGCTGCTCTGCGGCCTTAATGGTGCAGAGCAATTTCAGCTCGATCGAATACGGCCGTAAGAAGGTCATTTCCAGGATAACAAGTGGGGGTGAGGATTTCACTAACAAGGCGTTGTTGGGCCCGGGGGGCGGAGGCGGTACGTACCGTGGTTCGAGAATGACAGGAGGAACCAGCTGGCAAGGCGCCTCCGCCTGTCACACTCAACTTCTCACTCAGAGGTGCACGGACCGGACACGCCGGTACATCCCGGCTGCAAGCCCCTCTCTTATCCCGTCCTGTTGGTTGTTGCCTGTCCGTATAAAGTCGTCAAGGCACGTTTAAATCTCTGCGGATATCGTTCTGGAGTAAGAGCGGAAGCCACCCGAAATGGAGTCAACCGACATCTACACTCTCGACGCAATCCTCAAGCTCCTCTGCCCGCACTGCTCCTCGCCGCCGCTCCACGGGCAGAAGTGCTTCAGCGACGAGAGCGACAACGCCGCCCACGGCCCCAACACAGCCCTGTGGGCTCTCAGTCTCACCTCGCGCCACATCAGCGCCGTCGCTACTCCCCACCTGTACCACCGGCCCATGACCACGCGGTGGGGCCTCCTCCTGCGCACCCTCATCGCCCGGCCAGACCTCGCGCGCTCCGTCCGCCACCTCTCCACGAGGCGGTGGGTCCCTGCCGGGATAAACGAGAATTGCGTGCCCCCGGAGGTGAGGACGTACTGGGTCCAGCAGTACCCAAACCACCCCTCAAACGGGGGCGTCGTGCGCCTGCCGGGGAACAGCCTGGCGCCCCTCGCGGCACTGCTATGCCCTTCGCTCCGAGAGCTCGACGCAACGGTTGATGAGGGGCAGGCCGTTCCTAACTTCGGCGTGCTGCCCGCGCAGCCGGTTGTGCTGGACACGCTGCGCACCATAGCGGTGTCCTGCCCCGTCGACACGGAAGGGGCTACCCTGCCGCGGATGGAGCACCTCTTCTCCATGGCGCTCAACCTATCGAGGTTCGTCGCTCTCGTCGCGGGCGAGTTCAAGCCGGTTCCCTGGACCAGACCGGGGATGTACGGACCAGTCATGGACGCGCCGCTATGGAGCAGGGGGCATAGGCTGGAGGACCTCGACCGCGGAGCCCGCCGGGTCTGGGCCTGGGTGCGCGAGATCGTCGAGGAGCCGGAGATGTGGGACCACACGGTGTTCCTCATTGCGGGAGGCAGCGGCCTGCGGCTGGACCGCAAGGGCGCCGTCCCGTTCTACGACGTGGTGGACGACCCGTGGTGCGTGCGCGGGCTGGCCGGCCGCAGGGAGCTGTGCACGTTCTCCCTCGACGCGCGGTGTCTCGTCCCCCATGTCGAGCCGCGGATGCAGGCTGGCTTCCCACCCTCGCTGGTGGGAGACCCGCGGATGAGCCGCGAGGTACTGGTGGACCTGCTCCCCTCCGCGGTGCTCGAGCTGCGGATCGTCCTGCGCGCCGTGGGGCCCGGGCCGGAGCACGTGGGCCGCGCACTGTCGAGGCTCGCGGACGTCGCGAAGGAGCGGTTCGGCTCGTTGGGGAGGGTGGAGGTGGCTGGCCCGGGGGCTGGCGCCCTTGAGCCGTGGAGAGTGCGCTTCGAGGAGATGCGCATCAGGTTTTCTTTATCGACTGGGTCGGATATCGCGTATCATGGCTACATAAGTTCCGCCGGGGGGGGATAATCAAATATGGGCGCCGTCACTAGTGCATGTCGGGCCCCACGGCCGGCGTCTCCACATCCCCGAATCTGTCGAGCAAAACGGCACGACCCCGCACCGCCGGCCGACCCGCAGCGGTGTCTCGGCGCCTATGATGTAACATGTCAGCCATTCGCAGGTGGGGTTCCGGCCCTCGGAAACGAAGCGCTAACCCCGGATCTTCCGGGCTATATAGAGCGGGGCACCCCGGCGGAAGACCACTTTGTCCATAACTCTTCTTAGTCAACAACCCTCCTATTCAACAACCCGATAACCCATAGTCGAGTCATCTCCACATTCTAGCAAAAGACCATGGCCAAAGCATTCGCCAAAGGCGGGGTCGCCCTGATCACCGGCGGCGGCGGCAAGGGCATCGGCGCCGCCATCGCGCAAAAGTGCCTCGGCCACGGCATGCGCGTCGTGGTCGTCGACAAGAGCCACCTCAATCTCGATGAAGCGGGGAGGGACACGCGCCCCGGCATCACGGCCATCGAGGCGGACGTCTCGCGCGCGGAAGACTGGGCCTCCATCAAGTCAACGATCGAGAAGGATTTTGGTGGTAAGTTTCATTGCTTTGTTTTATGACTTTTCCTTTTCGGCGGCGCGCTAAGCGAGACTCGTTTTAGGGAGGCTCGACTTCCTGGCGCTCAATGCCGGGATCGGTGGCCTGCCTAGCTATGGTTTCGGGAAGCGGCCCAGCTGGGAGGACCCCGACTACGCCTCGTTCTTCAACGCCCTCTACAGCACCAACGTACTCGGCGTCGTCAACGGCATCTCCGCCCTCCTCCCCCTCGTCAAGGCCAACGCCTCCGCCGGCAACCCCTCCTCCATCGTCATCACGGGCTCCAAGCAGGGCATCACCAACCCGCCCGGAAACCCGGCCTACAACTCGTCCAAGGCGGCCGTCAAGTCCCTCGCCGAGCACCTCTCCTTCGACCTCCGCAAAGAGGCCAACCTCTCCGTGCACCTCCTGGTGCCCGGGTACACCTTTACGGGGATGACGGGGGCGGGGTTGAGGGAGAAGCCGGATGCGGCGTGGAGCCCGGAGCAGGTGGCGGATTATCTGGAGGGCAAGGTGGCGGAGGGGCAGTTCTGGGTGGTTTGTCCGGATGGGGAGGTTAGTGAAGAGATGGATAGGAGGAGGATGTTGTGGAGCGCGGGGGATGCGGTGCAGGGGCGGCCGCCGTTGTCAAGGTGGAGGGAGGATTGGGGTGGCAGGGCAAAGGAGGAGATGGAGAAGATGGACGTGTAGGGGCGAGATTGGGGTGTGTTTATGTACCACAGCGGGGGATGGGTTCTAAAATGCCTCACGTCGCTCGGCATCGTCAAAAGCACTCGGTGATCCTGGTGGGGGAAGGCCCGCGCGTTTAACAAGTACAGGGTTCTGCTTGGCCCTCCAGTGCCATCCTGGCTTCTCCTGCGTGGGCGGTATTCTTGTACTTTTCCTATGATCAGTCTACATGCGTGCATGGATCCTGACTTAACCTTTCCTTTTCGTACCAATATGGAATGGCGGGCTGGGCCGTGGCAGGAGGCATACCGACTTTCTTCAGGTATCATAGGCCGTCACTAGAGAACATTGGAAACCCAGGGGCAGAAGGCCCAGCAGAATGATAGTGTTATTCACAACTACGCATTGTATCCCGATGACGATCTACAAGAGCACCCACTCTTTGCTCGTCAACCTCCTCCATCGGTGCTCCATGTCTCACTCGGGCGGCGGCGAAGGGCGACATAGCTCCCTACACTGGCCCACGATCGGGTCCAATGTTGGGCCATCGGCCACGATCGGGCAGCTGTTCCCTCCGCGGGTACCGCAATAATCGAAGTCTTCGAACTCATGGCTACACTCCGTATAGGTTCGCTTAATCCTAGTACACGTGCTACGGATATTGTAAGTCACCCTTCTCGATATTCTTCTTGATGGTGGGTAGGTAGTATGATCACCTACTTTCTGAGCTTGAAAAGCTAAGATGCGGATTGAAATTATTGTTAGTCGATATGGAATAATGGCAACGAGTTGGGCTTTTACCTTGAAGGTCGTAGGGTAGACTTGTTGTCGAAGACCGAGGAACTACAATAGCTGGAAATAAAAGTGGAAAGGGACGAATCTTGTATGTAGGCAATCGATGACTACTGTAAAGTAAGCGATGAATGCTGGTAGTATTAAACTTCACTCTTGCTGGGAAATAGGCTTTCTTTTATATCCTTGCCTAGGTCTGAACAGCGCTGATGCCATGAACCTAAAGCGCCGGCCTTCCACTTGATCTCTTTGAATATCCATCGCGTGCCCGCTCATACCCTTTGAGCCCATACCCTGTGCCCGCGGGCCCTTTATGTCAGCTCGCTGTCACGGGATGAAGTCCAACCAACCCGTGGGGCCAGTGGGGGCGGTACCAATCCGGAGGGCTGCTCTTGGAACGCTGCCGCCAGACGTGGGCCCGTTGGGCGCCTGCCGCGAGGAGCTGCCGCTCATGGTGGGTATGAGGCGGCCGGCTAAGCCCGGATGCGGTCGAACTCACTCGAGCGCGGCACGGGGCCGTCTTTAAAGTGGAGACGTGGAGGGCGTTCTTTGCGCCAGGATTCTTCGAGTGTGCGTGTAGGGTGTCATTTGCTGGCACATCCATTCCAGTGTGACCGCCACCCCCACGCATCCGCCCGCCCCGGCCCGCTGCAAGGAGTCACATCTGGCCTACCATAGGGCGGGCGTGGACATTTGGAAAGGCATTTTCTTTACTGTGTACGTCGAAGACCTTGTCGGCCTACCATAGCGGGATGCGCGGCAGAGCGGGCGAGCGCCACTGCACAGCGAAGCGAGTTGGTCTCGGGCGGCATGGACGCGCGCTCGTTAGCGTAGCGCCTGCGGGAAGCATACTCATCTACGCCCGGTGGTGTGTGAGTGGCCGAGGAATGGGACGGGAGGAGGGTCCTTTCAGCCCTACATAACTAGGAGTACCCTCCAGTATCCACACCCTTCGGCAGGGTGGACGCCCTTTTGCGTCGTATAGGTGAATGCCGCACGCTGACACGCTGGTACCTGTTTAGTTGGGCGGCTGGGTCGGCCAAAGCGAGCCCGCCGCTGTCGCTCGAGCCAACCGGCCATAGCCTTTTTCCAAGGTATCCCATTCCTCTTTCTGCCGCTCACTGGAGTCACTCTTGACGTCAACGACTAGAAAATTATTCGATCCAGGTGCCCTTGATATGAGCACGACAGCCGAGTCCGAAGTATGCCCAAAACTATCAGGGATAATAATATATGCCTCGACCATCCAGGATGAGGTTACATTGGGGGCTGATGCTCCGCATGCAGCTTAATATCCGCATCAGTGGGTCTCCCGCAGCCCTGCATCATACCAAAGGCCTCCCATAGGTCCGACCTGCATGAAGATAAAATGAGCCGCTGACCAAAATCGCCCAGCCCCCCGGAAGCAGCCACAAAAATAAAACCACCAGGGCCCCTTCTCCTTCTTCCAGCTGGGAACCCAAGGCAAACCCCACGCGAAACGCCCTCGAACACGCTCCCATCGAGTCTCAATCCGCGACGACCGCGAATCCCAGCGCGCCCCACACCTCCCCAATGTCGTCGGACTGCGGGACCGAGGACGAGTTCTTCGGCCGCTCC
Source organism: Sordariomycetes sp. S4602 (assembly GCA_023628835.1). NCBI lineage: Eukaryota > Fungi > Ascomycota > Sordariomycetes > Sordariomycetes sp. S4602. Next base: position 112,835 of record JAMAJV010000013.1, read on the forward strand.
GTAAAGGTCCCCCGCTACCGCGTGAGTCCCCCTCCCAATCGGCACCCCGACCCCAATCCACACTAACAAAGTCCTCTAGAAGAGGCGGATCCGTGTGAAGGAGGGCTATGAGGATGAGAGCTCGGACGACCCCGCCGAGGAGCAGGTGAGCCGGACGTACGCCTTTCGGCTGGCGCGGCCCGAGGTGGCGCCCACGGAGGACGAGGAGTCGTCGGATGAGTCGGTGGCGGCGCCGCTGAGCGGGGCGGAGAGGAAGAGGGCGAGGACGGTGGGGGATGTGTGGGAGTCGAGGTACACGGGCTCGGCGGAGGCGGGCGGCGTGCATGGTGCGCGGGTGACGGTCGTGGAAGGGGGCCAGGGGAAGGTGAAGCCTCTGTTCCGGTGGATGTGAGTACGCCCCCCGTCCTTCAACTAGTCTCCCCTAACAGCTGTGCAGACACTTCCCATGGAAGGCCATGAACTTTGATGACTTTTCAGTGAGTCTCCCTGTTCCCACCGCCAGCTCACCTCTCACACCCCCAGGACGATATCGCCCGCACGCCGGGCCTCACAACCCCCCAGCGCAACGCCGTGGCAACCCTCTTCTCGCAGGTCCGCCGCAAGCACATCACCCCCCTGCAGCCCGACCGCTCAAAGCGCCTCCTGCACCCCTCCTGCATCCAGACCGACATCGCCGCCCCCAACCGCACCGCGCGCCGCCCGCCCGCCCCGCAGAAGGCCACCTGGCTCTGCCTCCCCTACCTCAGCCTGGAGCCCTACGCGGGCGCGGGCTCCGCGGCGGGCTTCCCCGTGCAGACGCTCCTGCAGGCGCACTTCTCGGATGTGGGGAAGGAGAGGGACATGCAGCAGGCCGTCTGCAGGCTGAAGCAGGCGCCGCCGGGGTATTGCTTCCACATCGCGCAGCTGTGGTGTCTTGTTATTGGTAATTGTAGGTGGTGCCTTTAACTGCGTTTTATTTCAAGGGGTTATGGGTTGTGAGGGCGTGCAGCTGACGTGTTCTTAGCACTTTTGTTCACTTGCTGCAGGGTCCCGGAGAAGAGCCTGTACGGGGACTTTGTGCACCGCGAGCTAAGGCCGGCCCCGGACGCGCCGGGCGGTAAGGCCGGGATGCGGGTCCTGGTGGGCTACCGCGGAGCCGTGATGTGGACCATCCCCGTCGAGGAATGCCGCACATGGATCGTAGGTAGACGAGCCTGTTTCTTAGAAAGCTGGACTAACGCTAGCAGCGCTTCATCTCGCACTTCCGCGAGATATGGCCCCGCAGGGTCGTCTTCTTCCGCCACGGTCGCGCGGTGACCGCCGCCGACTGGCCCCGGATCTGGCACACCGCCTCCCGCACGGGCGTCTCGCTCGAGCTGACCATTGGGTACGTCCGCCCCTCCCCCTTCCACTCCCGGGTCGCGCGCACGAGGTTCCTAAGGATAGTTTAGGAAGTGTCCGGAGATCCCCAAAGGGGGCGCCCTCATGCCTCTCCCAGAGGGAGAGGTAGAAGCCGAGGAGTCCAAATCCTCTGGACCACCTGAGAAACCGACTCCGAGTCCGAGGACGAAGCCGGGTCTGAAGGTGCCTGATGGCAGCCCGGACTCCAAGAGCCCGGAGAAGCCCTTTGCCATCTTCACGCTCCTCGACGGCGTGTCCTCCCCCGCAGGCTTGGTCGATACCGAGCAGCTGGCCAAGCACCTCGCGGCTGTCCATAAGTTCCTCCTCCGCGAGACTAGCTTCGCAGACCGCAGGCGCTACACCGTGTGCCCCTCCGACTCCCGGGCGTCGCTGCACAGGAAGCTCGAGGCGCAGAGCCTCGACGTGCCCGCTTCGCCGCAGGGCGCGGGCGGTTTCCGGCTGATGGACGACCAGGTCGAGGCGCTCAACCTGGCGGGCGTGGTGTTTGGCTTCTTCCTCCCGTCCTCGGCGGGGATACCCACAGCCGCCAAGTTCTGGGGTGCGCTCAGGGACCTCATACCTGTGCGTGATACCCGCCCTGTCCCCCTTCCACCACCAGTCGAGTTGTGAAAGAAAGGCGGCTGACGCTTGGGATATTTAGGAAACGCCCCCGCAGGACGACCCGGACGATGGGCCGAGAGGTATGATGGGGGAGCGGTGGGTCGACCGGGACGATGAGCCAAGGGGCATGAGGGGGGGGCGGTGGGTCGACCCGGACGATGGGTCAAGGGGCATGAGGGGGGGGCGGTGGGTCGACCCGGACGATGGGTCAAGGGGCATGAGGAGGGAGCGGCGGGTCGACCGGGACGATGGGCCCAGGGGCCTGCTGAGGGAGCGGCTCGTCGACCTGCGCTCCCGCCTGTCGCCCCTGGCGGCCACCATGACCTCGTTCGCAGAGATCTTCCGGCACGCGGGACCGGAGGAGCGCGCGAGGACCAGGGTGCCGGACGAGGTCGTACAGGCGTGGATACACCTGCTCATGGCGCTCGTGTGCGGCGGCTCGGACGACCGCAGGGCGGGCAGGCTCATGGACGACGCGCGCGACCTGCTCGAGGCCGGGCTGAGCCAGATGGTCATGGCCATGTCGGACCGGACGCTCCTGAGCCAGGCGGTCGTGCTGCCCATGGAGCTGGTGTTTCTCCTCAGCTTACAGCTGATGCAGAACCCGAACCCGGGCCTTCCGGACGCCGCCGAGACGTACCTCACCTGCATAAAGACCATCGCAAGTCCCACCAACCCCTAAATCGCTCAGAGCAGAACTAACACCGCGAAAGGACAACGACATCCGCACCCGGCCGTCGGACCGCTCTCACGAGCGCCACCTCTCCTTCCTGAGGCAGGAGGTCTCCATAATCCAGTGGACCCTCGGCGCGCAGGCTGCCGTCTTCTCCGACCTCCTCCACGGGCGCTCGAGCTCGCGCGCGCCCCTACGCCTGGGCCCCGCGATGCAGCGCTCCGGCCGCCGGGCCGAGCACAAGTTCTTCGAGGGGGGCTCGCGGGACTCGTCGCCCGCCAGCCAGGTCGAGGTGCGCGACCGGGCCGGGAACCTGCGGCTGAAGGGGGTGGGCGTGGGCGGGTTCAGGGGGCTGCTGCTGTGGGAGTGCCTTGCCTTTACGGAGAGGATGCGGAGGGATTTCAGGGACATTCGGAACCAGGCGGGCCGGCTGGCTGAAGAGGTGTGTCGCTTCCCCCTTCTGTTTGCCCGTTTGGGTGTGGGAGTTGGCGCTAACATGTAGCTCGAAGAACCGGAATAAAATGGAGACGACGAAGGACAGGCAGGAGCGCGCCATCTACGCGTTCACGATCGTGACCGTCGTCTTCCTGCCGCTGAGCGCGGTGTCCAGCATCTTTGGGATGAACACGGCGGACATTCGCGACATGGAGCTGGGGCAGTGGGCGTACTGGGCCGCGGCGGTGCCGATTACAGTTCTGGTGATGTTCCTGGGCCTGCTCTTCACGGGTGAGCTGGGGAATCTGGCGAGGTGGGTTCTTGGGAAGAGGCGGAGGGCGGTAGGGCATTATGAGAGTCCGTACGGGAAGGGTAGCGATAGTTATTCGTCGTAGCACTTTGGCCGGTGTGAATTATTACTGATATTTGTTGGCCAGCGCTGGGTGTTAATATCGTTGACCTCCAGGGCTGCGGAGCAACATCCAGGAACTCACACCCTTATTCACTCTCGCATGTAACCACTCCATCCTTATTAGTGCACAGAAAATCTTCTTAAGAGGGGCTGGTAGGCGACGGGAGGAGGGTTTAACTTCGTATAGATACACAGGGGCATTATGCCTCGGCCGCTGGCCAGATCGCTGACGGTGTATACGGCGGCGCCCCAGATATCATATCTAGAGACGCCTACGGGCACGTATAAGAGGCTCGCCACCCTGTGGCGTGCCAGGATGAGGGGCCCAACCAATCGGAGCTGGCGGGACCTGATGGATGCACACAGTTGTGCGTGTTATTGGACTCCGGGAGCCCACACCCCTATTTAGGCCGCTAGTTATTATTATTCAGCGGAACCCAACTCTCTCACAAGCCAGGGCACAATCTCCTCTTCGCCGCCCGCCCTGGGGCCCAAAGCCTACCCAGTACGTGCGTACTGCCCGCTCCCGAGTACCTTCGTACCGCCTGACATTATTGTACTGCGCACACGCCCTTTCCCCGTCTAATTCACACGCCCTTGCCCCGTCTAATGCACAGCCACCATTTCGAGGTCCCGCACTTGACAGACGGCATGTGCAGAGGAGACTGGCTTCCTCAACTCACCAACGCGAATTATTCCGCCGCTCGACTTTCTCTCTTCTTCTTTTTTCTTTTCTTTTTATACAGTCACCATCGTCCGCTGTAGTTCATCTTCACTGCATTGCGACGCGAATGAAAAGTGACGAAAACAAAGTCGACGGGGGCCCATCCCGTCCGACGTTGTTGCATGACCCCACAAGTTTTGTCGAACCCAAGAGGAAATAGTCTCTCCACACCTGGTATGGCTTTAGACCCAGAGGTTGTTGTCGGAATTGTCGCGGTGGTGTTGGCAATACCTTCGTCGGCCTTCGCCCTCTGGGCATGGCGGAAAAGGTGCCGCCGGAGCCACGACGTTGAACGCATGTGTAAGTGACCTGGATAGCGACCCCCTCAATCCACCACTCCCAGGACCCCATTCTCACATAAGGACTCCATTCAGACCGAACACGCATGCCGGGCTTTACGAGAGGGAGGATAGAGACTACGGTCAACATACAGCTTGAACGACTCGACACTTTTGTTTCGGGAAACGATGCGGATTGGCAGGATGGGTGGCCCCTGGGCCGGCATGTGTCTCTGGAGAGAATGGCGGGGAGAACAAGAATTCGGGAGGAGGTCGACGACGGGTTTCTGCAGAATAACTAGAGTAGCGTATGCGTGTAATATACCATTGCCTCTACCGAGAGAGCACCCGATAGAAGTCAAATATAACTTGCCCCCAGAAGTGATGCAGAAGCGCTTTGATGGGCCTTTGCTGCCGGTCTCGAGCCCCCGCCACAAGTCCGCGAGCTTGACCTGGTGCTGGCTGGCGGACTTTCCCACCCTAATCGGACCAATGCGGCCCGCGCTTGGGCCATCCCGCGTTTGGGCCACGCCACGCCCCTCCCCGCCGGATTTACGCAGTACAGTGGGGGGCAGGATGTGTTTGCATCCCGCCCCAGCTCACCGAGCTCCGAAAAAACTTGTGATTGGCTTATACACCTCTTTCTCGCCCAATGGCAAGCACCTGCGGTTCTTCGCATCCACCTCAGCGTCCCACCCAAGCCCACCAGCACAGCCTCAGTGGTTGCGCGGAAGAGAAATATGCTTACGGCTTGCTTTTGGCAGGCATTTTACCACACGCTACAACCGCAGGCAGTATTTACGAGCTGCTTGTGCTTTCAGTGCCAGGCAGGCGGCGGTCAAAGTGTGGGATGCCGCCCCGCGAATAGGAATTGATGGCGTATAACCAAACGCCTGGGATTCTGATATAGCTGGACGCATTACTGGCATGGGAGGAAAAGTGTTTATCGATGGCATCCATGCGTGTGCACTCCTGGAGTAACTGAGTCTCGGCCACTGGGGCTGCCTTTTGTGAGTTTCTCCTCATAATCGGCGGGCTCACGCCAGTATTAGGCCCCCCGAGACCCTTCAATCAATTCTCTCAACTGAATCTCATTCCATCCTCCTGCCAATAAGCCCCGGGCGTGGCACGTGAGCTGGCCGGTGGCGAGCCCAAGGCGTGATTGGCGGGTTGCATCGCATCCTTGCTATCACATATCACGTGGGTGACGACCAACAGTTCGTGTAACAACAACAGCCAACCCAGCAGCCTCACCTCTGTCAATCCCCTCACACACGGCACCGTATCCATCCAGGCAGTCGGGAAAAGGGCGGCGCTCAGATCACCCTTCCGTCCCACCGCGGCCCAAAAAAAGCGCCCCCCGACCCGCCAGACTTACACGCCCGCGAGGCCCACCGCCGCCATGTCTGAGGCGTACCTGGCGATCCTCCACAGGGCCCGCGCCGCCAGGGACTACATCACCCACTGGACCCGTCAGGTCGGCGAGCTCAAGATCGTGCACGAGGAGTACGACGACGACCTGCAGAGGCTGCGCGACGGGATCCAGGAGGCGAGGGCGGAGATCGTCTGCGGCGGCGGCGCGGATGAGATGGACGCTGCTGTGACCCGCATGCTGGGCTACAAGGAGGAGCTGACCGAGCTGGAGCTCACGCGCGAGTCGACCTGCAAGGCTAAAGAGGAGACGCACAGGGAGCTTTTGGAGTTGACGATGGATGAGCTGCTCGGGGAGCTGACTCGCATCATCCGCCCGCCGTCTTCGCAGCCTCGGGACCCGGAGGGGGAGCCCGGTACGGAGGAAGACGTAGCACCCGACGACGCTGGGGAGGGTTTTACAGAACCACGTCCGGAGACCCGCACCGCTGGCGGGAATTCTACGGGACCAAGTCCGGAAGCGCACACCGCTGGGGAGGGACCCACGGAACCACGTCCGGAAGGCAGCACCGCTGGCGAGAGTTCTACGGGACCACGTCCGGAGAGCCGCACCGCTGGTGAGAGCTCAACGGGGACACGTCTGGAAAACCACACCGCTCACGAGAGTTCCACGGCACCACATCCAAGGACCCGCACCGATGGCGAGAGTTCTGCGGGACAACGTCCGGCCACCCGCACCAATGGCGAGAGTTCTACGGGACCGCGTCCGGAGAGCCGCACCGCTACTGAGAGATCTACGGAGTCACGTCTGGAAAACCACACGACTGCCGAGAGTTCCACTGGACCACGTCCGGAAACCCGCGAGGCATCGGTCCACCAGTCGCCAGAGGCCGAGCTCCCCAACGGCACAGCTGCAGCCCCACCTCCCGATGAGGACTACCATCCGTCGCCGCCCCCAGAGTCAGAGTCGGAGGACGACGGCGCAGAAGCGTCCCCGCCGCCGAGCCAGAGGCGTGCCAAGCGCAAAGCAGCCGCTGCATGCGTAAGTCGTCCCTCTCCCACACCCGTCGCTAGCCGGAATTACCTCTCACTCACTCTCGGGCAGGACAACGCGAGGAAGGAGGCCCTCGCGCAGGACCCGCTCTGGCGCGCGAACAAGCGGCGCCGAATGCAAGACGCCCAAGAGGCGGAGGAGCAGCTCCAGGGGGAACGGAATGGGACGGATGAGCCGCCCCCGCAGCCCGGCGTGACCACGAAGGAGAGTATCACCTTTGCAGAGGTCTTCGGCGACGGTAAGGCCGAGCACCGGCACTTCATCGTGGAGTACCCTCTCAAGACGGGCAGGTTCTACATCCTCCGGTGCGAGGAGCACGGGGTGCACTTTAAGTCCATGGCCATCGCCGGCGCCGCGAAGCACCTCGACACGGAGCTGCACGGGTGGCAGGGGCGCAAGTGGGAGCACGCCATCGGGACGCTGGGCGTGGAGGTGCTGGGCTGCGACGCCTCGCTGATGAAGAAGAACAACGAGCTGCTGCAGAGGGACATTCGCGAGGGGCGGTACAAGGTGCTGAACCAGACCAGGAAGCCGATGGCGGGGAAGAAGCGGCAGTCCAACGTTGCGGGTAAGCCGGCGCGGAAGAGCGGGGCGTCCCCGGCGATTGGTCGTCGGACGCAGGCCACGAAGACGCGGTTTGAGGGCGTCGCGGACCCCGTAGGTGCGGAGTTGTACCTCGGACGCTGGGGGAGGCAGGGGTGGTACGCCGTGGTCCTCCTGCCGCGCGGGCCCGCCTTCGGGGACCCGCGCTTCTCCAGCACCGGCATACCGGGGACGCTGCGCAACACGCGGCTGCTAAGGAAGGTGCCCGCGTGCTACAAGTTCAGGCCGGGGGAGAGCAAGCTCTCGGGGTGGGCCAAGGGCTTCGAGGACGGCGGCCCGTTTGTGGAGGAGCGGCGCTTCCCGGTTATTTTCTTTGACGAGGATGAGTTTCCGGGAAGGTGCTCGGCCGGGTGGATCCGGGCTAAGAACCTCAGGCCGTATCAGCGTGCGGATGTGCCTTACTTGGATGCCGCTGACAAGTACATTGCTACGAGGGATGCGTTGAGGGCCGCCGGGGTGGGGGATGGCGGGGTGACGAGTGAGGAGAGTAGTGATGAGGAGAGTAGTGAGGAGGGGGGTAGTGGAAGTGAGTCCGAGGATGAAGGGGTAAGCGACGGAGAGGAAGAAGCCGCCGACGAGGATGGCGATGAACAGGGCGAGAGTCAGAGGGGTGAGGCGTCTCGCGGGGGTGGAGATAGAGCCACGCAGCAGGCCACAAACGGCACAAGGCCGGGCTGGTGGGGTGTTATGCGGGGTAGGTCTCTTCCTCCCATCTTTCCCATCTATCAGCGCCGGCTAACGATTCGACGCACCCAGAAGTAGCACCTTCACCCTCACCAACATATCAAACATGGCCAGCGAGCGCGACGCCCCCAACAGAGGAAAACTGGCCCCCGTCGCCACGCTCCCGGGAAGCAAGCTTCCGCTCCGCGCCAGAGGACCAGGGCGTTTCTCCACGCGGCGCCGAGCAGCCGGTGGGCGGGCGGGAGAATACCCAGCAGACCCCCGGCGCAAACTCCATCTACGATATCTCCAATCTTGGAGACGCGGAGGAGATGAGCGGCGCCGCTGAGGCGTCTTCTTCCGCGGTGGCTGGCGATGTTATGTCCGCGGAGTCGATAAGGAGACTCTCGCAGCAGGCCGTGATGGCGATGGACACCTCCTGGTCGTCAACGCTGCAGCCCGCCAGGGACGCAATCTTGAACATCGACGGCACGACCCGCTACGAGCCCCGCGCGTCCGAGGGAGCGAGCCACGCCTCGGCCCATAAGAGCGCGCCGCCTCCTCCGCCGTCCAACGGCGACGCCCCCCGGCAGCAGACGTCACACGCGCCCCCGCCCCCTCCCCTTCGCCCGGTGTGGACATACTACCAGGCGCCCACGCCGACCGTCGCGCCCGCCCAGACGTTGACGACCCCGCCGGAACAAGACGACCCGGTCGCCTACTCACAAAGTGGCCGCCTCCCGCCGATGAACCAGTTTGAGTCGCAGTATAGGAACATAGCGCCCGGGCCGCCGGGGTACGCGATGCCGCCGCCGCCGCCGCCGCCGGTGTTTGCGCAGTATCACCCGCAGGATGGGGCCTGGAGGGCCTAGGTGGGGGGAAGCGCTTTGTTATGGGGGTTTAGCTTTGTTTACTTAGACCTGTTGGTGTTTTCTTGAGTGTAATGGAATCTCTAATAGATAGAGTTTGTTGAATGCGGAGTTTATCGTCCGAGTGACTAAGTTGATATGTTCAGAGAGAGCCAAGCGTGTACAGCCCGTCTTCGAAGCTAGAATCCCACCCGTAAGAGTAAGCGGTGGTCTGATCGCCACAACTGCCGCACCCCAAGCTTCAACCGTACGAGAGGAGGTAGAAAATAAAGGGCCTTCTCCACACGATCCCGAAAACCAGCCCGCGGATGTGGTGCTAATGCGGGGCGAAGTGGAGAGGATTGGGGTGAAGCGGGGTTCTTGGCGCGCTGTGCTCGCGGGGAGATGCACCGAGAGGGCGAGGTGCCACGATTACTGCACCCGTTGCTGGTGGGGCTGTTAACCTCGTCCGGGTTATAACTAGGCTCCAAGCCCGGGGCGTCCTTTCTCTGCACTACCAGGAAACCTTCGTTTTGTAAAGTTGAACAACCGCGAGCATGACATTCCGACCGGTTGGGCTGCGCTTCGAGCACCACCTGCCCCTCCCGGGCACGCTCTCCACCGTCGGCATCGGGGAGTCCCGGCCCCGCATCTCGTGGCGGCTGGAGAACCCGCCGGAGAACTTCCAGCAGGCGACGTACCACCTGGAGATCCTAAAGGGAGTCGAACCCTCTTCGGCGACGGCGGCTACTTACGCGGAGGCGATCCAAGGGACCACGTCGACGCTTGTTCCATGGCCCGAGTCACAAGCTCTGTCCTCCCGCGAAGGCGCCTACGCGCGCGTGAAGGCCGCCGGCCAGACTGTTTCGGAGTGGTCGGAATGGCACTACGTCGAGGCGGGCCTCCTCTCCCGCGGCGACTGGACGTGCTCTCGAATCTCGCACCCACCATACGCCTCCACAGAAGCCCCCAGTCCATCAGCGCTCTTCCACAAGAGCTTCAATGTCAGGGGCGGGGTCAAGAAGGCGCGCGTGTACATCACGGCGCAGGGCGTCTACGACCTGCGCATCAACGACAAGGCCGTCTCGAAGGATTTCATGAACCCCGGCTGGACGAATTATCACCACCGGCTGCTGTATCAGGTGTACGACGTCGCGGACGCCCTGGAGGGTGGGGATAATTATGTGACGATCGAGCTTGCGGAGGGCTGGTTCACGGGCCGGCTGGGCTGGGGGAAGGGCGTGAGCAACTTCTACGGAGACCGGAATGCTGTCATGGCACAGCTCGAGGTCGAGTACGGCGACGGGAGCCTCGAGGTGGTCAACACTGACGGAAGCTGGCGGGTCACGAGGGGCGCATCGACCACGGCTGAGATCTACGACGGCCAGACCTTTGACGCCCGCCGCGCGAAGCTCATCCAGGGGTCTGTCAAGGGTGGCTCGGACGCCGGTTTCGAGCCGGTTGAGGTTCTGAAGCCCCTATCTGAGAGTACGGAGGTCGAGGCGATGGACAGCGCGCCCGTGCGCCAGATCCAGGTGGTCGCGCCAGTCAAGCAGTTCAGCACCCCCTCTGGCAAGACCATCCTCGACTTTGGCCAGAACCTCGTCGGCTACGCGCGCATAAAGAAGGTCACCGGCCCAGAAGGGCACGCCATAACCCTCAAGTTCGCCGAGGTGATGGAGGACTCGGAGCTCGGGACGCGCCCGCTGCGTGCCGCCAAGGTGACGGACCACTTCATCCTCGCCGGCACCGGCGACGAGTCCTGGGAGCCCAACTTTACCTTCCATGGCTTCCGGTTCCTCCAGGTGGAGGGCTGGCCCGAGGGCAACCTCATCGAGAGCGTCGAGGCGGTGGTCGTTCACACGGACATGACGCCGACCGCGGAATTCTCCTGCTCGAACGAGAACCTGAACCAGCTGCACAGCAACATCACCTGGTCGATGAGGGGGAACTTCACCGGCGTGCCCACCGACTGCCCGCAGCGCGACGAGCGCCTCGGCTGGACAGGCGACATCGCCGTCTTCTCGCCCACGGCGACCTTTCTCTACGACTGCACCGCGCTGCTCAAGTCCTGGCTCAAGGACCTCTGGACGGACCAGAAGGACGACGGGGGCATACCGCCGGTCGTGGTGCCCAACTGCGTGCAGAAGGCGGACTTTTGGGAGTTTGTCACGGAGTGCGCGATCTGGAACGATGCGGCGGTGCTCGTTCCCTGGGCGCTCTACCGCGAGACGGGCGACCTGGATATCTTGTCAGCGCAGTTTGAGAGCATGGATACGTACCTCACGTCCATACCGCGGAACAAGGACGATCATACCAGTGCGCTGTGGTCCGACAACTCGTTCCAGCTGGGCGACTGGCTCGACCCCCTCGCGCCGCCGGACAATCCCATGCAGTGCCAAACAGACGCCCACCTCGTCGCAAACGCCTTCCTCGTCAAAAGCCTGTCCATAGTATCAGAGGTGTGCGCCCTCCTCAACCAGCCGGACAAGGCAAAGTCCTTCGCGGACTGGCACGCCAAGGCTCGGACCCAATTCCAGCGGCGCTACGTCACGGCGGGCGGGCTAGTCGTCTCGGACTCGCAAACGGCCTACGCCCTCGCTATCGCGTTCGACCTGCTGGAGGGAGAGAACCTCCCCGTGGCGGGAGCGCGTCTCGAGCGCCTCGTCCGCAAGAACAACTTCCGGATCTCGACGGGCTTCGCGGGCACGCCGTACGTGCTCGAGGCGCTCGCGCTGACGGGCAGGCGGCAGGTGGCGTACAGGATGCTGCTGGAGACGGGGTGCCAGTCGTGGCTGTACCCCATCACGATGGGGGCCACGACGATGTGGGAGAGGTGGGACAGCTGGATGCCGGACGGGAGCGTCAACCCGGGGGAGATGACGAGCTTCAACCACTACGCTCTTGGGGCGGTGGGGCAGTTCCTGCACGAGCGGGTTGGCGGGCTGGTGTGTACTGCGCCGGGGTGGAGGGAGTGTAGAGTCCAGCCGATGCCTGGTGGGGAGGTGACGAAGGCGCGGGTTGAGCATTTGGCTATCCAGGGGAGGGTAGGCGTTGAGTGGGAGGTTGTGGAGGGAGTGTTGAAGGTGGAGGTTTGGGTGCCGGCTGGGACGACGATGCAGGTTGTGCTGCCCGAGAGTGGGTCTGTTACTGTCGGGACCGGGACTTGGAGGTTTGAGGAGGCGTTTGGAGGGTATGAGTGGCCGCCCGGCAGGATCACGGGGTTGCCGAATGGGCTGGCGCTGGATGAGATTATGAGGCCGGAGTAAACCATGATTGTACCTCGCGCCATAACAAAATGGGATTGTTGATGTATAAAAGGGCCTTGTCGAATCGAAATGGAACCGAAGTATGCAAGGTATCGCGGCGTCGGTCAGCGCACGCATAAGCCGGGGCGGCAGACATTGGCCCACGGCTACCACCTTCCCAACCCCGCATGCAGACGTTGTTGGTTGGCCCCTTCCCCGGCAAGCGATAACAGGCAGCAGCAATCCCCTCACGTGATGCGACTTTCTTGAGCGGCATCCCGCGCAGGAGGTCCATTCCACTGTCCCACACAATGCACCCGTCTCACGCCTCTTGGATAAATCCTACATCCGTCGTGGCCCGATAGAACAGCAATTTTGAACGGATGGCAACTGCTACCTGTTTCGTGTGCGGCGCCCCGATAGATCATGCCCACCCGCGTGCGAAACCTGGGGGGTCGCAGCACTACCGCGCAGGTTGAGTCCTCCCCGCCCCTCACCCTTCTGAAATTCCCTCATCATCTAACCGGTTCTTTCTAGTCTACATCGAGGATGAGACGAACGACGTCTGGGACCCTGCCACCCCCGCCCGGCTTTCCGGGGTCGGCACGATGCATGGGCTCGAGTATAAGGTTCCGGTCGACAGCGCCGAGGGCGCCAGGACTGCCCTGATCTCCCTGAACCACAGCGGGCTCTCGCGCCCGGGCCCCGAGGGTACCGCGGTGGGCTTCTCAATGGCCGCCGCCCGGGGCTTCGGCCTGCACGAGCGGTGCTGGGGCATCCTCGTCGCCGTGCGCCCGCACGAGGAGGTGGACCTCCAGCGCTTGCTCCACGTGCTCCTCTCGTTCCCCGTCCCTCGACGCGTCGTAGACTTTGGGCATGAGTACGGGAACATCATGAAACGCTCGCCCGGGCTGTTGGGGTGTGAGGGGCTCCTCCACCCGAGGCGAGGCACAGGCGGCCAGTTCGATCCCCTCGACGCCACCGCCCTTCAATCCTTCTTCACGGACGGGGGGTCGTTTCACGCCGAGGGCGAGGGTCTTGTCGCTCCTGCACGCGTTGTGCCCGCCGGGGCCGATCCGTTCGCCACCCTCCCAGAGGAGACGCTGGCGCTCGTCTTCGAGGAGCTTCCGTCCGCGGACGTCGTCCGCCTGCGTAGGGCGTCCCGCGCCTGTGCCAACGGCCTGCTTCGCGACTCGTTTTGGAAGAGCCGTTTCGTCTCGGGGCGGGAGTTTGACTTTATCTTCGAGGCGTGGGACCATGCGGCGAGCGTCTCTGGTAGGTGGAAATCGTTGTATCTGCTTGCCAGGGCGACCCGGGAAACACCGGAAGTCATGGATAGGCGGCGGGTGTGGGATCTCGCGCGGTCACTTCGGGGCCTTGTCCATGAAGCGGGCGAGGTGCCTTTGCTGGGGGCTCTGACGGAGGATCTGGGCGGTGAGATGGGGACGGGGGTCACGGCTAGCTGGGCTCTGTGCCCGCAGCGCGAGCAGTTCGACCGCGGCGCGCGCGCAATCTGGACGCGAAGGGTCTGCGTCCCGCGGGAAGCCTTGATATATGTCTCGCGCGTTGATATCCGTGGGGCGAACTATATCTCGGGGCTACGGTTTGTGAGCGACGGCGAGGTGTCGGACCTGGGGTATATTCGCAATGAGACTGTGGCCCTTGATGGTCGGATGAGTCTTGGAGGATTCCACCTCGCGCAGAGTGAGCGGGGCATCCGAGGCCTCGCTGTCCTGTCCTCGACGGAGCAGATGTCTGACTGGATAGGGGACTACGTGGCTATTGCGAAGAGGAGACTGGTGCTAGGCCCCGAGAGGGGTCCCGTGCGGTATATCGAGGCTGGCTTTGATGTGAGTGGACACACCTTGGTCCTTTTCGTGACGTTTGGACCCTGACGACGACCAGGCACTCAAGCTCGTTTCCTTGTCACTCTCGGACGGAAGCGGTCGCCAAGAGACAGGACCCCCCACGCCGCTGCTCGACAGCCTCGTCTTGTACCCGGACATTCCCGACCCGCGCTTGTCCATCATGCCCACCACCGGGCTCGACCATATGCCCCCCCGTCGCAATGAACCCGAGAAGCCCGTGGTGCTGGCCATCTACGGCGGCGCCAACGGCGAGCGTTTGAGAAAAGTTGACGCCGTCTCCGTCCAATACCCCTTCGGGATCAGCCACACCGGCATCATAACGGGCCTCGCGATCTCGTTTGCGGACGGGGCGGAGAGCGTGGGGTTCGGGATGGGCGACCGGCGGCGCGTGACTTACATACCTTACGGCGGGGGCCCCTCCGCGGGGGGGTTGAGCCGGGGCGGTCGTGGTAGTACCTCTGGCGATGTTGTGGAGTTGAGGTTTGAAATCGACGGCGAGGGCGGGGAGCGCATTGACGGTCTCAGCGTGTCTGGCACCGCTGGGATCAAGGTATTTCCAACCCGCCCCTACAGACCCGCGCGCCCTTGTTTCTATTGGAAGTACCGGCTGGCTCCGCCTGGTTCTAGTTGGCGAGATAGTAGACTGACGAGCTGGGGGGCTTCGATTAGATCCATACGAGCCGGGGCCGGGAGGCGACGTTTCCGGCCGGGGAGGACGCCCGGGAGGGTGGCCGCCAAAGCCCTTTCGTTCGCGTTCCCACCATGGGTCGTACGGTGGTGGGATTCCGTTCGACGGAGGTGAGTTGATCCTTTTGCCATCGTGCGGTGGGCGTCTTGCTGACGGGAGGGCTGCTTGCAGACTCATATCTTTGGGCTGCGGGATATGGGCCTGGTTTGCATCGGGGATGAAAAGCCATAACGGCAGAACCTCATAGTGGTGAAGTCTTTCCAGGTCCTGTTGCCATCTCCTCAAAGGCGGGCCCCTTTGTCGTTATGGCCCTCCAGCTAGCAGACCCGTTCGGAACCTCCCCCTTATTCACAGCCTACGAGATCCTTTGCTGTCATCTCCTCCAGATGGTGCACCGAGTGGTGCTTGACATTCTTAGTCGCCCGGTTCTCAAGCAGAATCCTGAAGCAAAGAGGAATCTCTGCTCTGCTTCCCCTCTTACCTTTTCCACACCCTTCAACATAAATCTCCCCTGTCACCCAAACACAGGTCTCGGAAATGCGCATCATCAGCCAGATAATTGCGGCCTTTCTCGTTTTACTGCCTCCTTATCTGCTCATGTCGGGCACGCCACAGCCGAAAGACTGGACCGGGCAGGTCGTGTGGCCCAGGGCCGAGTCGGTACCTGTGGGCGTGGAGGCGGCGGTCTACAAGCACCCCGCCGTAGTCCCCTACGACTTTCCGTCGAAAGATGATGTTCCGGTCCTTCTGGTACGTTTCTGCGCCCCTTTCCGTCACTCCCCAAAAGGCCTCAGCCCGACGCTAACGGATGTCCATAGATCACCTCCTTCGGCGGAAAGCCCCTGATCGAGGCGCACCCCAACAGCAAACAGGCCAGGCTCGAGCACATTCCGATCTGCGGCGCCGTTTCGCATCTCGACAATGGCTTGATCTTGCACCTGGCCGATGCCCGCATGAGGCTGAAGGAATACTCCTGCGTCAATGTCAGCAAGGTCCACTTGGTCCCGCGCCAGCATCTCGTGCCGTACGACAGGGACCAAGTCCACAAGCTCCACAAGGCCTCCCTCAAGATGCTTAAGGAGGCCATCAGTCACCTCCCGCATACTAAACACACCGAGGGGGAGCACGTGCAGCATGGGATCAACCGTTGGGGCGAATCCAAGAGCGAGGGACGAGGAGCGACGGGAGGCGTCGTCACTTTCACGCGGCATGTGGACAAAAAGAAACACAAGGCGGCGGCCCCCGCTCCTGTTGTGTTGAGTGGAAAGGGGGCACGGGTTCAAGCCCCCAGCAACCAAGGCGATGCAAACGGAACTGGCCCTGGCTGCGGATCTAGAGATTATATTCTCGGCGGAAAAAGCGACGAGGGTGGAGACGCCAACGACATGCAACCTGAAGCTTCCCAGGGCCCTGTGAAGGAAAACCAGGGAGAATCCACTGGATCGAGCGTCAAGCCTGGGAAAGCCCGCAGCAGGGCCAAGGGCGGGCCCCTGCCTTATACCAGCGGCTCCATCCGCCAGCCGTCCCCGAGAATACAACGCTCGCTCACTCCGAATGAGCACGCCGATACTGGGAAGGCCCCGGTCGTTGGCCCGGAGGACCAGAACGCCACGGAATCGGAGCCTGAGGAGCTCCCAGCGGCGGAGGGGGAGCACCTGCGCGGTGGAGACGTGGATCCCAGACGGGAGGGCATGGTGATTCAGGCCTTGCATCCGGAAGGTTTGACCTGGGCTGCGTTTTGGTGGTGCTTGCCGGCATTCCTATTTCTGCTTTGGGTTGCGTATCTCGCGCTCTGGGGTTATGGACCGTAGATGATGCCGCAGACAGTGGTATGGACGGAAATGGCTGCTAGAGAGGCCCCCTTTCTTGCCGACTAAGTCGGCGTTAGATGAGATTACTTATACGAGGCAGGGGTGAGAAAAGATGGTGTTAATGGTCATGTCTCCAGGCGTCCCTGATTGGAAATGTTGGTCCCATTCGCTCATGAATGTCCCGTGAACTGAAACCTTGTTAGGCCTGGGCGTTAAAGAGTTTGGAAGTGGACGGTACGCCTGGTAGAAGGAAGCCACAGGCTCGAAAAGGGAAGAACGTAAGCTTAGGAGCAGGCAACAGCGGGATGCGAGCCGGATGTCAGATTCCAGGCGTGGTCACGTGTTGCCGCCTGCTTTCGCATCGCCGCAGGCAGGACTGGAACAGCATAACGTGAGACGGGGATTAAAACCTACTGCATCATCATTCTTCCTCTGCTTTCTCCACACGCTTTAATTCCTCCCCACTGTTATCCAATCTTGCTGGCACCATTACGGCCCGAGCCTGGCTGTTATTTCCGCCCCAGCCCCTACCACAACTCGCGGTGTAGCCCATGTCATGTCTGACGCTCACTTCTGCTTTCTCTGCGGGACGCCCATAGACGCCTCCCGTCCATGGCCACAGTGGATGCGACGGTTTCGCGCAGGTGAGTTTACGACGCTCCCCGTGGCCTCCGGCGGGCACTCATTGAAGCTGGCTGACCTAACCAGTCTACACGGAGGACGCCCTGGACGAGGTCTGGGACCCTTCGGTTCCAGCCCGCCTCTCTGGAGTCGCACGCAAGCGGTCTCTCGTTGATAAGGTCCCGGTGGATGACTCCAAAGGCGCCAGGCTCGTCTACATCAGTCTCTTCCCATACAGGCTTGAGGGACCTATGCTCGCCGTACCCGGTCCCACGAACGAGACGGCCCAGGGATACCCCATTCACGATAGCTGCTGGAAGATCCTCGTCGCTTTCAGAGCCTCGGATGATATAGATACCCAGGTACTACTTGACGTCTTGCGGTCGTTCCCTCTTCAGGGGGGCGGGATCGTGAACTTCGGGCACGATTACGGGGGCGTCGCACAGGATGATGAGGAGATGACCTGGTCTGGCACGGCTGCCGGTGGGAAAGAGCGCACTCTCGGCCACGGCTGGGATCACCTCTACCCGCAGACTGACCCGCTCAACTTGCCCACCCTCCGCCGCTTTTTCGAGAGCGCCACTTCGTTCCACGACGACGGCGAAGGACGGTCCCCACTCCGATTACACGACGGCCCTACTCATGTCGATGTTTTCTCTGTCCTCCCAGAGGAGATCCTCTCCTCCCTTTTTGAGATGCTCCCTTCCGCTGATGTTGCCCACTTGCGGCAGGCTTCTCGCGTCTGCGCCCGGGCTACGCTGCGAGACTCGTTCTGGAGGACGCGCTTCGACCCCGGCCGTGAGTTCGATTACGTGTCTGGCGCCGGGGGAGAACATCCTATAGCCGCTACGGGGAGATGGAAGTCGCTGTACCTCCTTATGAAGGTTATCCGGGATACCCCAGAGGTGGCGAACAGGCGCCGCGTCTGCGGGCTCGCACGCTCGCTACGGCGACTAGTTGACGTGGCTGCTGGGGCTTACTTGCGGGGAGAGCGTGTTGGCTCGCCCGGGGGTGAGGACTGGGTCACAGCAAGCAGGAGCCATTGCGAGCTAAACCAGATGTTTACCAAGGGATCGCGCTCCTTGTGGAGAAGGGCAATTAGCGTGCCTAAAGGTGCGTCGGTTTATGTATCTTGCCTTGATATTTTTGGGGCGAGGTACGTTTCAGGCATACGGTTCGAGTCTTGTGATGGGGAGGAGCGCGACCTCGGGTATATGCACAACGCCGCTCTAGTGTGCAGGTCTACCGATATTTCCGGCTTTGTCCTGGCCCAGGACGAACGTGGGATCCGAGGACTCTCTGTCTTGTCACCCAAGGGATCTTCCGATTGGGTTGGGGACCACGAGAACCTCCCCAGGAGGCGGCTAGTTCTGCCTCCGAAGCGCGACCCCGTCCGCTACCTGAAGGCCGGATTCGACGTAGGCTACACCCTTTCCCTCAAAACCTGCAGTCTTGGTCTGACTCGTGCGCGAAACAGCGACTAAAGCTCGTCTCCCTCTCCATATCCGACGGCCGCCCCAGGGAAGGGCGAGCTCCCACAATGCCGCTCCGCGACAGCGCCATTTGGTACCCGGACATCCCAGACCCCCACCACTCCGTCCTTAGAATCCGTACCCTGGGAGACAGCGACGCGCCTATAACCAGAGCAATTTTCGGCGGCCGTGATGGCGAGGCCCTGGGCAGCGTCAGCAGCGTCGCAATTCGCTTCGACGCCGGGGACGGATACGGCGGGTCTCTACTGGGTCTCAAGGTCTCGTTCACGAACGGGCTCGAGAGCGTGGCTCTCGGGGTTAATACGGGGAGGCGCGTGAATTCCGGCGGCGACGCGGAGGGGGCTGTGCTTCCGGCCCTTGATGAGGCCGGTAGTGAAGATGATGAGGATGATGAGCTTTCAGAAGGACGGAGAGCGGGAGTTGAAGAGGAGTTGAGTTTCAGTGTCGACGGTGAGAGCGGGGAGCGCATAGTCGGCATCGACCAGATTTACAGGAGCAAACGCGTGAACAGGGCCATGCGGGTAACCGCCCCCCACACCCTCTCCACAGTTACCTCCAAGCCCCTGCACACCCTTTTAGCAAGGCCCGTTTGTAGAATGCAAGCTAATGTAGCGGGGCTGCCTAGATCCGCACGAACCGGGGCCGGTCGGCCGAGTTCCCGCCGCCCTCCGCCCAGGAGGTGGGCAGGAAGTACCACTCCGTCAAGCCTCTCCAGCCGGAGAAGGGGGTCGTGGTCGGGTTCTGCTCGAGGCTGGTGAGTTTCCCGTGTCACGTTTCTGATTTGGGTGAGCGACGAGGCTAAATGGGGGTGTCCGCAGTCTTCTAGGGGCGCCCTGGCGGATATTGGTCTCGTCTGTATTGGGGATGCTCTGTAGGGGTGAGTCTTGACGGGTGGAGTTTGGATTGGTGGTCTTTCTGGCGAACTGTGGCTCCCTTTGTCCTTTATGTACTTGCCTCTTGGTGCACCCTGCATGCAATGGTCTCCCTTTGGCCTGTCTTTGGCCTCTTCCGGACGTTCCCCTTTGTGTCCCAGCACCCCCATGCCTGTCCCCCTGAGTAGATTCCTCTTGGGGCAGCACTTCCTGCCACCGATGACAGGATCCCACCCTCCCCATACCAGCCGTACTACGACCCACCGGGTGAACACCATATGAGTTGCCTAGAAAATGCTGGCAGGCCACTCCTAAGATGGATCCCAAAGAAGGCAGTCCTTCTCCCCTTGCTTTTCCAACTCCCAACTTCCCACCTCGCACAGCTTCCATCCTTAGCCCAGACACAGTCTTGCGAAATGTTCATGATCAGGTGAATGATCCCATTATTTTTGAGATGTGGGTGAAGGGAAGAGTGTCATTCATGAAATATTTTGATATTTCTATCTTTGTTCTGCCGGTCTATCGACTGAAGGAAAAGACGAGACGCGTGAGGGGATAAAAGACCAAAGAGGGCGCGCTTTCCGAACTCCGTGATACCATGCTCTAGACCCACACTGAACCGACCCACGAACCCAAACCCCCAAAAACAAAGAGAAACACCAGATCTCTCCCCTCACAGGAACATGTTCCTCCCCTCGGCATTCCTCTTCGAGCTCCCGGGCGCCGTGTAATCCACCCCAATAACACTATCCAGATCCTTCTCAAACGTCGCCTGGATCTTCGTAACCTGCTGCAGCTGCTCCAGATCAAGCCTCACGCCCTCAAACACCGCCAGGCTCTCCGCCGCCTTGATCACGTTCTTGATCTGGCGCCCGTTAAGCTCGTGCTCCGCCAGCGCCTCAACCCCGGCCTCATCGAGGTCGACGCCGCCGGGGACGCGCGCGCACATGTTGCGCCAGATCTCGGCGCGGCTGTCGCGCGAGAGGTCGGTGTAGCGCACGGGGACGTGGATGCGCGAGCGGAAGGCGTCGTCGAAGGTGGAGACGCGGTTGGTGGTGAGGAAGAGGATGCCCGAGTAGTACTCGAGGACGCGCAGGAAGACGGAGACCATGGCGTTGCGGTGGAGGTCGTGGAGGGAGCGGGCCTCGAGGAAGACGTCGGCTTCGTCGATGAGGAGGACGGCGCGCCAGGTGGCGGCCATGTCCATGATGTCGGTGAGCTTCTTGTCGAGGTCGACGCTGGAGATGCCGACTGGGTGGTGTTAGTGTTATCTGCTTCGCTAGGGGGCGGAGGAGGAGAGGGGGAACTCACGGTCTCCGGAGGACACCATGTACAGGGGCCGCTTGACGTACTCGGCCACGCACTCGGCCGTCAGCGTCTTGCCCACGCCGGGCGGCCCGTGCAGCACGCACACGAGCCCCTGCCCCTTGCCCTCCACGATATCATCAAAGCTGTCCCTCTCGCGCGCGTGGGTGCTCACCAGCGCCTGCATCGTCCTCTTCACGCTCTTGTCCAGCACCAGCCCGTCGAAGCAGTCCGGGTTCCACCGCACGGGCGACAGGTTGTCGATGCTGAAGTCGAGGAACCTCTTGACGCCGAACGCGTACCCCCTCACCACCGAGGAGGCTATGAGGGCCTCCTCGTCCGTGAGGGGCTTCGGGCCCTCGGCCTCCTTGTCGGCGTCGTCGAACTCGTCGACGGTGAAGGAGGCGTTGGCCTCGATGCGGTGGAAGGTCTTGCAGTCGACCATCACGCGCCCGGCGACGCTGACGCGCACGACGCCCTGGGAGGTGCGCCGGCGGGCCAGGCCGTCGTGGTGGAGGTAGTGCTGGCCGGCGTAGGACTCGAAGCGGCGGCCGCGCGCCACGAGGCGCGCGCGCGTCTCGTCGGCGTCGGGGAGGAAGGACAGGGGCCGGAGGGGCAGCTCGGAGAGGTCCTGGGCGCCGGCGTACTTGCGGATGAAGCCGCGGGTGCGGCCGGTGCCCAGGTTGTCGCCGTCGTAGTCGACGTAGGTCAGGCTCACGTTCATGCCCGGGTCCTCGTCGTCGTCGTCGTCGTACCAGGCCTGGCGCACGCGGTAGGCGCGCTCCTCGCTGTGGACCTTCATGTAGGCGATGGAGCCGGGCGGGAAGAGGGTCCAGAGCTTGTCGTAGGCGATGGCCGTGGGGCCGGCGGCCGAGAGGCACCTGTCGTGGGCGGCGATGGCGTCCTCGAAGCGCGTCTTTATCCAGCCGGACAGCAGGTCCAGCTGGGCGCGGCTCTCCGGGTCGTCGGCGAAGCGCTTGGCGCCTTCTTCCTCGAGCTGCTTGCGGTAGTGGAAGAGCGGGTAGTAGGGGTGGTCGATGCGCACGTCGTCGACGTCGACGGGGTTGCCCGGGTAGTCGCCGATGACGTCGGCCAGGAGGTTGCGCAGCGGCTGGGGGTTGACGTAGAGCTCGGTGCTGTCGAGGTCGCCGTCCGAGTCGTAGTGGCGCACGACGCAGAAGGCGTAGAGGCGCCACCAGTCCTTCTGCTCGGGGGTGGCGACCTCGGCCTTGCGCTCGCAGAAGTAGTGGTTGTCCTCGTCGTCGTGGCGGCGGTCGAGGTGCTTGACCTCGCACTGCATGGGCTTGTCGGCGCTGGAGTCCGAGTCCGAGCCCTTGTCCTTGTCCTCGAGCTGCTCGGCCTTCCCGGAGTTGGCCTCGAAGCCTGGTGGGCGGCGGTTAGTATTGGTGGAGGGGGGGTTTTCGTGCGTGGGGGTGGCTCACGGAGGAGGCGGCCGAGGGGCATCATGAACTTGGAGATGAGTGTGTGAGCCATGGCGGCGCGCGGTACCCTGTAGCAGCAGGGAGCTGGGGAGTATGTGTTAGGTGCAAGACGGCGAGCCGGGAGGAAGGGCCGGACTGAGGTGATGTGCTGAGATGGCGAGGCCGAATGTGGAAAGTGTGGGATGCGCAGGCCAGGAACGCGATAGGTTACCGAAGTGAGAAAGAGCCTCAAAACAACATGACCACAGTCAGCCCGGAATGAGGCGCGGGTTAAATATTGCACAGCTAGCCCTAAGCTGTACGACTCATCAGCCGCAACAAGGCACCCGTGGCTGGGCAGTGCTGCCTGCGAGGCAACCGCCTGGCGGCGATGGGATTGGCAGGCCTCCGTGTGGGGTTGCACCGCTGTCATTGGCGAGCCAGGGTCCGTCGTTGCCTGCCTGGGCTGACGTTATCGTGGGGGAGATGCGGCAGCAGGGTCCAAGACAAATGGCGGTAATTGGCAGCTGTGGGGCGGTCGGCGTGATTCACAACGGGCGGCAGCAGTGCACGGCCCTGTGGACGCCTTCTAGTGGAGGAGGACGACGGATGCGGGGCGGGTTAGGCGGGGCAGATGCACATATAGGGCTGTGTGACGCACCGGCGAGCTGCACTCCGCCACTCTAGAGGGGCCTCCAGGCTCCGCCCGTTCCTTTGCCCTGAAGATCTCTGGCCCGTGTCGCCCAGGTATTTGAGCACTGCTTGCCGCCCCCTCAGGGTGGCATTGGGAGTTGGCAGCTTGCAGTGCGCTTGCTGCAGGGGAAGGGTAAAAATTGGTGTTGCAGTCTCCAATTATCTCCGAGGTGTTTTCAGAGTGTTTTCAGAGTGTTTGGCCGAAGGAATGCACGATGAATGGAGACGGGGAGGCGGCGGTGGATTCAAAGCTGTGTCATTCTTCCACTTACGGGGCGGAAACACCGCGGGATGGCATGACTCGCATTATCATGGTTTATAGCGTGTTGCGCTCCGAGTGTGTATCATGCAGCGCGTCCATTTTTTCCAACCTACATGCTAAAAAGCCCCGACAGGGTAAGAACAACATATAACCGGGTGGCAAGACTCGCATTCTTATAAGAATTTAAACTTTGTTGTGCTGTTAAATCAAAACGGAAAAAGTCAACCATCGGGACCTCAGTCGCATCTCCTTGTGTCTGTCCAGCATATTTCACATAGCTCCCAAACATCCAGCCCCGAACAAGGATCACCAATCATCTAGCCCAGCCCTTATTCACGCGTGTAGCGAATGTTCGGCCGCTCAGGCATATCCATATCCTGCCCAATGAAGTAATCGACATGGTGTGTCTGCACGTAGCCCTTGAACGTCAACGAGTTTCGGTAGGCAGGGTTGTGCGCCAGCGTGTACAGGCGGATGTCACTGGGCTGGTCCGTGGTGAAGATGATCAGCTCGCTGTTGTCCTCGCTCACCAGCAGCACCTCCTCGCGCCAGTCGCCCAGTATATCGCCGTGGAAGCCCGGGTTGGGCCCGTGCGTGGTGACGGCGCCGAAGTCGCCCGCGGTGAGGAGCCGCGGCACCTTGCGGCTGCTCGTAGGGTTCTCCCAGTCCCACTTCTCGAACTTGCCGTCGTTGAACAGCTCGACGAGGGCGTCGCCGTCCCAGAAGATGTTGAGGTGGGGCCAGGGGCCCTCGTCCTCGGCGGTGAGGAGCTCGTCGCTCGCGGCGTTGTAGACGCCGTAGAAGGACCACGCCTCCACGCCCGGCGAGGTCGGGTCGATGTCGCCGACCGAGCCGCGGCCGACGTCCGCGGGGTCCTCCTCGTTGAACTCCTCGCTGTGCGTCCAGAGGATCTCCCCGCTCGTGGCGTCGTAGTAGTACTCGAGGAGGCCGCTGGGGTTGCGCTGCTGGACGCCGTAGCCCTGGAGGCCCGCGCGCTCCGGGTCCATCTTTGCGATCTGGAACCTGTCGCCGTGGCCGACGTCGGGGGCGAGGGTGTAGCGGAGCTTTCCCTTGCCGTCGAGGCTGAAGCCGATTTCGTGCACCTCGTCCAGCCCGTCGCCGTCGGCATCGATGGAGCGAGTGTTGTGGCCATCCGGACAGTCCCGGTCGCCACGGTGCCACTCCCACTCCTGGGTCACCTCCGAGCCGTCAAAGGTCCAAGCCGCCATGACGAGGTTGAAGTCACCTTCGTCCGGCTGGCGATTCTTCATGAAGGTCACGAGGTGCGGCCTCTCGCCGTCCGGGTAGCCGACACCGAACCGTGCAGCCAGTGGGCCGTCGCTCTTGTACTCGTTTGGCACCTTTGCCGATGCTCGCAGGGCACCAGTCTGGCCATCAAGCATGGCGATGAACTGCTCGTCGTCGTCCTCTCCCTCTTTGAACTCTTCCCCGTCGCCAAAGGTGACGCCATTCGCGATGCGCACGGCAACCTCGGCGAGGCCGTCGCTGTCAAAGTCGTAAACCGTCACGCCGTCCCAGTTGCCGACGTTAAGGGCCGCCGAGCCCGGCGAGATGTTGTCCTGGTTCTCGCTATTGGGGCCCATGTTGACCTCCCACAGAAGCGTGCCGTCACTGCGGTAGGCCTCTAAGGTCTGGGGTGAGGCCTGCCTGTCGAGGACAAAATCCCACTCGCCGTCGCCATCGAGGTCGCCTACCCAGACGAACTTGATGGCACCACCAGATTCGATGGGAATGCGGACGACGGGCTCGGTTTCATGGTCCGCGCTGAGGGTGAAGTTGCCGCCCTCCTGCTCCTCGCTGTCGACAATCGGGTAGACGAAGTACGTGTTGTCCCGGGAGAGGTCCGCGTCGCCGTCGGCATAGTTGGTGCCACCGGTGAGCGCCTCGTTGTTGAGCCGGACAGGGTCCTCATCGCCAGAGGCGCGATAGATATTGAACTCCAAGTCCTGGGGATCGAGGCCCAGGAGACGCCAGCTGACGAGAACGTCTGTGTCGCTCGAGCGGACGGCCACGACTCCGCGCCCGAGCTTCTCGATGGGGCGCTGGGCACAAGCGAGGGGGATGCTCGCCAGGAGGAGTGAAGATGCTGGTCGAACCTTCATGGTAGCGATTGACAAGGACGAGTGAGAGTTCGAGCGGGAAAGGGGTGGTAAGATCCGCCGTGTTCGACAGCAACCACATCGTCAGGTTTCTGAGCGCTTCGTTTTTATATCATCGACACTTGTCGATCTTTCCTAAAACAAGATGTTTTCGTCGTCAACGACTTCCATCCTCTCATTCGGTTATATCGTCCCGAAGCCCGAGATAGACTGGGGGAGTGCGCAAAGTTACACCCAGCCTTGGAAGGGCCGCCAGATATATAGCAAAACAGGGCAGGCGTCTATTGCACTCTTTATTAGGGGTGTCTCCCTTGCTGATCTCTGATGTGCTAACCGTAAAGCTTGGGGCTGAGACACGTCTTGGGCCATCTACCCGGATGGTCGACCGCCCGTACTGAGATCATTACGCGATCCTTTCTCGTCTCTCCACTCAGAACCACGAGGCTTGGGGCTCCGCGGCTCTGCATTTGTGACGCGCCACGACGTCTGTCACTCTCGATCTGGAACTGAACGCATCAATCAAGTAGTCGTTAGTCGTACGGTGAACCTGAAGACTAGACACACACCATCCGTCGATCTTGGAAAGGGAGGTGGCAATCTTAATCTGCGGGGGAGGCTTGTCGGCCGGCATTAGCCCGTGGACTTGCGGGGAAGCAGGATCCGCCAAGCGACAAACCACGCGAGAAGCCCAAGTACGGGAAGATGGACAATCCAGAAGCTCGGGATTCGGGTCAGTTGCCACGGGACCCCACAAATGTGCAAATGCGGCATTCGGGCAATGTACCGCGGGCTTCGGGGCAATGCCTTTAAAGAGCCGTTGGGTAATCCGCTTCTTTAATATTACTTGGGAGAATTCTCGCGATAAGACACACATACTTACACGCGCATAGACGCTCTGGAGAAGAGCCTCCAGGAAAGTGAAGGTCGCCCTGAGATATCCCGTGGCTCGCAAAGTCCAAACAACGCACAAACGGGGCGAAATGCAACGAGCATGTAGAAAAGGAAGCTCCGTACCCTAAATTAAGACAAACATATCGAACAGCAAAGTACCCATGAAATGACAAAAATACGATAAGGGACAACCCCTCAACCTCAAAACTCGAATATCTCCTCCTCCACGTGAAACAGCCCGCGGTCTTTACTAACCGAGCTGGCCGCCTTACGCGCAGCATCAACGAGTGGTCTCGGTCCGCACAAGCTGACCGCAGCATCCATACCGAATCTTTGGCGCCTCACAGCCTTCAGCCACGCTTCCATGTCGGGTCGCCCCTCATATACCGCGGCAGGGCCGCGGAAGATGTACCCGTTGTTATCAATGAGAACTTCCTCGGCTTCCGGCCTATTCTTGATGTTGGTAACAAAGATGGAAATGTCCAGGGAGACAGGAATGTTCTCTCCCTGGATTCGCCTGGCCAAACCAATCATCTCTTCCTCAAACCATTGTGCGTGAGAGATTTCCTTGATGGTCCACAAGAGGTGAATGTGCCTTACGCTCTGCCAAGAGTCAACGGGCTGCGATGCCCAGTTGACAATGTGTGACGCGATGGAGATGGCGGGCGTGATGCCGATCCCGCCGGCGACGAGGACCACGACGGGATATTGTTCCCACTGTAATTTCGGGTGGCCGTAGGGTCCGTCAACCCTGATCTTGACAGCGTGGGGAGCTATCGCGACTGCGTTTTGCGGGTCGGGCTTTTCCCCGTTGGCCTGCAGAGCGAGCCCCTGAACTTTCTTGGTGAACCCGCCGAGGCCGCGAATAGCAATGGTGGCCTCGGAATCCCCAGGAGCCGAGGCTATGGTGAACGGGTGCCAGTTCCAAGAGGAGATTGCAGGAAACTGGACCCAGGCCCTCTGGTTGGGCCGAGTGACCTTGACGCCTTGGAGCTTGAATTTCGTGACGCCGCCGGGATAGTGGACCACGCTCTTGGGAGTAACTTTGCGGAAGTTGGAGCAGAAGCGCCACCCCCTATCAGCTAGCCAGAGGCTCAACCCGGGGAGCAGGAACTCGGGGCTGTGCTTGGCATGGACGCAGGCGCCGATGACGTACACAAGGAAGAAGACCAGGTGGGTGTAGTAGAAGACCTCGAACGCGTTCTTGCGGACCACGCGAAGGACGGAAGTCAACGCGATGATGACCAGCGCCGCCCATGCGACAAGGCCCGCCTGTGTGAACCCGCTAGTCAAGACGACGTCGAGCTGCTTCGTGCGGATGTAGTGCTTGGCGGTGGTTCCCCAGTGGAAGGAGCCGTGGAAGATCGTGGCGACGCCAACCAGACGGTGGTAGAACAGCAGAGTGGGAGGCGGGATCCGGAGTATAATGCTGAACAGGTTCGTGCGCGAAGCTAGGAGCAGAGACACTCCCCCGTTTGCGATGCAGAGCCACCCGTAAAGCTTGTAGTCTGTCGTGAACTTGATGCGGTTCCAGCCGAAGAGGACGTTAAGGCCCGCAAAGGCAAGGAAGCGCAGGGCGTCCGGGACGCGGCCGGAGGTGAGGAATGGGACGGGAGAGGGAAAGGTCGTGAGTCGGTGGAGCCAGACGTGAAGCGGGTTGTGTTTCTGCGGCGCTTTCAAGAAGGGCCGTCCTGCGCGTGTTAGTACGATCTGAACCTTGGAATGGAAACCTATCTGGACATACCACGATTCAAGCGTTTCTGGATGTACGCGGGAAGGACGGAGATCGACTCGAGACATATCAACCCGACGACACAGACGAAGTAGACTTGAGCCGCAAGGTACTGGTCGTCGATAATGGGTTTAGCGTCTCCGAATGCCATTGTGATCGCCAGCCGTTAACCGTTGAAGATAGTGAAGGAAAGAAGGCGAGCGAAGAATATTGCCCAGCGGCGGTTGAAATAAGCGCCTCTCCGTTGAGCAAGCAAAGCAACCTCGAAGTACGTAGGGCGATGTGGGAATTGTCAAACAGGGGCATTAGATTTGTAGCGAGTGCATTGCTTTATATGCCCGGCGCTTTATGAACTCTCCTTCTCCTGACTTCACACTCTGTGGCCATGATCCCGCTCTAGGACACTGTGTGGCTCGAACGGAGGACACTTCCAAATCATGATGGCTTACCGAGTAAGCTTAACACAGCCCCCGCGCAGACGCCCGCGTCGACGGACCAGCAGGACGCGTTCGATCAACTGCCGCCGCAGACCCCAGCCCGCAAGGGTGAGACCAGCCAGGCGAAGCAGACGAGATCTCTACTTACACAGTCCGTTTTAGGAGATACAGAGTTCCCCGGCGGGTATAAATTAAGCCTCCTCCGGATATGCCTCCCCATCGGGAAAGCCCCGATGCGCCCTGGCAGTAGGGCTGAGAGCTGGGGTCCTTATCATTTGGAATGCATTACAATAAGAGCTTAGTCTCCGTCTCGGGCTACAAGGCGGGGGCCAATCCAGCGCATCGTCAAGATAAGGTTTTCTTGGCGTGTATTACCGCGTCGAAAATGGGGTCCGTTTGGCATCAAGACTTCCCGAGTAGGAAATTGTCTGTACTCCGCCCCTGCTGGACTTGCGGAGCAGCTCAGCCCTCGGTTCGAGCCGTGGCTCGTAAGCCGCATTGAGTGGACGAATGAGAGCGGATCGCGCTGCCCCTTTCGGGTGCGTCTGACGCGTTGGCAAGCACTACGCGCCTGCTGTTTGGAATCACCATCTCCAAAACTAGACGGTTCTAATACTCTAAAATTGTGTGTCCTATTATTTGATATTGGAGTCCAAATGCGCCCGCAAAGTAGACTGCCCTGCCTTGCTGACAAGGGGGACATCCTTCAGAGAGGGCTGAGCTGGTGGAAAGGTGTCGATTGGGGATTGGCGCGAGTTACGCGCAAGGCATGGGAGCGACAGGGGCCCAAAAAAGCGTGTAAGGTCAAAACGAGGCTATGGGGGCAGCAGACTCGAGGACTGACATTATATATATATCTCGACGATGCACCCGCTCTATTTTCCCAGCCGCTATTACCACACACATTCAACAACCACTTCTCCGCAGTGTTCCAAATATCCACACGACGCTCCTCCAAGCCAATCCCGCCTTCTGCACAAAACATCGATTTCGCAAAACTGCGGCCCCCAACCCAATCCTCAACAAGATGATCAGCAAAACCCTCCTCACGTCGACTTGCCTCGGCCTCGGCCTCGCCGCCGTCGCCTCCGCCCAGGCCGAGCCGGGCTTCTCCGGCACCATCGAGGGCATGGACGGCGGCCTCGCGGGCACCTTCGAGGTCGTCGACGACACGACCCTCGAGCTCACGGGCTTCACCCTCGAGGACGGGTCGGCCCCGGCCCTCTACTGGTGGGGCTCCGAGACCGAGGACCTCAGCTCGGGGTTCCGCATCTCGGACGAGCAGGTCAGCGGCGAGCACGAGGACGAGGACCTCACGATCAAGCTCGACACGGGCAAGACCACCGCGGACTTCTCGTACGCCGGGCTCTGGTGCGAGCAGTTCAACGCCAACTTCGGCATGGCTCAGCTCTCGGAGGGAGGGGCTGAGGATAGTGGCTCGGGCGGCTCGGGCGGCTCGGGCGGTGGGTCTGACGACGACGCTGACGATGATTCGAGCGATGCTGCCAGGGCTGCCTTTGTCCCCCTCGGTGTTCTCGGTGCTGTTGGTGCGGTGGCTGTCCTGCTCGGTTAACAGTCTCATGTTCCATAGTGTTGCCTTCTTGTTCAGGTCAGGATAATCGGGGGTAGACTGCCGGGGGTGCTTTTGAGATTAGGCTACGTAGGAAGAACGTGTGTTTATTGATAAAGTGTGCCAAAGTGATATAGCGTGTGTTACTCGGGAGCTTCAATCCGTACTCCGTACTCGTGCTTCTTAGCCATGCCAAGCGTTCTCTCAACACCGCGGGGGGACCAGGCTTCCACGCGAAACCACTTACACCATAATGACCTGCGATCCTGTTACAGGTCTTCTAAGTAACATGGGCCATGTGTTAAAAAAAAACGCAGCAGCCCCCACCGGGAACCGGTAATCCCGGAAGACCAGGATGCACCAGCGTTGCATTCGAGATGATCCGAGACTGCCATTTCTGAAAGAAATAAGAAGAGCCCCTCACCTAAACAAGGCCGTGGTCAAGCAGCGACTGCACCGTGTCCGCAACGCTCGTCTCGAAGTCTACATACTCCCACGCCCCGCCACCCCCCTGCGCCAGGATCTCGCGGGTGGCCGTGTCGTCGCACCCCGCGGGGGACAGGCCGGACGGCCGGATCTGGGACGGCGTCCCCTCGGGCACCCTGTCGCGCAGCTCGGGGAAGCGCGCGCGGATGGCGTTGACCACCAGCTGCGGGGTTATCAGGCCTTTCACGAGCAGGAGCCTCTTGTTCGCGGCGGCCGGGTTCGTGAGCGCCTGGACGTGGGCGCGCGCAACGTCGCGGACGTCGATCTGTCCCCTCAGCGTCAGCTTTACTCTCCCCTCTTCTGAGCCACGGTGGCAGACTCCACATCCTTTGTCCTCCTTAGATAAGGAGGGGTGCTTGGTATAGAAGCTCACCTGGTGGTAGATCGGGAATTTGGCGTCCTCCACCGTCGGGTACACCCCGCTGATGAAGAAGCGGATGAGGAAGTCGGTCGTGCTGTTCACGGACTCTGCCCCCGAAATGGCCTGGGTTAGCGGGCCCGTCACGAGGCCCGGGTTCGTGACGACCAGGTCCCAGGCCGGCCGGTTGGCCTCCATAAAGGCCCACGCGCTCTGCTCGGCCAGCCTCTTGCCCACAGAGTACGCGAGGGTGATGTCGTTTAACTCGAGGGCCATCTCTTGCGTCAACTGTTTTCTCCCCAGCCCAAATATCTTGTTAGACACAAAACTAGTTTGCTTCATCTGATGGACCTTGGAAGGATAAGCGCGTGGGGTGGCTTACCGGGCTCCAGTCCTTTTCGGTGTAATGTTCTCGCTCCTTGGTCATGTCCTCGTGCTGATCCAGCACGGAGACGACACTGCCGAGCAGCACGACCCGCTTCAGCCTCTCGCCGCCAAACTGCTGCGCCGACTCGAGGATCTTACGCGTCCTGTGCGGGGTTAGTCCCCTTCTTAACGCGTCGTTCTTTAGCCCGGGGAGTAAAGGGCGGGGGTAGGGTGTCTGCGGACCCGTCCACTGCTGGCTCGATGGCCTCCTTGAGCATGTCGGATGCCTGCAGGGGCAGCGGCGACGCGGCGTGGATGACGTAGTCGAACGGGCGGGAGTCGCGCTGGAAGACGTGGTCGAACGGGCTCGCGGCGAAGAGGTCGGGGACAAGGGCGAAGGAGACATTCTCCTTCCAGTCCGGGTGGGTCGCGATAATGGCGTCGGCCTTTTTCTGGGAGCGCACTGTCGCGGTGACCGTGTAGTTTGCCTGTGTGTCGGTTAATGCGCTCTGTCCCCGAGCATTTTTACTTGCGTACGGCGGGGCGTGAGGTTGGCGCGACGTGCCTTAAGGAGGTGGGCGAGGATGTGGGAGGCGATGAAGCCATTGGCCCCGGTGAGGAGGACGTGCGGGCTCGACATTGTGTGTTGCGAGAAGAAACGGTGGCTATTTTCGGGCGGGGGGTTGTCGGCGATGTGTGTTTGATGTCAGGCAAAGTATACCCAAAGCCCGGTTGTTGGCCCAGATGCTACATCTACGTCACCAGTCAGCTTACAATCCTTCGAGGGGGAGGGTCCCCGGACGATTTCCTAAGAGGGTGGCTTGGCGTCGATCGAGCCCTATAAATCAGCCTATCGCGCGCTGAGCCGAGCCCAATGCTGTCAGCAGGAGGACTTGCTTCGAGCAGGTAAGCACAGGCGGTCAATCAGCTGCGGCGATGCTGCGGATTGGTTCCTGTACAAGCGGGGTAGGGATTTACAAGCGCGTCCGAGGGCTCGAAAATCGCATCCCGCTGTTGCCCCTAGCAGATTCCCGAGAGCATACTCCCGAGAACATGGACGCCATCCTCAAAGACTATTTCCCCGGCGACGACCTGGCCCCGCTGCCTCCACGGGCCGACGTTTCCGTCGGCGTCCCGCTGCCGGGGAACAACCCCATGCGCGCCCTCCCGCCCGAGGTCCGCTACCTCGTCCTCCTCGAGGCCTTCGGCAACCGCACGATCCACCTGCGGATGGACCCCGCGCGAGCGCGCGGCATCTCCCTGTACCCAGTATGTTGACGCCCAAATACGTTATGCGGCTTCTCGATAGATCTGTGTAAGAGAGTGAGTTTGATACTTATATCACCTGAGACTGTCCCCGTCGAATCGGAGTAAGACAACAAAAGACCGCTTCATACACTATATCAGCTCATGGTCAACCTCCACGAGCGCCGTGTTATCGCAAAGAAAAGATAAGAACAATAGCGGAGTCGGAGTCGCTCTCCCCCCGCGAGGGGCGAGGATGGCGTCAACTCCCGAGCCCCATAATAATAATGAGTGGGCCGTTATTGGCCTGCTCTCGCTTCCTGGTGTTCAAGTGCTGCACGACACTCTGTACATGAACAGTCTTACACTCATCAAGACTCGGAATTCGTGTCATCAACCTGATCTACCCACGGGAGAAACACCGCCTTCTACAGGGGCCCAGGACAGGAAACCCAGGTATGCCAGCTTACAGTGGCTCGTCTGCCCGTCCTGCCCTACCCGAGCTGAGGGCCTGATCAATTCAAGCAGTTAGATACGGATAACATCACTGATGTTCATACTGAGAATGCAAAACACAACGCGGCCCGTTTATTTTCTTCTTTTTCTTGTGCTCCATCCCTTAACGTGGGGCCCCAAACATCCCCAGGACGGCACCACTGAGGTACAGAGCTCCCACCCCTTTCCGCGGTATCTCTTCCGCCAGATCCCGCACCCCTAAATGAGGAAAGATCCCCCAAGGGACCATCCTGTTCACGATTCGCTTTCTTAAGGCGTCTGATATTTGCTTGCTCTCGACACCAAGCTAATTTACCAAAAGTTTCATTCTTCTGGGTGGATATGAACGTGCTGCAAGAAAGCGGGCCGCTTACCCACGGATGTAACCTAATCCGAAGAATCGCGGACGAACATCTCACCGCGGCTGAGATTCCTCCCTGTCCTCAGAAAAAGAGGGGCAATTGCTCAAGAATGTCAACGAAAATTCCATAACAAAGCCACAAGAAGCAGACGTACAGCAACGATGCGTCTTATCAACGCATCCACCCTCCAGCTCGAGTGGTTCGCGGACGAAGAACACGCGCCCCCGTACGCCATCCTCTCCCACACCTGGGGTGAGGGCGAGGTGTCAGCTCAGACCTTTACGTCTCCGGACCGGGAGGCCACAACGGCGCTGCCAGGATGGCGGAAGATCGAGCTGGCGTGCCGGCAGGCCCGGCTTGACGAGCTCGCCTATGCGTGGGTGGACACGTGCTGTATCGACAAGACGAGCAGCGCGGAGCTGACCGAGGCGATCAATTCAATGTACGAGTGGTACCGGAAGGCGGATGTGTGCTACGCCTTCCTTCCTGACCTTGCGCCCGATGAACCCGTCGTGGAGGGAGACGACAAAGGCGGGGCGCAGAAACCCTCGGCAGCCTTTGCAAACAGCCGTTGGTTTACCCGAGGATGGACACTGCAGGAGCTTATCGCCCCTACGGAAGTCCGGTTCTACGACAGCTCGTGGAAGCTCAGGGGCACCAAGGACTCCCTGGCACCCGCCATATCGACCATCACGCGCATCGAGGAGCCCGTGCTAAGAGGGACGACCGACATTTCCACGCTGCCCATAGCACGCCGCATGGCCTGGGCCGCGGGCAGGACCACCACGCGGGCCGAGGACATGGCCTACTGCCTCCTGGGAATCTTCGACGTCAATATGCCCATGATGTACGGTGAGCGGAGCAAGGCATTCATCCGCCTCCAGGAGGCGATCATGCACGAGTCCAACGACACGAGCCTGTTTGCGTGGCGGGCTAAGCCCGATGGCCTGGCGTTCCGCGGCATCCTCGCCGAGTCACCCGCCGAATTTAGTGAGGCGGGGGGCATCGAGCACGGAAGCGACACGCGGTTCGACACGGAGTTTTCCATCACAAACAAGGGCATCCGGATGAACATCAACATCTGGAAGGACGCGGGCGGTGAGCAGATCTTCCCGCTAAAGTGCAGGCTCGGGGGCAAGGCCGTGGCCATCCGCCTCCACCAGCACGGAGCAGGCGTCTACGCGCGAGCCAAGCCGCATTCCCTCCTGGTCCAGTCAGATGACGAGGAGTGGACGATCCAGGGGGTGTCCGTCGCGTGGGGGCAGGCGCCACCGCTATACATCAGCAGGACGGTGACGCCCGCCCTCTCCGCCTCGCTCGGCGTCAACCACAGGCACAGCATCCACCTGCGCAGCGGCTTCTCCTTCTCGAACACCCTCAGCACGACAAAGTCGGACGACCATAAGGACAGTGTCAAGGTGACGTGGGCGCATCCGATTGATCAGTGGGATAGCGCGCGCCGGCTTTTCCTGACGGGGGGCGGGGGGGACTTTACGGGCGTGGCCATGCCCTCTGGCGGGGAGATGGATACCACGCTGATAGTTGTCGGGATCAGAGACGGGAGGCCGTGGGCGTGCTTTGTTGACATGACGTACATCTCGACGGACCAGCCGGGATCGACGTGGAATGTGGACTATCTTGCGCGTGTGGGGAGGGAGGTTGGGACGAGGTGGGCGAAGGGGTTTGAGGTTGGGGTTGTGAGGGATGTTGTTGATGGGGAGGTTGTGTTTTGTGTTGATGTGACGAGGGCGTTGCCCCAAGAGAAAAGCTTGGCTGCTCGCCCGGGCAAAAGAGGCGGGGGTAATCGACGTCTATCTACATGAATATGAGGATAGTACCACTCGGTCAGGGAGGCATTCGAAGTGTCATGTACATGTACGTGGAGGCCTTGAGCACCCTGACATCATCGCTTCACCGTTCCTGTTAACATCATATCCACTTAGGGTCAGTCACCGGGGGAATAGAAACCAGACCCCTTAATAACGACTTACTAGTCTTTCTCCCTATCCGGCGTTTAAAAGCTATGTGGCGCCTCTTTGCTCAAGATTCAAGTGGTAATTGAACGGTACGCCTGGCATTATACCCTGCCATTGACCAGGTGCCACCTCCACTCGCACCGTACCCTTGGGGAGGCTCTCATCCGTGTCACCGCATCTCCTTCGCCTCCAACACGCGTCTACCATCAACTGCCAGGGACCTTTTCCGAAGACACCCGGCTCCCGAAATAATTCGCCAAAGTATTCTTCTGCACGGTTTCCTTTGGCGCCCCCTTTCCTCTCCCCGCAGGGGGCTTGTCCGGTTTCACTCCGACCTCCATCAGCTCCATCAGTTCCTCGAACTCGGCCTTTGGGGTGATTCCCCCGGACGCCTCCTTGTGGCCCCGCGCGAAATTCTCACCCACGCGTGAGGCGAGACCGGTGGTAGACCGCGCCGCGATGTCCTTCAGGGAGTCGATGATGTTGACGGGGGGCTCCCTGCCGCGGGCGCATTTGGCGATGCGGCAGCTGAAGTTTACCATGCCGGGGAGGTAGCCTTCATTCGCGACCCTAGAATGGACGTATAAGCCGGTTGAGCTTCGTCTTCGCCCTACCAGAGCCGAAAGGTCCGGGAACAGTAAGGGCGATGGCAAGTAAGGCCGAACACACATTACAATCTCAAGGGCTTTGGACTTCAAGAAGCCCGCCCACCGCGTCGCAATCACAGGATGCACCTGCGCCGGGCTATTAATTCTCAGCACAGCGACCTTGCCATCCCTGCTAAACTTTGGAGCCGCGTGCGCATTCCGCTCCACCTCGACCGCGATCTCAGCCCGGGCTTCCTGCAGGCGCTTGTTCGCGAGGATGTCTTTGGGCGAGGAGGACGAGAGCAGGGCGGTCCAGGCGGAGATGACGTCAAATGTGGCGGTGCGCCTTGGGGCGTTGACGAGCGAGACGGCGTCGTTTATGGCCTTTTTCGAGTGGGTTTTGAAGGTGGAGGCCATGTCGGGGAAGGGGGGCTGCCACTTGAGGGAGGTTCCCAGGTCGCCATGGGTGCCGATGGCGCAGCTGTCCAAGACCGTCAGCCTTCCGCTCTCCCAGATCCGTGGCTTTTACGAAACCCACAGGTACGCGCATTCATCTACCACCGACTCGGCGAGCGTCTTGCAAATCTCGAAGGTTAAAAGCGACGAGGTCGCCACCGGCGGGCAGTGACATGCCGAGACCACCGTCGCCCCCTCGGGAAACTCGTCGCTCAGGTGGTGATCTATGATCAGCACCTCGGCATTGGAAACCAGCGGCGGTCCGGGCCTGCTCCCCTGGTCGACGACGATGACGAAGGCCGCCTGCTTCGCCTGCATCGCCTTTCGCTCCGCGTCATCGTGGACACTAGAGCCTTTGGCGACAAGGTGCACGTCGACAAGGGAAGAGTCGAGCTCGAGGCCGTTTGTGAGGGTGCGGTGGAGTATGACCCCCGCGCTGAGGCCGTCGGCGTCTTTGTCGGGGACTATGAGGGTCCTTTTCTTTGCGGCTGCACTGGTGGGTTGTTAGTTCGTCTTTCGCAAGGAAGGTTGATAAAGGATGTACGGTTTCTTACCATCGCAGGATGAAGTCCCTAGCAGCCTGCATCGACATCGTAGGCGCAGGCCATATTACACCCTCCTCGTCGTCGCTGCTAGCATCGGAGGTGTGGTATCCGGCCGCCGGGGTTTCGGCCTTCCTTCTCTTGGCTGGGCTGGGACTCGCCCTCAAAGGCGAGCGCTTCATTGTTGAATATCCCATTGGGCATAAAGAGATGGAAGGCCGTCGTGGAGATAAACGTTTGCACTGAACTGGAGTATGCCGCGCCACAATACTCGCGAAACCCCTCGTGCGCAGCATTTCAGACTGCCTGGAAATTAGATTTTGAGGGTTATTGTTTGTGCTTGTCAGAGATTTAGCGTTGTCGTGTTGGGCTGGTGATATCATTATGCGCGCGTCCTAATTCGTTTTGACTGTGGCTTAACTTTGTCAAGACAAGTGGCGTTCCGTCGACCGTACCTTGCTTCTTAAACCTCAATTTCTTCGCCTAGACAAACCATCGACCCCGGGTAGCATGGAGCAAGACACAAAGACGCAGGTACGACCGGGCCCGATTCCCATCGCGTGACACAGGTGTTCATGGTCAGCAATGCAGCCGCCGCTGGAAGATAACATCCAACTCCAAACTTCCCAATACATCACCGCAAGATGGATTCCGTGATTTCCATGAGCTCTGGAAACCAGTGGCATGGCTTGACCACAATCTCGGACCGAATGCCCTGTTGCAAGGTTGAGTACCTTCTGCTTATGGGCCGCGTGGGTGTGGGCGCCTGGATTCCAAGGAAAGGGAAGGAATCCCCCGGAGGGACACAGAGGAAGGTACGATGGGGCACTCTAGGTACGGAAGGACCCGGTGGTGTGCCCCTGGAGTTGCCCCTGCCTTTTCCACAATGCCATGCAGTAGGCATGTGATAGCTGCCCTCTTCAAGGGTCTGGGAGAATCAGGCATCCCACTCCCAATTTCCCCTGCCCATCATCCAATCTCTGCAAGAAATCCATCCTTCAGCTTGTTCCAAGATATTTCCCATCACAAGCGAGCCTTCGAGATGTCCACGACCACCGACAACTCGTCCTCCCAAACCTCCGGGGCCCACGATGCCCATACGGCCAAGCGTCCCCGGGAGGAC
Organism: Sordariomycetes sp. S4602; assembly: GCA_023628835.1. Classification (NCBI taxonomy): domain Eukaryota; kingdom Fungi; phylum Ascomycota; class Sordariomycetes; species Sordariomycetes sp. S4602. The sequence continues at coordinate 150,925 of JAMAJV010000013.1, forward strand.
GAAACCAGCGACGGCGTCCCGAACAAGTACAGGATCGTCAAAGACGGCTGGCGCTCCCGCCCCGAGTTCCAGAGCAGCTACCTCCTTGGAAGTATGCGATCGCCGTGGTGACGTGTCCCTCTTCGTGATTATGTCGTTCGCGGATGTAAGGCTGACAGTCTGCAGTGGATCTCGATGGAATTGAAGAGGGGAATATCATTCTCGAGGGATACCAGGAGATGGATACGCGGACTTTGGAGGACGAGAATGCCGAGTTGAGATCCTTCGACGAGGGGCAGGCTACTGTCGAGGGCTCCCAGCAGATGGACTGCCAGACCTCTCAGGAGCACAACGTGGAGTCGGTATACTCTGAGGAGAACGGATATATGGGATTCGTTCCGGACGTGTGGCAAGGACACTTGGAGGACGACGGAGATAAGGGATTCTTTCAGGAGGAGGACGGGTGCCAAGAATACTTCGACGGGGAGAATGACGGGCAAGAATACCCTGAGGTTGATTATGGGGCTGAGTGGTACTTTGAAGGGGGCGGTTCGGAACCGGGATACTTTAATGATGGCGATGGATGGGGCTATGAAGGGGGCGATGGGGATTGTGGAGGGTGGGACGTGGCCGATTCGGGTTGGTGATTCTCTGGCGGCAACGCCTGATCGGATCGCCGTTCGAGCGCGCAACATCGCACGATCGCCGACATGTGGCTTTTTTCACTCTTTCATCGGACTGGTAGCGATAGTACGAAGCGGAGGATGTCATCGTTATTGCGGGTAATGGGGCCGCCTCTCAACATGTGTCATTAGTAACAGGGGCCGTTATATTCCGATTTCGCTACTCAACCGAATCTTGGCGGGAGGTGGTACTGGTGTCCGCCAAGTTGAGCTGCTTTTCTCTGACCGCCCGCGACGGAGGTATTCATGTATTCCGGTAATTGTTTTACCACTAGGCCATTGTGCCTCGAGATGAAGGGTTGCGGGGTTGAATCGATGCGCTCCCTCGCGACCCAGCTTTTGTCCTTGCAGCAGTTCAGCGCTTCCCCGTAACCCCCCAAGGCTACCCTCTCGGGCGGATTGCCGTGTGAAGCGCCCATTGGCGACGGAAACGGTATTATTTGGGGTTGCCGAGGTCCTTAACATTGAAACCAGAAACCCGGGTTGAAAGATACGTTCTCTAGCGCCCGTTGTTGGGGATGTCCCGCTGTTGGTCTTGTGCGGGCATCTGAGGTTCGTCGTCCTGCCAGCGGCCACTGTTCCGTCTGCTGCCGGGACCGCCAACCTTAGGGGGTAAGCTAATGGACCCAGGGTTTCCACTGCCCTAAGATCGGTGCCTGCCCCTTTTGAGGTCCCCATAAATGTCTGCACCGACTCCACGGGACACATCGGAGCGGACGGGCGGGGCTCCACCGACTTCGGAGACGATTCGTTATCCTCGCTTGACTCATTGGTCAGAGGAGCGGAACTTGGCGTCACCCACCTTCGGCTCGTGGCGGCCATTGGCGGCCGGGAGCGGACTCGATATCAGGAAATTCTCTCAAAATGCTGTCATATGAGGGGAACCCCGGAGAATGACGTGGGGGTGGGTGAAGGTCGCGGTATAAAAGCCCCCCATGTCCATTGCACCCGCATTCCCCCTCTTCTCCTCACCAAGTACTGATCGCTTACTGTCAATCGCCTTACAGTTCAGAAACACCACAGAAAAGAATCAAACGTATTGTCTACCAGTCTTTCTATGACTCGGCAGTGTCTTCCCCGCGTATGAACCCCAGGGTTGGAATAGCTAACTCTTTCCCTAGATACCCCGAAACGGTACATTTACCACGTCCCAAACCACCGACCATGGCGCCCTTCGATGGTAGCTTGTCCAGGATGATCAAAATCCCTTCAGGTAATGTGTGAATAAATCATGCGTGAGCCGGTGCCTGCCCTCCTCGGAGGGTACGGCTGAGATTATACGGCCCTGAACTTGATCTGGATAATACCAGCGAAAGGATCATGCCTCCCCGCCACCCCCCGAACACTCCTAACAACAGCAGGATAACGAAACGTAACAAACCATCAAAATGGCTCCCACCGCTACCGTCGACGTCCCCGAGACCGCCGTCAAGTACCCGAGCGCCGAGCAGCTCAAGGGCAGCGTCAAGCCCAAGGGCCTGAGCAAGCCCGTCGAAGAGATGATGGGCGGTTGGGACGCGTTCTCGTTCGCGCCCATCCGCGAGAGCGCCGTCTCGCGCGCCATGACGCGCCGCTACTTCGCCGACCTCGACTCGCACGCCGAGTCCGACATCGTCATCGTCGGCGCCGGCTCGTGCGGCCTCAGCGCCGCGTACACGCTCGGCAGCCTGCGCCCGGACCTGCGCATCGCGGTCATCGAGGCGGGCGTTGCCCCCGGCGGCGGCGCCTGGCTCGGCGGCCAGCTGTTCTCCGCCATGGTCATGCGGAAGCCCGCTGACGCGTTCCTCCGCGAGGTGGACGTCCCGTATGAGGACGAGGGCGACTTCGTGGTTGTCAAGCACGCGGCGCTGTTTACCAGTACCGTGTTGAGCAAGGTGCTGCGCATGCCGAACGTGAAGCTGTTCAACGCCACGGCCGTGGAGGATTTGATTACCCGCCCTGAGGGGGATGGCATCCGCGTGGCGGGCGTGGTGACCAACTGGACCTTGGTCTCCATGCACCACGACGACCAGTCCTGCATGGACCCGAACACGATCAACGCCCCCGTGATCATCTCGACCACCGGCCACGACGGTACGTTCCAGATGAGAGCCTCGGGGGAAGATGTAGACTGACGCGTGCAAAGGTCCCATGGGTGCCTTTTCCGTCAAGCGCCTCGTTAGCATGCAGAGCGTGGAGCAGCTCGGCGGCATGCGCGGGCTCGACATGCAGCGCGCCGAGGACGCCATCGTCAAGGGCACGCGAGAGATCGTGCCTGGGCTGATCGTCGGTGGCATGGAGCTCTCCGAGATGGACGGCTCCAACCGTATGGGTTAGTACCAACCGTCGACACGGTGTTGGAGGAGCTTATGCTAACGTTTGGGAATAGGACCCACCTTCGGCGCTATGGCCCTGAGCGGTGTCAAGGCGGCTGAGGAGGCCCTCAAGGTCTACGATGTTCGCAAGAAGCAGAACGCTGCCTAAGGACGCAGTTTCCACACCCACGACCGGTGGCAGTTTCGGACTGCTAGGAGAGCGCCAGTACGGATCTCGCTCGTTTTGCGTGACGAGGGCCGAAGTGGTCCGTCGTTGGAGGGAAGGGTTTTAAGCAAAACAGGACCCAGATATGAACGCTCGTTTAAATTACAACCTCAGTCGTTTCAGACCTATTCTTTGGCTTTCACCTATCGTAAGGAATCGTGGTGAAGAGTGGAAACGATGGTCGGCTATAGCGGGACTGAATCGCGGCGTATTGAACTCCTATGTCGATATCCCCGTCCAGAAGGAGAGGGTGGAGCTCGAGAAAGTAGGCGGATCCGAGAGTTATTTACTTCCGTCGCGTGATGTCCCAGACCTAACAGCCGCCACTCCATCCGGCGATGGCTTTAAGCCGTCCTTATTCCCCTGATGGCCCTCGTCCTTATCCTTCCCGGGCGGCTTATACCTCCTTAAATTCTCATACGCCCATACCAGCTCCTTGTCCAGTGCCGGCGGGATCCTCCCTTCCCCACTGATCGTCCCCAGCCCCGCAATGTCAAACAGCGCCTTCAGCCACTGCCGTGTCTCTCCCGTATCCCACGGGATATCATGGAACCTCCGCCCCTCCCTCCTCACCCTCTGCTCCCGCTCTTCCTCCCACCGCTCCTGTTGGACCAAGGGCGGCAGCGGCGCTGATGCCCTCCCCGAGAACAGGCGGGCGAGGGCGATGGCCTGGTACTCAAAGCTCCGGAAGGTTATCACGCGGGGCAATCCCACGATTCCCAGGCTGCAAAAGTCCTGGAAGAAGGTGTGCTCGTAGGTCTTGGTGAGCTTCCGGGCCTTGTAGTCCCACAGCGGACGGCCGTTCGCGCTCTCGTTCCAGAAGGGGAAGGACGGCGAGTACCCGGTGCAGTAGATGACAGCGTCGACGTCGTCTAGGTGACTTCCGTCCGCGAATAGGATCCTCCCGTCTGGCTGGTACTCGGTGATGACTGGCTTCCATTCTACCCCGGGCGGCGGCGAGTCGCCGTCCCACCTCGACTTGGATCGCCGTGATTGGTAGATGGGCAGCTTCGCGGACGAAAGCAGCTCTGCGGTGACGTCGATCCCGGACGCGGAGTTGCCGATTACCAGGACCTTCTTTCCGGTGTACGGCTGGGGCGACCGGTATGTCTTGGAGTGGAACACACGCCCGGGGAAGCGCTCCGCGTACTCCTCCAGCCCTTGCACCTTCGGTACATACGGGACCGAATAGTGCCCGTTCGCCAAGACGACAGCGTCAAAAACCTCTTCCCACCAGACGTCTGCTTTCTGAAGGGGGTCATATCTCCGGAGCGTTAGTTTCCACTGCGGGTACTTGGAACCGGCCGATGAGGAGGGCTGTCTTGATAGATCCTCCACTGTCGTGTTGAGGACCAGGAAGCCGTCGGTCTTGTGCCGGGAGAAGTAGTCTTCCACGTATTGGCGGGGGACGTGGTGGGGCGCGAAGGGGCCGTAGGCGAACCTCGCGTCTGAGAAGGACATGGCGACATCCGGCACGTTTGTCCTGAAGTTTAAGCTTGTTAACGAGGGGATGGGATAAGAGGGGTTTGTCTCTTACAACAAGCCCTCGTAGACTGGCGTCTGAGAATAGCGTTCTTGTTGGGTTGGGGGTGTAGTGGCAGGTAAGGTATCAGGCAGGTGGAGAGGCGGGTCGATGTCCGGTGGCAACCTCCCGGGATTGAGAGGGAGCCCAGGCCCCGGGTCGCGGTCATAGATCCTGGATAGATACCTGCTGTCAGGGCTGACTTCCGTGTAACTGCACCTTGCAACGGGATCCAGTTACCAGGTCCCTCCCGGGGTTTCCCTCCGCTCAAATACACGGATGACGTCGAAATACTTTTCAGCTTCAAACGCGGAAGCTGTGACCGCCCCTACATCCGCCGAAACCCCTGCATTAGCACTCGGTGAGCGCTCTAGCCCCATGGGGAGATATGAGTGGGTTTCAAAAATACCTGCAGCCCCGGCTCCGATGATGGCCACGGACTTGATTGTCTTCTCGCCGCCCATTCTGACTATTTGTCCCGGCGTCTCCGGTTGTTTATTTCACCTTGAACTCAACCCCGCCTAGTTGAAACTCGGAGACATGGTTATCTCTTATACGGCCTTGACATACTGATTCGTCATTGCTCACCCGCATTTCACCATCGCGGGTGTCACGTAATCACTCCCCGCGCGGCACCATTGTTGCAATAACCAAATAAGCCGCGAGGGGTGCTAGAGAATTGTCAATTCGAAAGCGCAGAAGTATTTCCGGTGGCCTTGTCACCATGCGTGACGTGAGCACCTCCACGGACTTCACCTGCGTCCAGATATTGCAGGTCTTCTCCATCCATACATCGGGATTCCCGATTTACGAAAAATTGGGGTTGTTGTATTGCCGAACATGTAGCTCCAGGGTCACTTTCTCTTCTGGCGCTTGCTCGGAAGAGACCAAAGTCCCCTCGCTGATGCCAGCGCTTGATGGTGTTGGTGAGCCAAGGAATGTCATTCGCTCACACAGATGCCGGGGCCTGAGCGTCTCCCCTGTCATACCGTTGCTTGATTGGCTATTTCCCCTCTTTCCCTCATGTGTATTCTGCCTATCAGTATCCAGCTGCATGGATGTCTGCACACCTGTGCGTCATCGAGGAAATGCAGCCCAACCACGATCGAACGGGAATACCCAACGTTGCACTTCGCGATAGCCTCTTAGCTTCTTTTGCCCTCTGCTCAGTACGCTCCAGCCCCATGACCCCATGACCCCATCGAGCGGTACCTTGCTGATCTGATACGCACCGTCAACCTCTCCCCCTCCGGCGACCAGGGGACCATACTTACGATGGGACAGCCAACTACTACAAGAAGCCGTCAGGCCGAGACCTGCATGTTCTTCGTGGACGACTCCAATATATGGATCGAGGCCCAAAAGTTCGCCGCCTCGGGCAACAGCCACATGCCCAAGCTGGAAGACAGCGACAGGGACCCGCGCCTCCGCATCGACGTGGGCCAGCTGGTCGACACCATCCGCAAGGACCGCGTGCAGGGCCCCTCGTTCCTCTACGGCTCCCGTCCGCCGCGGAACGACTCGGTGTGGGAGGCGTTCGAGACGTTCAAGTTCCACACCAAGATCTACGACCGCACCAACGGCAGGGAGAAAGAGGTGGACAACTCAATGGCCGCTGACCTGAGCGAAAAGGCGACGGAGCTGAGTGTCAGGGCCGAGTACGACCCGGCGGTGGCGCTTCGTAAGGCCGCTACTACGTTCGTGGCCATCACGGGGGATAGGGACATGCTGCCGCCGATCAGGAAGGTGGTGGAGGCGGGGATCCCGGTGGAGCTGTGGGCGTGGCGCTCGGGGATCTCGGGGGAGTACAAGAGATTCGCGGCGGGCCCGCAGGGGGGGCTGCTGTCCGTGCACCTTCTCGACGATATATTCCGCGGGATCTATTTCACGAACTTTAGCTCCACCCGGCACAGGAATGCCAAGCAGGTTGACCCGGCCCAGACGGTTGTCCTCTGCGACCTTCCCGAGCTAGACGCGGATGCTCTGCAGGCGTCGATTTCGGAGGAGCTGCTCCAGCTGGGCCGCCTCTTCTACATATCCCCGTCCAAGACGGGTCCAGAGATATTCGTCGAGTTCCCGAGGGTTACGAACCTAGAGGCCATGGTCGGAAAGGTGCGGGGGCTCTTTAAGGACACGTTGACGGTGCTTTCGTGGCCGGTGTATGCGAGCCGCTTCAACAGGGACCGTCCAGTTGCACTCGAGACCACCAACGTGTACGCGCCGCTGACGAACAACGATGGCCAGCACTCCCGAGTAGTCGGTGCGGGAGGCGAGGCGCACCGACCTGTTCAGCATCGAAATAACGTGCTGGACGCCGCGGAACAGGGGGCCCGGCAAGCGGGGGCCGAGAAAACCACCGGCCTCGACGACCCGGACGATGCTGGCGGCTGGGAGACGGTGACCCGGTCGGACCCGAACAAGGAGCACCGCCGCCACCTGCGACATACTCAGGCTTGCGCCGAGGGCATCCGCTGCAGGGCAATGGGCGAGTGCGGGTATCGCCACCCGAGCGAGGAGCTGAGCTTGTTCCGGGACAACCCGAACCAGAACTTCCGGCTGTGGAAGACGAAGAAGTGTAACCTTGACCACTGTCCTCGGGGAAAGCGGTGCGCCTTTGCGCATACGACGGATGAAGCGTGGTGCCTTGGGTGCCGCCACGAGGGTCACTATACCGAGGAGTGCCGGTATAAAAGGTAGGTCGAGCGGCCTTGTCGGAAGCAAACCGAGACCCTAGGGCGACTCGTAACGATCGGTCGATGAAGTTTCAAGACGTGGACCGACTTTGCGAAGTTTGTCGTCGTTGTACATGTGCCTTGGTTCTGTTGAGGTTTTGTCCCCGTTATTTTGTATCCCAAATGAAACGATTACCTCCCCCAGAGGCCGTGCATTTGTTCATCAGATAAGATATGTGTTCGTCGTCATTAATATTGGTCTCAGTGGAGGAGAGTTTCGATAACTATACGCTCTATTCCGTCTCCTTCTAAGCCATCCAACTCCCGAACGCCCATCTGCCCACAACCAGCTCTAGCCGTGTCCCATTATATCCCCTCTAATACCTCTCTCTAAATTAACCCAGCTGTATAATCTCTCGCGATAGGCCGTAACCCATGTTCCGCATCAATTACTCTATTATTCCAGCTGCTGGGCCCCGCCTCACGCAGCACCAGAAACGTTCTTCATGTTCAGCCTGTTCCACCGGCTTGCGAGGCTGGTGAGGAGGGCCACCCCGGAGCCAACAATGGCCAGGGAGATGGCGATCTTGATTCCGCGCATGTACGCCTGGAGGATGCCGGGGAGGACCTCCTCGGGGAAGTTGCGTAGCTCGGACGCGCCCGTCGCGATGACGGCGGCGGGGTCAATCGTCGACGCGGTCTCGGCAAGCTTCTTGACCATCTCGTTGAGGAAGGCGGATTGTGCTGAGGCTAGGAAGAAGGCGCCGCCAACTGTCTGGAAGACTATTCGCGCTGTTAGAGATTTTCACCGGTAGGCATGTCGAGCTGGTGTACTAGACTTACACAAGACCATGGCCGTCGCGGGAGCCAGGTCGTCCGGGGCGATGGTCCCCTGGGTGGCGATCATGGGGATCTGGAACGCGAGGCCGTAGCCAACGCCGCCGAGGATCTGGTAGCCGATCCACTTGCCCGTGCTCGTGCCGATGTCCAGGGTGTACAGCAGCCCGCTCGCAATCGTCGCGAGGACCGCCCCGCCGACCATGAGGGGCGCGTAGACGCCCGTGGCGGTGATGAAGACGCCCGAGGCGACCGTCGCGATGGTGACGGCGATGATGAGCGGCAGGTTCCGCACGCCCGAGGTCGTGGGGCTGACGCCGTCGATGGACTGGAAGTAGATGGGCAGGTAGTACACGAGGGTGAAGTACGCGCCCGCGAAGAAGAAGGCGTACACGCCCGACACCCAGACTGTCCTCTGCTTCAGGATGCGCTTGTTGATCATGGCGCGCTCGCCCTGGTACCACTCGAGGGCGGCGAAGGCGATTGCCATGAGGCCGAAGCCGACGAGGAGGCCGATGACCTCGGAGGAGGACCAGGGCTTCTCGACGCCGCCGTACTGGAGGGCGAGGATCCAGGAGATGACGGCGCCCATTACGAGGGCGGTTCCGGGGACGTCCATCTGCAGGAGCTTTTCGAGGAGGGGCGCCTTGGTGGGGACGGCGTAGGCGGGGGTGCGGAAGAAGAGGAAGATGATGACGGCTGAGACGCCTCCGATGGGGAGGTTGATGCTGGAAGTGCGTCGTTAGCGCATGGACGGGAGGGCGCGGGGAGCTATGCTGCGGAAGGGAGGGTGAGACTCACTAGAAGCACCATCTCCATGTGACGTGGTCCGTGAAGGCGCCCCCGATCAACGGGCCGACGACGCTGGCGAGGCCGTAGGACGCCCCGATGATGCCGGTGAACATGGGCCGCCGCTGGGGGGGCGCGGAGTACGCGATGAGGGTGTAGGCGCCGGTGCCGATGCCGGCGGCGCCGACGCCGGCGATGGCGCGGCCCACGATGAGGGCCACCGAGTTGGGGGCCACGCCGCAGATGAGGCTGCCGACCTCGAAGATGAAGATCGAGAGTAGGAAGGTGATCTTTAGCGGGAAGTACTTGAAAGCCTTGCCCCCTGCGTGTCCGAGTGGTTAGCTTTGAGGTCTCGGAGGGGGTCAGGGTGGGATCTGGAACGTACAGGTTGATTGGAAGGCGGCGATGGTCATGAAGAAGGCCGACCCGTACCATGAGACGTCTTTGAGGCTCTGGAAGTCGGTGGTGATCTGCGGGATGGCTGTCGCTACGATGGTCTAAGGCACAGCAAGGTTAGCAAACATGGTGCACTCGAGAAAGCCAAGCTTCGCAGCCCGGACGGCATATTCCCACTCACCATGTCGAGAGCCACGAGGAAGATGCTCAAAACCAGGGCCACCACGACCGCCAGGAGGCGGGCGCCCTTGGGATACTCCACATCGTCGACATCCCCCGTCTGGCCGTCAACTTCGGGTGTCGCGGCCCCCGTCTTCTCCACGTCCCCTTCCTTATCGGACGCCCTGGCCTGGTCGTTGGATATCGAAGGGTTGCGGGAGAGGGTGGGCTCCGAGGCCGCGGGTGACGCGAGGGTGGTTGCCCTGGACGCCATTTGTACGATCGGGGAGGTCTTGTTTGTTATCGTGAAGGGCGTTTCAAGGTTCTTCCCGGGGACTGGGAAGTTATAAGGGGAAGTAATCTAGAAGTAAAGGCGAGTGACCGGGGGCTTCTGCTTGTCCATGAGCCGGGGTAAGGCGGACCCCGGCTCGTATTTATCTTCACTCGTACGGGGACCCGAGCTCTCACGTCAGACAAAGTGGATATCGCACCTAACCACTGACCTTGCGACGCGCTGACAAAAGCCCCAGGCAACAACTTTTCCCCATCTCCATCTTCCCCGTCCCGGCCTCCGCAGTTCCGCCCATTAGAAACAGATGTAAGGACTACGTGGGGCCGGGTACTTCCCTACAGGGCACACCAGTCCCGGAGAACAATCTTAAACCCGACCGTCTAATATCCAGGGTCCGCAACCCCGATGGGTGGTGTGGAGACCGGGAAATACGAAACAGTCATCGGTGAGAAGTGTAAACGGCCGAGTGTGGAAAGGGGAGGTCAAACCATACCGCGCCGGCGGGGCGGTCGGCCAAGTGTGTGCGCCAAGGCGCTGAAAGCTGTGGTCCAAGGCTTTTTTCTCTCCTTTCAAGGGTACTTTCTTCGGTGTGTTTTGCCGTCCGGGCGTTCCGGTTGGCCAGCGGAACTCCGCCCCGGGACTTGGTGCTGACAAAAACGGGGCCTATCTTTTTAATCGGGACGCGGGATGACGTGGATACCGGGAGTTTGGGCCGCGATTCGATTGGGCGGTTTTTGAGCCCCATTGCTTACTTGGTAAGCGTTGGGCTGGAGCATACATGTATCTGGCGTTATCTTGGGTGCATGATCACAGCAGGAATCACATGGATTCGCTCACGCCAAGGAACGGTTCTGGCTAACAGCTAGATCTGCCTTGTTTGGCTGTCCGGAAAAAAAATTTCACAGCTACCTCGGACTCGCATGCTGACAGAAGGTGCAGAGCGACTCATTTTGCACCATTCTTTAGGTGCATGCTAATAGAGGGTACAATACAACTCATTTCGCATCATACCTCAGGGTTAATGACGAACGCATATCTTTGGGTGCAGAAGAGGTACATGTTTCGGTTCGCTCAGCTTCGAAAATTTATGGCCTCTGCATATCCGCCCAGGCTCTTCGGGAGCGGGACCAGCCTCGGAGAGATTCCGGCGAGAATCTGAGATGTGGACTGTCCCCGGTGTAATCCGGGGCTGTGCCCCCTCGATAACCGGATTCCGTCTATTATCTTGCGCCTATAAGACAAGGAGGCCATCCTCACCCCACTCACATTCTAAATCCTACGGAAACGGGCGTACGTTGGGTAGCCGCCCTAACGCCGCCATTCCAACACCTAAAGCATTATCATTTAGAGGATGGCCACCCCAAAGAATATGCGTCGTTGTATGGTGTCGGGAGCCCGCCGCGATGGTGCGTCATGTGGAAACGGCATCAGGTGCTGCCTTCGGACCTGGGGGTTATCGGAGTTTATCCCGCCAGACCAGCCCTATCTCCTGGGTCGCTTGCACTTCACGGGCCTCTACCCAAACCGGGTTTAGCGCCTCTCTTAAGATCTGACGCGCGCGGGGCGTGTTCCCGAATAGGGTCCAGGGTGCGCGATTGGACGGTCGGCAATTACTGAGTAAGGCGAAACCAGGCGCTGCGAATGCCGGCAGGGCTTTCCTCCAACAACAGTTATGTTGGGCCCGAGTTGACTGAGGGTGCAGGTTAACGGGGACGCCTTAATGACGGCTCTGGGTGTAATATGCATTTTGAAGGGGCCGGATCGGAGTCTATTATGCTGTACGTCCAGCCCGGACGTCACATCGGCCATGTCCACGCAGGTCTCTTCTAACACATAATCTGTAAGCATAACGATGATCAATCTGCACACATCCTCTCGGTGTAAATTTTCCTGCTACGAGGGGCCAGGGCAAAAGGGTATCTGACATCCGTCAGCGGATCGACAGCTTACATCCAAATCGGATCGTACAAAACTGGGGCCCGAGAGATTTCCGGGGGCACCGAGACCGCGAGGACCACTGCTCCCCTCTCAGCATCAAAGTGTTGGAAAATTTCGAAATATTCTCGTGGTCTTACCCGTAGTCCTCGGACAGAATACTACGCACATGGGATTACATTGACCTTTCGCGTGCCTTTATACCACTTACATCTCTATCCTACATATGGCGGAGACGTTCGAGGTGGGTATTTACGAAGCGTTGGCGGCCAGTGGCTCTAAAATATGGAACCACCAAGCAAGCCGGGGGCGGGACCTTCGACGAGTCGTACTCCCTTGACCGTGGATGTGGCTACTGAAAGGCCACCGGCTTCGCCAGATAGGCCTGTCGGGACGAATGTGCCGTGAGGATTTTAACACGTCATGTCCTGATCAATAATTGACCCTTCCATCAAATAAATTGTATATACTCGCTCGGAATGGGGGTATGGAAGGCGAAGAGGCTGCATGAGTGTGCAACGGTTGGCGTACCCGTCTGCCAGAAACAACAACTACCGTGGTCCGTCATTACGTCCTTCCAACATGCTGCTAGAAGGGCTCATTCCCGTCCCCGGAGCTCCCTGCGTCTTCTCGCCGCCCTCGCTGTCGCCTGCCCTCGCCGGCTCGCCTACAACCGCGGGCCTGGCACCGGAGATACCCACCGTCACCCGACCCGGGCCCTCCACCCACTTATCCCCGCCTGCCCCAGTCGGCCCGGGCATGTCGCCTCTGCCCCCGATCAGCGTGGCCGTCATGATCCGCCCGGCCGAGAGCCGGGTCAGGAACCAGCGGACCCGCCCCGGCGTGGCGTGGCGCGTGACGAGAGCGGCGACGGCAAAGCCGAGCGTGCCCAGAATGAGGGCGAGCGCGATGAAGGCTGGGACCGCGTAGGGGAGCTTGTACCTGACCTTGCGCTGCAAGACCTGGACGTTGACAAGCGCCTCGTTCTCGTCTCGGCCGTCCGTCTCGGCGCGCTTCGCCTTCCCGCCCCCGCTTCTCCCGTTGTATGCGGGGCCCAGCCCGGGGGGCTCCCGCTGCGGCATCTGGCCGCGCGTGCCGACGACTGCGTTAGCAGAGACGTCGGTCCAGATCAGGCTGACGACCTTGGCGGTGCCCTCGGGCGACTTGGTGAGCTCCTTCCAGCGGTTGTACATCGGCAGCGAGCCTCCTCCAGAGTACATGTCCTCCACGAGCGAGCCGACGGTATAGGAGACCCCGAGGGCCATCGAGTGGAACTGCAGGCCGGCCAAGTTCTGGCTGTCATCCCCCTTGGCCTCGTCTTCCGTGTAGAGCTCGTAGCCCGTCAGCCAGAGGTGCGGGTGTCGCCTGAAGGAGATGTCTCCGAGCGGCGACTCGTCCTCGCTGTCGACCAGGCCCCAGAGCGGCCTCACGGTTGATAGGTTCCTCCCGGTGTCTTCAACCGCCCAGATGGGATACTCGGAGGCGTCCCGGTACTCTTTCTCGGCGACACCGGTGACGTGGACCCCGTCGATGCTCGTGGTATTGTCCACGGAGAACGATACGGTCTTGACGAGGGCCCGTGAGGCGGACGCACAGTAATACAGCGGCAGGGCCCATTCGCTCCCCTGCTCGAGGCGGACGGAGTCAGAGCCGTCGGATCTCTGAGGCATGCCCCTGGCAAGGCCGCACTGGCCGCTCACAGAGTTGATGTTTGCTTTGTCGCCGCCCAAAGCTCCTTTGCACTCGTCCACTTCCAGCTACAGTCAGCTTCGACCTTGTCCATCGAAGTAAGGTGGCGGGGAATGGGCAACGCAGTCCGTGCTGCCATGTAACCTACCTATACCTGTGAAATTTTCGCCGGAAAGGCCCCAGGGATTTGCAGGCTTATTGATTGTCGGATCGTCGGAATCAAGGCTTGACCCGTTAGAGGGCGATATGCGGCCTTCTGAGCTGTTAAAAGACATGGCAAGGTCCAAGCCCAGAAAGCTCCAGGCAAAGGTTCCGCCGTCGATAGAGATGCTTTCGACGTTATAGTCACTCTCCCCCGACCCATTCATCGACGGGAGTGGGATGGCTTTTCCGTGTTCGGAATCCAGGTACGGGAGGACGACGCGGTCGTCGACGATGTCGTCCGGCTTAGAGATGTTGAAGAGGTACATCATGTACATGTTGCTCCTCCACGCGCCTTTGTACGCCCGCAGGGACAACTGGGGATCCTCCTGGTCGCTACCCTCATCGTACAGCGGCACGGCGCGGTCGAAGTCAACGAAGCCGCCGCGGTCCACGAGCGTCAGGTTGACCACGCGGCCATTCGTGAGGCCGGGGATACCCGTTTGATCGGGGATCTTGTACTGCAGTGTGATGTTCAAGCTCACGCACTCGGTGACCGGTTCGACAAACAGTATATCCTCTGACCACTGGGCTCCAAGCTCGAACTGTTTCGCGGGAGCCGTGTGGTTGCGGAAGCCAACGCCCCCGTTTTTGGTATCGACCACAAGCCCCTCGACAACCTCCAGCTCGTCATTGAGGGCCATGTTGGTGAGCTGCCGGTAGTCGCCTATCAGATAGTCCGAGCCGTTCTGGAAGAACCCGTTGACGGAATCTTGTGTGAGGCGGTAGTTTCGGTATTCGATGTCGAAGAGAGAGGACACAGTCTGGCCGAGCCGTGGCACGCCGCTTTGGAAGAACTCGTACACGTTCCTCGGGATACGCGTGTCGTACCCATCTGGTGCGTCAACCCCTGTCACGTTGTCGCCCTCCCCTACCACGTCCAGCTCCACGTTGGAATGAGGGCATGAACCCGGAAAGAGGCTGCGCGTAGCGGTGTTGTTGAAGCATTGTCGGCTGAACCCCAAACTGTCGTGGCGCGGAGCGGTGCCAAGGCCAAGCGCGGTGGTGTCGGGGATGTACTCGAACCGGACGGGCGTTCCTTCACCAGAAGGCAAGATGCTGTCGTACAGGCCAAGAGGGGTGATAACACCGGCGACGGCCAGCAGGACGCTCCCGAAGATGACGCCGTACGACACGACGGAGACCCTCCTCCGCACGCCGGACGTTGCCGTGGCGTCTGTGCGTAGGACGGCAGGCCAGAAGGAGTTGTGGATAACGCGACTCGCGACGGACCTACACCAGAGGGTTGGTTAGTCAGTGACGCGATGCTCTAAGGTGGAGAGGTCGTGCTGGATTACCATGTCACCGCCGACTCGCTCTCTGAGATGTACCCCACCAAGATCAGGGGCCATATGAAAGATAGGAGAAGCTGGGAAGCAAAGGTCCCGAAGGCGATGAGGGCTGCGACTTGGGAAGTCGTCAGGCCGCTGACGGTTTGGTCTAGCCGAGAAACGAAATCCATATTGGTTCCTTTTCTTTTCGTAAGGGGGACTAAGACTGAAGGAACGGGGATGCCTCACACAGAGAACAGAGCAACCCGACCTGGATTTAAGCTTAATCCTCGTCCCACGGCCCCCATGCCGATCCTGCCCTGTAAGACTGGGGCTGGAGGGCCCCGGGGGGCGCCGCGCCTCACACACGCGCCGCGCCAAACCCAATGGGATGGCCAGCTGCACGCCACAAAAGGCGCAGGACCACACGTTCCGAGCAAGGATCTGCAGCCTTTGCCGGAAGCTTAATCGTCCTTTCGGCTGAGGCAGGGGGTTGCGATTTCGGTTCAGCTCTCCTATTCGTGGCGCGGTGCTGAAGACGTATGCAGGGGGTGCCGAGCGGGAGAAATGATGACCCGGTGTTCGGTGTGCGGCAGGCTAGGACTAACATAACCTTGAGATGGAAGATTCCCGTAAATGGCGCTTTCTACATTTGGCCAGTCATGCATGTCAAATGAACATGGCGTTCTTGGCGGCTTTAACGCATGGTAGGACTTTTCCCTCTCGTGATGAGTACAGCGCTCTACAATATCTACAGTGGGGATGGCCCACGCAGAAGGAGCGCGAAAGGCCTGTATTATATTGGAGGATACATGGGCGACGATTCTCGAGATTCCATTCGCCGTCCATCTCCCCTAACGGGCAGTCTTTCCATCGGAAAAAAACGATAGTCCGCTCGAATAGCTGAATATTTCGTACCTTAACTGGAAAGTCGAAGAAGATTCGCACCGGTATTCACCATGCATAGGCCTAGAAAAACCTACATCACCATGCCCCAGCCCGGCATCTCCGTGAGCCCTACCACAAGTTAGCATCCACAACGCAAGCACAGCAGGGCACCCCAAACTCACATCCGTCCGTCTCCTCGCCGACGAAGTTCTCAACAGTGCACTGGTTGGCAACAGCCATGTTCTGCTTCTCGATGGACCCGCAGCCATCGTAGAAGCACTCGGACGTGTCCATGGCCCGCTGCAGCGAGTCGTCCTTCCACCCGAACATGTAGTCGGCGTGCGTCCCGTACCCGACGCCCTCGAAGCTCCACACGAAGGGGTTGGGCGCGCCGGCCGGCCACATGTCGTTGAACTTGGAGGTGTCCCAGACGGTCTCGAAGGTCACCTGCGGGACGCGCACGGGGTGGGTGTCCGGGCAGGCCGGCGCGTTGACGAAGCCCTCTGAGTTGACGGTGTTGAACATGTGGGACTTGTGGTCGACGCTGTCAAGGTTCTTGCCGTCCCAGCAGCTGGACGGGGTTAGAATTTCTGTGTGTATGTGATTGAGGGGGGACGACTGACTTGGGGAAGTGGTGAGTCGTGAAGATTCCGCTAGAGCAGGGCTGCTCAGGCATGGAGGCGGTGATGGCACCCCTGTTGAAGCCGGACATGCACTGGTAGCTGAGGCCGGCGTGCTCCTGCGAGGTAGCGCCCGGGTCACCAACAACCATACGGAAGCCCTACACAACATCAGCCCGAATCCTCGCCATAGCACCCACCAAGACTCACCGCTGGGAAGGCCGTGATAGGCTGCTGCGCAAGGTTATCCCTCGACAGGTCGAACTGCGTGTAGTAGACCGTGAGCCCGCCCTGCGCCCCCTCCGACCCGCCCAGCAGCGGCTGCACCGGCGCGGGCGGCACGCGGTGGTAGCTCCCGTTGTTGGGGTCCTTGAAGTACAGAGTGGCGGTCCAGTAGTTGGAGAAGTCCTCGGCCATCTGGCACGTGGTGCAGGTGGCGCGCGCGCCCACGTCGCCCTCCATGGACGCGTTGAAGGCGTTGCCGCCGACGATGTGGTGCACGTGCGACGACGGCAGGTTGCCCGGCTCGCCGGCCGGGTCGAGGCGCTGGAAGGTGAGGGTCGAGCAGGGGAAGCGGAGGCCCGCGTTGGCGAGGGCGAGGAGCCCGAGGGCCACGGTGAGGGACTTCATCTTGGGTGGGCGTTCCTACTGCAAGGTTTACCGAGTAGAGGTATGGAGAAGTGGGTCGGGAAGAAAGGCGACGCTCGGTTCGGTTCCCCGGTCGGGTCTTATAAGGTTGGATCCACCCTTGACCTTCCCCCTTCAAAGTTGGTGAGCTTCATCTGTGCACTGGACAAAAGGACCTTTAGCTCCCCACATATTCATCAATGAGACCGCAGATTCCTGGCCTGGCACAAATCGATTTATGTAGACCTATTACCCGCGGATCTAGCGACCTAATCACCTCTCGCCCCCGGCTGATGTGGATGCACCGCGCTCGGTCGTTGGAAAACAACGATTGGTCGACCCCTCAAGGACTCTGGATCGACGGGACGGGGCCCTGTTTATGTCGGGTGTGCCAAGACGTCGATTGGTTGATGCGGGTGAGCTTGTTTCCGCGATAGCCGGAATCGGGCGGCACACACTTTAGATATACGATATCCAGGCAGGGCGGCTGCCACCGGCAGTTGCGTATTAATTAAGCTCGTCGGCGGAGGCTATGGGGTTAGCATGGCAGCGGGAGACGCGGGGCCGCCAAGGTCAGCGTGCTATTCCCCGACGGGTGTGAGTGCAGATCGCTGCTATTGGCCACTTAATTCCGACGAGCCGGGATGACAAGCTCCGTCCCGAACCTTGGAGCCCGTAGCAGGAATAAAGATAGTCTTCCCTTTTGGTCAAACCGCTTTCTTTGATGGCGCCACACAGTGGGGGGTGAAATGGAGGCTGTCGCCGTGTCTGTGCGCCATCCTGCTGTTGAACAAGACTCCTACTTGCATACCCACTCGTCCCACATATCATGCTAGTATGGATGCTGACGAGAGTGAGTGACGTCAAAGCTAGGAGGGATAATGAGGCACCTTCATGGCGGCCACGCTGGCTGGAGGGGGCAGCGACGCGCCTCGGCTGACTGGCACTGGCAAGGACAAGTGGCTGGAGCGGCCGGGTCGGGTGAAGGTGGCTATCTCCGGCCACAGGCCGAGGGTTGAGGGTGAGGCATTCGGACTGAGACTGGAGGCACAATTCAAGACTGGGTAGGCTATGGATGGGTTTAGGGACGGGAGATATGAAGAAGCATGCCCATGAGTTAGCCACTAGATGTGCTGTGCTGTAAGACGAAGTCACAGATGGGATGTGCACATTCCCACGTCTATACCCTGTATCTATCCTTTCTAGGGTTGTTTAAATGACGACATGGCTTCTTAGGATGGTCAGAACGAGGAAAGGCTCCATGATCCCAGCAGTCTTAGCTGCGTGAGCGCACATGGCGGACTCTGGAATCACCGATACAATAGATTAACAGATATGGTGAGAAATTTCTAGTTCACTAGAACACTAAAGTCCACGAGCTAGCGCCTACAAAGGTGAAAGTGAAAAGGAATCAGGTGGTCCCAATGCCATTAGTACAATAACACGCCTTGGAAAATGACAGCACCCAGGTCAAAATCAACCCCTGTCCATAATACATTCATTTAATGTCTATCGAAATAACTAGCAAGCTAGATAATAGTGATTTTCTTTCTTGAATACTTCCTGAAAACATTCCGAGCCTCATCCTCGAAGGATAGTTTCATATTGATGTTTCCAACCCTGCGGTACGTCTGCAAATCCTCGTCAACTTGGGCGAGCGCGAGACCTGTGCCCTCCCAACCACCGCCATGTGCTTCCGGACCCGGCCGGGCTTCCATAATCATCCCGTATACCTCGCCCCGGACGTCGTCGAGCGTGTCGAAACTTATCTGTGGAAGCCCCTTTGCCTGTGCGGGTTCCTTATTCGCTTCCTCGCTGTTTGACTTTCCGTTGTCGTGCTCGATCCGTCCAACGTATCCCGACCGGCCGTCATTGCTGTTTTGACGCCTTGAAGCGCCCACGATGATTTTGCAGAACGGCCCGGCGATTTCGAGGCTGCCGCCTATTACTTGTCCGGTTTCCGGTGCTCCCGGGCTCAGGGTCGTCTGCGCACCGACAACGTCAGCATAGCAGACTGCTGCTTCGTGGGCCGTTAGACACATGTCCACTGGCCCGTCAACGGCCGCCCATGACCAGGACGGCGCGCGGTATGTCTCTGGCCGTTTAGCCCCATCGGGCGGGAACCAGTTCAGCGCGATCTCGAGCTGGTCCTTCCACATGCCGGCGAGGTACCGGTGTTTAGATTGTGGCTTGATGCGCCGCAGTGCTTGCTGCATGTCGTTTGCAATGCCGCTTAGGGCAATGAGCTTGTCCGCGGGCATAGTGAGTTCGCATTCTGAGTACCGTCGCGCAACATCATACCAGTCGGAAAATAGCTGATCGATAGGGCTTGGTAAGGCCTGTCGGTACGGGCCGTCAACAAAGTTCTTCCAGAGATGCGGGGGGGGCGCTGGGTGTTCCTGTGGGCCGTCGTCCTTGTCGTGGCTGAGCTCTCTGTACATGTCAACTCCTTGTGGGAGGATCTCGCAGCAATTTTCCTCGTGGCATTCCCAATAAACTTGCTTGCTGCCGAAATGGAGTACGCGCGGAGCAAGCAGTCGCTCCTGTACCACCCACGCGCGACGGTAGAGGGGATCCGCCCGGAAGTGGTGCTCCCAGCTAACCCCCCGACTCACTTGAACCTTTAGTGGCCTTGCGTCGTTTTGCCAGCGGGTGATGTACACGACGTTAGGCCAGACTGTTAAGGGATCTCGGTTAAAGAAAAGCCCGTCTTGGCTATCTCTAGCACCGAGGGCTGATACGCATATCAAGCCATTTCGGTACACTTTGTGCATTAATGATGCCTCCTTCGTCCAATCTTCTGCAGAATCTTGCAAGATGCACAGCCGATCTATCCACATGTAGCGTACACCAAGACGTCGGCACACTTCTGCAGCTTGTCGAAAGGTCTCTGGCAGCTCGCACAGATCTCTGACCATTGCAAGATCTTTTATGTTTGAGGTCTTTAGTTGTAGTGGCTTGGTTTCGGGTAGCTTGCCCCAGCAATGGCTCAGCGTGATATACTGGGCATCTTCGGGGACTTTTGTCCCTGCCACTACACACCACATGTTACCCAAGTTTGTTTCCTCTAGCTGCACCAGACGTGTCGGTCTGTATTTCTTGGCCGTTGTGCCTGCCGCCCTTGAAGCGCACCGCTCGTGGGATCCCAGGCACTTGGCAACCCACTTCTCTATCATAGACCAAGTGGCTATATCACCAGTCGAGGGACTAATCTCGAGGTTATACTGCAGCCTCAGGTCTGCAGGAACTCTGTCAATCTTCTCTGATCTATAACGCTGTCGGAGGTCTCCCTGATACGAGTATGAACAGGGGAGTGAGTACCTTCCAATGGGACAAGGCTGACGGATAGCCGATTGTCTTGCGGCCACCTGAGCTGAAGCTTCATCCCGTCGGGTTTCGCCAGGAGACGAACTGCTGAATACACCTCGGCATGTTCACGCCCCTCAAGCCGCAACGTCAGAAGCTTCGAGTCGTCGCGACGCCTGCATCCGAGCGATGCGCAAGGCCTGCCGTCAGGGGTCTTGGGACACGTGCATCCACACTTCATGCAGAGCGCACAGCCTTCGCGGTCTGAACGCTCCCACGACGCCCTGTCCCGATGATGCGAGCACCAGTACTTGGAGATCTCCAGGGCGCCCTCGGCCTCCAAGCGAACATGACCCACGCGATTCTCGGGGCGCCACATGTTCTGGAGCGTATATCTACATACACGACAAAGCATGGCGCCGGAGGACGTGGAAATGGAGATAAAAGGCTGGACCTGTTGAGGGTGTATGTAATTGGGGTTTGGTGTAGAGGTAGGTGATAGCCCCCGTGGCCACAGCGACCAAGTCTTTCGAGAAGTGTTGCAGAAAGCTGATAGGACACAAGTAAAGAGGAGCAGAGCTTAGCCAGCCTAGCCAGGGATTTATTTCCTCGTCTCCCATCCTGGCGCGGCCGTTCCATCCGGCAGCTTCTAGGAGCGGGTTGTGAGGGGCTTGAGCTGCTCGATGCGGGGTCATGTTCTAATTTTGAGACAAATGCGTTCCATGCCCCGTGCTGCCGCAGTTGTGACCAATAGCAGGCGGCAACTATACGACAGGGCTAATTCATGCAGCCTGGCATGATTGTCATAGTTACACAGCGAGGCGCTATGAGACACAAACCTTACTCATTCATCCAAAGCAATGTAACCTGTGTGCAAATCCCACAGAAACACAGCTCTGTCGCTTTGCCACGATGGAAGCGACGGAGGCAGGGACAGGCTCGAAGCATCGCAGTCATCAGAAGGCTGTAGAGACAGAGGCAAATTCGGCTGCTGGTCACGATTTCTCCAGAAATCTCGGGTAATTATATTCTAGGTCACTTTTGGCAACATCTCACTCCCTCTCATATGCACAGGGACTGGAAGGCAGATCAGCTGCAGCTATGGGCCCTGCCATTATCGCTATGCATGTTTCTTGACATTTTGGTGATTGGATCTCATCTATGTAAGGAAATATTTTGGCTTAGAGGCAGTATATTGACTTCACCCAGCTTTACAGATATCTCATATTTATCGCGCTAGTTAATGAAATTGGCCCTCTGTAACAAAATGAGGTCACAAGAGTCATTCCAGTCTTTACCCGCAAGAAAAGAAAAGCCCACTCAATGACAAACGCAAGTACGTCGGGAACAATCTTCTCAACATCAACAGTATCACCCGAGTGGCGGATGTTCCCGCCAGCGACGTCCCCCCTCCATCGTATCAATCCCGCCCTCTCCCGCGGATGACGGCCTCCTAAGCAACCTTCGGAGAGCCCTGGAGAAAGGCCCCAAGCGACGCGGGCCTCCTGCCGCTTTTCCGATCGCCCTGCTTACCCTCCTCGCGGCTGGCCCTCCGGCTCCCCCTCTTGACCTCCTCCTGCGCCCGCCTGGTCTGGTCCACGAAGAGCGCCAGCCCCGATATCCCCGGGTCCGCGCTCGCCGCCCCCACGACCTTGAGATGCGGCCACACCGAGGCCACGATCGCGGACGAGGGCGCCTTCACCTCGGCGTGCTCCGCTGCCCTTTGGCCGTTAGAGGCCTGGCCGTTCGGGGCCTGCGCCGGGGAGGGCGTCTTGGCGGCGCCGTTAGTCTTGGGGCTGTTCTCTTTGGCGGGCTTCCACAGCGGGGCATGGTCGTAGGAGGACTTGTCGCCGTCCATGTCCACTTCGTACCTCTCGCCGTACCGCTGGAACGCCTGCCACTCCTCGCTCGCCGCGCCGCAGACCTTCTCCACGTGGCCTTGGAACGCCTGCCTGCCCTCGGCCGTGAGTAGGCAGGCGACGGCGCCGGTGATCTCCTTGACGGCCGCCTTGACGGCCCGCGCCACGACGGAGAGCCTGTACTCGGGCAGGCTCTCGAGGACGGCGAGGTGGGACGACCGGTAGAAGGACTCCAGGGCCGGGTTCGCGGCCGCGAGGTCGGACATGGCCGCCTCCAGGCCGGCGTCCGTGCCGATGGGCCGGAAGATGTGGCGCGCCATCGCGTTGGCGATTATGGAGCTGACGGCGACGATGCGCATCTGCTTCGCCTCGGTGGTGTTGGTCGCGGGCGAGGGGAACGCCCTGGGGTACTGGTGGCTGGTCCCTGGCGAGAACTCGTGGGCTTCACGGAGGATGTCCTCCTCCAGGTCCTCGGAGAAGAACACGGTGGCCAGCCCATTGACGTAGGTCCACAGCTTGGACCATCTCATTCCCCTGGCGGGTAGGTTAGGGGTTAGTTGTTGCCAGTACTCGTCAGGAACGCACTGGATGAGGAGGGGAGCGGCAGACTCACACGTCTTCCTTTGACCCACGCACTAGCTTCACCCTGTGCTGCTCCAGCTGCGCGACCTTGGCGGACTCGTCCCTCAGCCTCCGCCCGCGCTCCTCCGCCACCCTGTTGATCTCGGCCCAGTCCTTACCCAGCTGCGTCAGATCCTCCCGCAGGCGCTTGAGCTCGCCGTCCACCTCCCGCCTCTCCTCCGTCGCGGCCTTGGACTGCTGGTTCAACAAGACGTTGTCCTCCCTCAGGCGACTGATTATGATGCAGTTGTCCTGATGGCGCTTTCTCAGGGCGAGGAGCTCGCCGGTGACGTTCTTCGCCGCGTCGGGGGTTGATAGGGTGTGCAGGTTGGCCATGACCTCGAGAAAGGTCTGCAAGTCGTCCTGCGTGGCCATGGTGTGGGGAGTAGCCATTGTGACTCTTTTTCGGGCGACAGGGTGAGAAGCGGGCCTGGAGAGCTAGGCATGGGCAAGCAGCCGGCAGAGAACCCCTTGATATATATCCCCTCGGCCTCCTCTCTCCTCTGCCTTCCACCTCGTTAACAGCGGATGCGGACCCCAGCAGCCTCGTACACCTCGCAGGGTTGGCGCATCTTGTGTCGCACAACCGCCGCGGAAGGCTGAGATCATCGGCCCCGTCCAATCCCGAGGCGCCCTCCCGTGCATCACCCACAGCCTCTCGTCCAATATCGATCGCCTTTATGCACCGGGGACAAATAGCAGCGTCCGGTTCCCCGGCAATGCTGTCCTCGCATGCATACAGGCGGGAGATGACGTGTCTTGGTCGCCTGCCACCACCTCGAGGAACGCCTCCTTTCCCGGATTTGCCAAAACAAAAGGACGATCGCGGGGTTGCGAGGGCTCATCGCGTTCGGATGGGCTTGGTGGCGACTAAGGCTACTGGACGACGCATTGCGCGCATATGCGGGCCGCCGTGTACCCAAAGATTTCAGAAGGGGTTGTTGCACAATACAAGGCGTAGGCATCCCCAATCGCCTCTAATTGGCCCCTTTATCGCCCTGACGCGGGGGTCAGGGCGGGGGCGAGACGCCGGAGGCCAGCCGTCGATACCTGAATCGCCAGGCGAGGCCATTGTCGGGTAGATGCGCTGTCCCAGGCTGCCCCGGTGCTCTGGGCGGTGCCTTCTTCCACTATGAGTTCTTAAAGAAGGTAATTATTGTGCGGTTACGCCTTATACAAAAGAGTAGGTCGTCTTAAGAGTTCGTGAGTAGGGAATCGAGCGTCACGGTGTCTCAGCAAAATCTATTAGCAGGCGAATGTCTATGAAGATGTCCCTTATCTCACAAATCTTTCCGTCTACGAGGCACAATATCCAATCTCCCTGCGACACAAACAGACACCAGAAGCCGATAAACGAAGAGAAAACAATACGCTTTGGTTATTCGTTCTGGTCCCGGCGAATGGGAAGCGGGGAACAGAAACGCGGAGCCACGTTATCCCCGACCGATGGCTCAAATTGGGTTGGAAATCAAAGCCCGGAGCTCCGCCCAAGAGGGAAATGTAAGCGAGAGTACCGACCGTTCCAGCCGCCAATAAATCTGGTGTGATAGGCGCCGCTGACAAAACGGTCCAGCAATGCGGGGGAATTCGGCGGGGCAAGCATAACGCCAGACAGCTTGTGCTGTTGAACAATTATTCAGCCGGGCCCGTGGTCCGCCGGGGAGTCGGCGTGTCGGCGGCCGTTTCCCCGATGTCTACACCTTGACTTTTTGTTTTCTTACCGCGCGGAAGGGGTCTGGTTTGAGAGGGAAGGGACGGTGCAAAGGCCAGGCTGCCGCCCACTCCGCGAGTGGTATACCGCCCCGCCCTGATACCGAGCAAACCGCCCGAGTACTGACGGCACGAACGGTGTTATGTTGGGTACATGTATATAACCCACGCTCCGTCTCGCAATTCCTGCATCTTCTCATCTCTCAAGCAGCACACTTTAGACTATACAACCAACGCCTGGCCAAGCAGAACTTGCATCCCCCAACTTCTCAGTTAGTACTCATACATCTGTTATAACCCCGCACTTCGCCATCCACCATGTCCCCAGTCAACACCATCGTATTCGGCGCGACCGGCGGCGTCGGCTCCGCCGCCGCCCAGTTCGCCAAGGAAGGCGGCGCCAACGTCTTCCTCGCCGTCCGCGACCTCGCCAAGCCCCTCCCCAATCTCACCCTCGAGCAGGAGAAGGCGCAGGGCTTCACTCGCGTGCAGGCGGACCTCACGGATGCCGACTCCCTCCGCGAGGCGGTCACGGCCACAAAGGCCACCCGCGCCTTCATCTACCTCGCCTTTGCGGCGGAGAACTTTATGAGGGCCGGCCTCGAGGCTCTAAAGGCAGCGGGAATCGAGTTTGTGGTCTTCCTTAGCACGTCCGGTCTGCTGGGAGACCCGAGGGACGCGGCGCCGGAGGTGAGCCCTATCTTCTTCCTGCACGGGCAGGTGGAGCTCAACATCGCGGATATCTTCGGGAAGGAGGGTTTCGTCGCGGTCCGGCCGGCGTTCTTTGCTAGTAACGCGCTGTGGTGGAGGGAGATGGTGCGGGATGGGGACGTGAGGATCCCGTACCCGCAGGCGAAGTTCGACAACATATCGCCCAAGGACATCGGCCGCGTCGCCGCCGCCGCTCTCGTCAAGGGGCCATCGATCCTGCCCACCCTCGTCGAGAAGCACAACGCAATCACCCTGTTCGGCCCCAGGCTCGTGGAAATGGGGGAGCAGGCCGCCATTATTGGTCGGGTCCTCGGGAAGGAGGTCAAGGTGACCACCGTCAGCGAGGAGGAGACCATCAAGATCGTGTCGCGGGTCGTGCCTGAGGCGATTGCCAGGGAGGTGATACCCCAGGCCAAGATCAGGGCTGGGCTGGCGGAGGACGACGGGTTTTACGACGAGGAGAGGTTCGCGGTGGGGTCGGCGAATGTGGAGAGGTTTGGCGGGAGGCGGCCGACCGAGTTTGCGGAGTGGGTGGAGGAGAACAAGGCCCTGTTCCAGTAGAGCCGGGGGGGAGGGGAGGAACGGGGTCATAGAGAGTGTTTTAGAGGCTTTGGAGCGAATAATATTTTTTTCTATGAATAAGTAATAATAAGCGGCAGAGAGAACGAAACGAGTGCCTGCTATGTGATGTTCACGGCTTCCTATGGTGCACACGAATACATATGGCCAACGAGGCCCTCGACGCCTTATTAAACGCACACTCGCTTCAGTGGCTACCCGAGAGTCTGTCACCTCGTGGGCGGTTACAGACCCGGCGATGGTGTCGTTAGGCGCCGCCCTGTGGGATGGGGCTTAGCGCTGTTGGATTTCCTGCAGGGGCTGTCCGTCCCGCTTTGGCCGCACAACAGCTCCAGCTACCCCGCTCCAAAGACACTCCCAGCGACGAATCACCGGGCGCCTAACCACTCACCAGCTTCCCGTCACCCTTTCCCTCGCATGCCGCCGGCACAGGAGGCCCAGCTACAATGAGGCTCCTCAACGTCGAGACCCTCGTCGTGGAGGAGTTCCACGCGCGGAACACGCCGTCGTACGCCATTCTCTCACACACATGGGGCGAGGAGGAGGTCACGTTGCAGGACATGTGGACCGGGCGCGCCAGCTCGCTCAAGGGGTATGCCAAGATCCTGGGGTGCTGCGAGCAGGCCCGGAGCGACGGCTTTGAATATGTGGTGAGCACAAGGGGACGGTGAGAGATGGCGACCTACGAACTGATTGGGGCGGAGGAAATGAGAAGAGAGGGAAGGCTGGGCTAACCCTTCTTTTCCCGACAGTGGATCGACACATGTTGCATCGACAAGACGAGCTCGTCGGAGCTCACCGAGGCCATCAACTCCATGTTCACGTGGTACCGCATGTCCGTCGTCTGCTACGCCTACCTAGAGGACCTGGACGCCGCCGCCCTGCGCGAGAGCCCCGAGCTGCTAGGCAAAAGCCGCTGGTTCACGCGCGGCTGGACGCTGCAGGAGCTCATCGCGCCCAGCGTGCTGGTGTTCTACGGCCAGGGCTGGGAGGAGATGGGGACGCGCGACGCCCACATGGAGAGGATATCCAGCATCACAGGAGTCCATCCGGACCTTTTCGTCTACGGCAAGCTGTATGAGTACAGCATAGCGCAGCGCATGTCGTGGGCCGCCAGGCGCGAAACCACGAGGGTGGAGGACGGCGCGTACTGCCTCCTCGGGCTCTTCGACGTCAGCATGCCCCTGCTGTACGGCGAGGGCCGGATGGCCTTCGTCCGGCTGCAGGAGGAGATCATGCGGCGGTCGGACGACCAGTCGATCTTCGCGTGGCGCGTGGAGCGCAGCTGCGCCTCGGGCCTGCTCGCGCCCTCGGCCGCCTGCTTCCAGGACGCCGGCGGCATAACCGCCGCCGACGACTCGACGCACCACCTGCCCTTCTTCACCACCAACAAGGGCATCCAGATCACGCTCCCCGTCGTCAAGACGTACGGGACGGCCCTGCCCTCGTTCGAGTCCATGTACTCCGGCGGCAGCGGGCCGCGCATCGCCATCACGCCGGCAGACTGCCTGCTCGTGGCGCTCAACTGCCGGACCAAGGCGGGCAAGGTGGTGGCGCTGGCGCTGGACAGGGAGGGCGGGGACATCACGAAGGAGAACGTGCCGTACCGCCGCATCAACGCCGACCTCGGCCCGCTGTACCTGAACCCGGGGTTCTTCGACGGGCGGTCCGACGTCAGGACCGTCATCGTGCAGGCGCGCGACGCGGATACCCAGGACGGGCAGAACTCACTCCGGCTATGGGAGGCGCTGCGGCCGACCTTCTTCGGGATCAGGCGCCGCGCGGGGACCGAGTGCGAGTTCGGCCTGGTGCACGCGTTCGGTCCCGCCGCGGCGGAGGCGTCTGGCGCGGTCACGGCGAGCGTGTCGGCGGGTGGCCGCGGGGGCGCGGTGTTTGCGAGCGGGGACAGCGCGTTTGGCGTGTTCATCGGCGAGACGGCCGAGGAGAGCTGCTGGGAGCTGGTGACGGGGGGGAGGGCGGCGGTGCTGGAGCTTGCGGACAAGTTCCGGAACAAGGCGAGCGCGCTGCTCTCGAGCTACCCGAGCTGGCGGCTGCCGCTGCCGGTGGGCCGCGGAGTGAGCGCGGGGACGTTGCTGGAGGTGTCCTTGGAGGTGCGGAGCCGGCCGCACGGGTTCACGATCGTGTTTGCAGTAGAGGGGAGGACGGGGCAGGGGTATAGCGAGTGGGCGGTGGAGACGTTCGAGGAGCTGCGTAGGCGGAAGGATAAGGGTGGCGAGAGCAGGCGGATAGGCCTCAAGAGGAGGGGACCCACCCAGGACTCGGGAAGTCTCCGAGCCTGAATCAATAATTGGGCGGGATTCAGGATGGGTGGTAGGGTGCTTGTGTGAGCGGTGGTAGCAATGTTGGAGGAAGGGTTTCGCTCTCGGACATCGGGAGCCGGAACAGGAAGCTAGGTCATGATATTAAAGCGCTGATTAGTGCGTTGTTTGTTTATACCACATTCTAGATCGAGCTATAATAGGTTTCCTGCAACCGCTTTAGTAAGAGGACAGTAACATGATCCTCTCTCAGCCAAGCCATGGCTTATCACCGATAGTGTAAACACAACCTTAACAACTCCCAGAATAACATCAAAACCACCCAGACCCAACAACAAACAAGTCCAGGCCGACCATATCTCGCCGGTAATCGGCTCAGTCCCAGCGAACACGCGCCATCTAGACTCCGCCCCCTCCACACCCGCCGCCGGCGCCGCTCCCTCCGCACCCACCAAATCCGGCTCCGCATCCTCCTGCTCCTCCGCCCGTGCACGCGCCCACGCTGCAGCCGCCCCCCGCGCCCCCGCTCCCGTCCGTCCCGCAGTTCCCGCAGCCGCCGGCCCCGCCGCAGGCCCCGTCCGCCATGCCCGCGGCGCAGGTGTTCTTGGCGCACATAGCCGCCTCGACAGCCGCGGGGCAGCCGCCGGCGTAGAGCGCCGCGGAGAAGTACAGCGGCGCGACCCATGGGCCGTACATGAAGTACGTGTGCCTGCGTAGATATCGACTCGTTAGTCACTCTTCGATTATAGTCTGGGGATGGCGGGAGGGGTTGCTTGGGGAAGCATGGGCAAGGGGAGAACTCACCCCCAGTGGTTGTGGTACTCCTGGGACGAGTCGATGTCCCGCCCTTTCTTCTGCGCCCTGTTGCGGGCCTTTTGGAACTCGTGGTCCAGGATGGCTTGGCGCCGCTTCTGCTCTTGGGTGCTGACTACTGCGGCGATGGAGCTGTGGGCCGACATGTGGGCCGAGTTGTCGGGCGGGCACAGTTTGGCCGCACCGGAGGAGTGAAAGTCCTCGGCGACTGAGAACCCTTCGTCAGCTTGGCGTTCCTTACATTCATGGACACTCCACCCCGAAAACCTGGCATAGGTGTAGGAGAAGACAACAAATCTGGCACGACCTACCCTTGCCCTGAGTCGACAGGCCAAACGCGCCCCCAATGGACGACACGTGCGACTCCCTCATCGTCTCGCAGTACCAGCACGTGCAGGCCGAGTACACCTCCTGGTACAGCTTCTGGTACCTCTTCGACGTCGCCTCGAAGCCGTCCTTGAGCACCACGTCCGCCACCTTGTCGTCGTGGTCGATGAACTTGCCCGCGCGGTCGACGGTGTAGCGGAGGTACGAGGCCGGGGAGAGCTGCGCCGTGTGCCAGGCCAGGTCGACGTCCAGGGTCGGCACGGCCATGTCGCCCGGGTACTGGGCCATGATGTCGACGAAGCGGATGTATTTTACGATGAGGCGGGTCATGGTTGAGTTGGCGGCGGGGGAGTGCAGCCAGTCGAGCTTTGAAGGCGGGTTAGAGGGTTTTTCGATGAACCTGGGGGAGGGGGGAGTGGCCCCTGGCAGAAGCGGAGAAGAGGGAGGGGCGCTACCTTGAACATTTTGTCGATGAATAGTGACTGCCTCAGAACGGCCGGCGCAAGGTCGAGCGCCAGCCCCGAGGGGTTCCCGTTATACCTGCTCAGCATCTTCCGCACCGCCATCCTCGACTGCCTCAGCAGGAAAAGCTTCCCCCGCGCACTCACCACGTCGATCAGGTGCTCCACGGGCGTCAGATCGTCCAGAATCCCCTCCACCTCCTGCCTCACTTCCGCCATCCCCACCGGCCTCCCGGAGTGGAACAGGGAAACCAGCTGCGAGTGGCTCGCCCTGACGATGAGCAGGTTTGGGAACGCGTGGTAGCCCTCGTCCGGCTTCAGTGCACTCGGTGTGCCCGTGTCGAGGCCGAGGACGGTGCCCGCCATGGGCACCCTCTTCGCCAGAAGCCTCTTCGCGTCTGTAACAAATTTGGCCGCGCAGAGCCCGTCCTTGGTAACGACGTACGCGCAGCGCGGGCAGGTGGCGCTGAAGTTGCCGTCGCCGTAGCCGCTACCTACGAAATCTGCGCTCGTCGGCTCCGAGGCTTGCGCGTTCCACGTCGTCCACGGGACGCTCAGCGCGGCGCGGCAGTGGGGGCACGAGAGCTGCTTGGTGGCCGGGCAGTCCGTGTTCTCCCACTGCAGGCCCGTCGCGCCCTTCCAGCGGGCCTTGGCGGCCTCGTTCGCGCTGTACGCGAAGGTGGTGTTGTCAATGGCGGCGTTGAGGGTCGCCCAGGGGAGGCCGCCCAGCCAGAGGGCGCGGCGGCCGGTGCGGAGGCAGTCCTCGAGGTAGGCGCGCGGGTTCAGCATGTGCGTGTGCCAGACCATGAGCACGTCTAATAAAGCGTCAAGAGTAAGGCCTCGGTCCAGGGAACCTGCGTTATTGTTTTAGAGGTCTACTCACCCAGCGGTATCAGCATCTTCTCGTCCCAGGCCATCCCGGCCCCGGCCCCGCCGTACGGGAACAGCTCGTGCGCCGTGCTGCTGCGCGCCCTCATGTCGTCCAGCGTGAGATCCCTACCCTCCAGGGACGCCCACCACGCCTCGTACCGGTCCACCGCCCTCGCCAGGTAGATGGCCCAGCGCTTCTCCCGCAGCTTGCTCATCATCTCCTGCGTCACCTCGGGGCCCGCGTCCGGGTCGCGGATGCCCCAGAGGCCGTCGGTGTAGCCCACCTCCTCCCTCAGGCCGCGGATGGCGTAGAGGAGCTTGAGGTGCGCGAGGCACGCTTCTGGGGTGGGGGTGTCGAGGTGCTCGTTGGCGAGGTTGAGCCCGGAGAACGCGGCTGCGATGTCCGGCGGCGGGCTGTTGCTGCCGGTGGCGCCCGCGACGGCGCTGTATGGCGGCGGGTCGTACGCGGGCGGGCTGTCGTCGACGCCGGGATGCGCCCCGTCCCCTGGTTGCCCCATCCTAGCTGGTTCCGGACCCTACGGGTGTGCAAGGTTCGCGCCTGAACTTGGCGAGATGTCTGCAGTGATGAATGCGGCCCTGTTTTCTCCGGGCTATTCGAGGGATTGGACAGTAAGCAGCGTCGTTGATTAGGTCTAAATAAAGTCGGATGCTCGATCTCGAATATCCTCTACGCCGCCCATAAATAGAAAAGAAAATGAGGATGTGACGTTGCTATTGCCCTACAGTGAATGAGGGCGGTTGTCGAGGCGTACTCGGAGCCACCTTTTCGGGCCCAGCCCTGCATGGGCCTCCGCAGCGGGCTTTTCCATTCGACTGCCAACTGGCCCTCTCCAAGCCAGAGCATCCAAGTTAGATCCTCGGTACATAAACTGGGTCCGCGTCAGGCTGTGCCTCGTACCTGCACATGGGGTATCCTGATTGAATGTGTTAGTGCGAGGCTGCGGCTGCCAGGCACGACCCAGTCCTTTTGCTGTTCCCCAATCATTGTCCCGCCGGTCGGTCCGCCTTGCTAGAAGAGCCCCAATCCTTCGCGTGAGGGCGGGTCTCCCGAGGATCAAATGCTTCGAGGTCCTTGGAACGCCAGTTTGGGTGTGTTCGCACTGCCCCACACTGCCTCCTGCAGGATGACCTGAAAACCCTGGAAAGAACGCCGGTTGAGCAGGCAGATGGGCCCTGATCGGCGTGCACCGCCCCTGGACAGCCCCGCTGCGGATCAGACTAACATTGAACCACGCCCTTGTGACATGACGCAATACTCTATATTAAGGTCGTCAACCGCAGTCGCTTATAGAAATGTCGCGGTGGGTCGTACGCTGTCGAGGTATGCTCGACGTGGCGGGCACGAATAATTGGTAGCATGCATCCCTAGGACTTGCGCTGTGGGACAACAGACGGGCGTTCCCGGATATTCCCGGGGTGCGTTGCAAATCACAGGGCCTTTCAGATAACAAGTTGTGGCCGGGCTAAACGCGGTGGACGTGTCCGTCGCTCGTGTAGTTGCAGGCGTCAGTTCCTGCTTTCCTCCTCAAAGTTGCTCACTACACCTGACGATAAAGGAGAGATTTATACAGATACCAAACTTCCAAGCTGTGAGGCAGGGCCAAAGTCCTATACCCACGTACTTAGATTTCTCTCAGGCTTCGCAGCTGTGGACAATCTGGATAGTTATAAACTGCATGAAGGGCTGATACCTGCCTAGAAACGTCAACATTTCTACCATTTGGCAGGGGCGTGCTATGCATGTCTACACTTATCGCCTTTCGCTTTTTACCGATCTCACGACAAAGAGTACGCTTACGCCGCCTAGGACGGAATCATTCCCCTACAGCTTCTCAAGACCGATGCCGTCATCCGAAACGAAGACAGAAACAACAAGCCCGGTCTCGGTCCTGCGTCTGGTTTGTGTTAACGGGAAGACACAGCACGGTTGTCGTTCGTGGACCGGAGAACGCCAAGTTCAATTGCGGTGAGGAAGAGACATGTGGAGAATGGCAGCCGGGACGAAACCTGACGAGGCAAATTATATCCATCGCCAACAAATTTCTCTGGTCAATCGGGACGATGCCCGGGAGGGAGGTTAAGCGTAATCGACAAGCCGGTTCCCTTGCTACACAAGGACTTCTCGTCCAGTAATATCATGATCGACTGGGAGACCCTCGACATCATGGGGGTGGTTGACTGAGAGCAGCTGTGCGCTATCAGCTGCGGTTGATCGCCTTCAGTTGCTTGAGCCATGCGGATCCGCATCGACAGTTCTTCCGTGGAAGTATGACTCCGACCAGACAACCTCTCAACGAGGAGATGAAGTGGATTTGGCGCGAGCGGCGGGCGTTCGCCGAGATGGCCAGGCGGCGCTTAGGAGAAGCACGCTGTCGTCGTGTCTCAGTAGTAGAAGAGGCCACACGTTGTTTTATGTGCACGGGGCGGGGACCTGCATCAGAAACCGGGTTTCCCATATAAGGTTACTGACGAACCAGCGAATGTCAGTTAATGCATTTCTCGAAGGTGATAATCCCTCCAAGAACACGTGTTGAAGTGTCGCCTCCCCTTGTGCCAAAGCGGACGGAACGCCCTTTCTGCCCTCGAGCGGGTCCCGCTTAAGCCTGTCCAGTGAGGGCTTACTCACACACAAGGGCCGACACGAGAGGAAATGGGCTTCTCATGCAGAGATGCGGCTCGCGGTGGGGCGGGCGGGCGGCCGTCAGCAGGGCTAATTATAGCCCGGCTGCAGTGCAAGTCCTCGGGGTTTGGAAACCAGGAACCTCTTCCTCGCCATTCGCATCATAGCCCTATGACGGGAGAATGGACTACGGCGATTGAATTTACGTCCAGTCGTCTCAGAGTCTGTTACTCAGTGTCGCGTCGCAACAAGAGGCCAATATAAAAGCCCCGGGTCATTCCCCCCTTCATTCCCCCTTGCCGTCCCATTATCCGTCCAACTCTGGTTCTGGCTGACCAACCCGACGCGTCCACGGGACGCCAAGAGCCGGGCTCCAGTCAGCGCCCACCACCCTCACTCAGCACCATCCCGAGCGCCCATTCGCGAGCGCCGCCGTTTCAGCCCGCTCACGCCTCAGTCAGCACCCCGCGGACCGGCACCAATGGAGCAGTAAGATGGGGACGCGTGCACGGGCGCGTGCCCCTTGCAGCACCGCAATGAATGGCTTTTTTGGGTGGTTTTGGTCCTTTCTCAGCAACCCAGCGGTCTAAGCCACTTTTGGACACGAGGCCTCTGTGAGCCGGTCGTCCCCCAGCCATATGCCTGTGCTGTTCTCGGATCGCCCGGGGAGCGAAGGATAATTTTACAATGCACCAAGCCACTCCTTGTAATGCAGCGGGAAGGCCCTGCGGTTGAAGAACGACGCAATTGCCCCCTGTCGCTCATTTTGATACGGGGCTGTATGAGTGAGCGCACACCCCGCCATTGGACGAGACCGTTCCTTTGCCTGGGGGAATATGGTAAAGGCTATTGGCTTCGGACCCAGCGCGTCCAGGTGGGTTTTCGTCCGGGCTGCGGTTACTAAGAACCGTGGCTATGACACACGGCAGGATGTAAGATACGCCAAGCTGGGCCAGGATAGGGGGCGACCGTACCAAACTACCGCACCACACAAGGCCGGGCCTCCCGTATAAATCCCCCAGCCGCCCTGCTCCATTTGGTGACACGAGCCCCATCCAGGTGTTCGCCCGTCCCCAAAGCCACTCCGCCCGCCGAACACCCAACTCCCACCGCGCACTCCCCCAAAAACCGCCCAAAATGAACCTCTTCGGAGCCGCCCTGGCCCTCCTCCCCCTGGCCACCGCCTCCCTCAACCCGCGCCAGGCCTCGGGCGTCGAGATCGTCGAGACCAACCCCGTCGGCCCGGGCTGCCCCGCCGACACCCTCCGCGTGGCGCCCTCCAACAGCACCAGCGACACCGCCGTCTCCTTCGACAGGTACGAGTCGGTCCTGGGCGACGGGACCCCGGACTCCGAGCGCGACGTGCACTGCCAGATCTTCGTCACGCTGCGCTTCCCGCAGGGCTGCACGTCCACCACCCTCGAGACCACGTACCGCGGCAAGGCCGACGTCACCGCGCCCGCCACGGCCGTCATCGCGCCATCGTACCGCCTGACGGGCGGCGATCTGGAGGTCGGGGAGATCGGCGGCACTTTCATCGAGGGGGCTGAGGACTTTGACAGGGTTGATGAGGTCGTTGCTAAGGTGGACGCTACTGAGGATGGGCAGGAGCTGCGGTTTGTTGTGAGGAGCCGGGCGTTCATCCAGGTTGTTGGGGAGGAGACCGGGGGCGAGGGCTCCGTCTCTTTTGATGATATCAGCGTTGCCATCAAGAGCTCCGAGTCCTGCTAAGGGGCGCTGCGAGCATAGCTTCCGGCCTCGGAGGTAGATTCGTGTAGGAGGGGGTGGGTTCTATTCTCTTTGTAGATATTTGGCTCGCTTGTTTGGTGGGTTCTTCTTCTCATAGTACACAATTGGAGGCATTAGGTTGAATATAGTTTTGGGATAAGTCACCCTGTACATCATCGTCTCCACGCGCGCGTACCACGGGCTGTATGCCGGGAGCCACGAGTCTCCTCAAGCCCAAGATCCTCTATCCACGGACACTGCTTCGACTTAACGCGACGCGTCTACATGATCGGCGCAAATACTCTTAAGCTCACGGCGGTATAGTAGGTGGATAAGAAGGAGCGCATTGCTTTGGGACTCGGAGGCCTGGGGAATAGAGGTGATTGTTTGCATAGCAGAGTAGGGTCTGCAGTATCTACCAGTCCTAGTTGTCTTTATAAAAAGGCTGTAATTATAAGAGGAAGAGTGAGTACCTGCCAACCTTGGAATACTGCTAACAGCTGGCCGGTTTAGGCCTGGAACGTGTCGGGCTGCTGCAAGTAGCATATCAGGTACTTGCCGCACGAGCCCAAACCCGCAATGTCTAGGTAGATCAGGAGATGACGAAGTTGAAGATCACTATGCTAAAAACTCACTAACTTAATACTAGTTGTTCTTGTCAAAGTGGAGAAACTCTAAGTATATCAGGACTGGAGTTAGGCCGAGTCTACTTCACCATTTGTACATGTACCATTCGCCAAGTACCGAAGATAGCCGCCACTGCAGATCCGTAAACTTTATGGCCAGTAACCCGCCATATTTTTTCTAAGGAAACTATTCAAAAAACTCTCGCCCCCATTAGTATCGACATGATCTTTCTTTCTCGCTCAAATACCACCGTTCATCGAACGCTAGTCGCCTTCGACCTGTCCTTATATCTATCGAGAATCAGCCAAACATCAAGATACTCTAACATTCCATGGCCTGTTTCTGGCGGTTGTCAACATGTCACAAGGGGGTGGCCTTCAAACAGGCAGTGCTCCTGCAAGCGACTCTGTGACCGACCTTCCATACTACGAAAGTAGCTGGAGCATCCTCAGCACCATCGGCATCGCCAATGTGCTCTTCGGCATCGTTATAATCGGCATTACAAGCTTAAAGCCTGTAGTAGTTGTTCCAATCATCTGCTCGACAGCTGCTGCCCTCGCAAACGGCCTCTGCTTTTACGGATTCTACACTACCTACCCTGTGGTGAACCGTGCCATCGCCTCGGGCTTCGCAGATATCTTCTGGCTGATACAGGAAGGGGGTTTGCCACTGTACAGCTATGTCATCCTCCGACGTATCCTCCACAATAAGCAACGACTCATATTTCTCACCCTCTTCTGGACATTCATCACTTGCTTGGCGGCTGTACGAGTAGTAATTACGGGCCTGCGCATACGCTCCATCCTTACACCAGAAGACGACTTTCAACACACACTTACGCGTCTTCATACTGCCTTCTTTGTTCTCCTGGCCTGTGTTGAAATCCTCAGCGCATTCTTCCTCCTACGAAAGTTTGCAACTGCGAAAACGACTTCTATGAAGGCAGCACTCCGGACGGGCCTCTTCCAGTACCTCATGCGAAGTACTGAGGTTCGAGTTGCCCTCCTTGCCGTGATTGGTATCACCCGGTCTATCACATATTCATTTCAAACAACCCCACACAAACGCACCACGGCCGTCGGTCAGTTTGACCAGTTTATGTATACGATGGAGTCCTTGTTTCCTACCATCCTATAGTAAGTACCTGGGCTGACGGCAGTAGGAAGACCATCCTACCCCTATGAAATATAATGTGGCTAACCAATCGTGCCTGTATCAAAGTTTCGATATACTCGCATCCAAGCTGCAAGTCGGCAGCCAATCCTTGGCGTATACATCCCAGGCTCAGCAGCAACGGCAAACGAAACAGACGTCGCAACTGTCCTCAAGGACGCAACAGCTAACGCCGGGAAGTCACGATCAGGACTATTTCTCCCCCAAGTCTAAGCCCGGGGGTAATATCATCGAGGCGCAGAGGAGGTTGGGAAGGCCGCAGTCGCAAGAGCGTCTCGCGGAGCAAGGACACTCGTCCAGGACAGCATCAGAAGATGCTGGTGCACCGGTGTTGCCGCAGCGGGATAACAGTGGGATCATCAACATGGACGAGTTTACGGTAGCTAGGTCGCCTGGATCGCCGCCGTAAAGGGCTAGGACATGATCGCCTAGCTTTCCCGCGCCGATAATACAGGAGGTGACTGACCCGGGCGCGTTATCGCAAATCCGTTACCCTCTGCCGCTGCCCTGACGGCCTGCGTGAGTGCACACGCCAAGGCTGACCGGCGCGGTGTCTGAGGTTCTTGGAGGTCGGACCAAAGAGCCTCCGAAACAGGTTTATTGGCTGGCTCTTCCCACCACGCTCCGGCCCCCACGAAAGCCCCTCCATCCCCCGCTAAAAACAACCCGCAAGCCTCCCGTACAACAAGCCTGAAAGCCAGCAAGAGCGCACCCCGACATGTCCGAGCGCAACCAGATCATAGGCCACATCTCCATAGGCGTCAAGTCCATCGCCGCCTCCCAGCCCTTCTACACCGCCGTCCTCGCCCCCCTCAACCTCCCACTTGTCTACGAATCGCCCGCGGGCCACGCCGTGCCCACGCTCGGCTACGGGCCCGACCCGCGCCACGAAGTCATGAACGTCTTCGAGCACGCCGAGGCCGCGCCGCCGGGGAGGGGGTTCCACGTGGCGCTCAACGCGCCGAGCGGGGAGGCGGTGGAGGCGTTCCATGCGGCTGGGCTGCGGAATGGCGGGGTGCGCAATGGGGCGCCTGGGTTGAGGGAGCATTTTGGGCCGGGGTACTTTGCGGCGTTTCTCATTGACCCCGATGGGTGGAGGCTGGAGGCCGTGTTCAAGGGGTAGATTTTTGTGCAAGTATGAGAGGGCCGAGTCCACGATGGATTTAGCTTTGAATCGTGGATAGTAGAAACGTCGCTAAAGTCTAGAATTCTTTTCGGTACCTTCTACACCACGGTGTAACTCACACGAGACTGTCCCTTACTCCTCGAAATCTTCCGCACCTTCGTCTCCCCACACAAATCTGTCGTATCAACATGTGTCCCCCCACACGGATACACCTCCGCCCCCACAATATTCACCACCCTGAACTTCTCCCCCTCCGGAACGAGGCTCTCATCCGGCATCAGCCTCTCCAGCCCCCTCTTCCGGAACTCCTCCGCGTCCCACCACTCGATCTCGACCGGCATCTTCGCGGCGACGTACTCGTCCACCTTGGCCTGTATCGGCCCCTTCCACTTCCCGTCGATGAGGCCCTGGAACTCGCAGGACGCCGAGTCCGGGAAGTGCGACGCCTTCAGCTCGTCGAAGCCCTCCACCTCGCTCTCGACCATGTGGCGCACCGCCGCGCCGAGCACGTGGCCCGCCGTGTGCAGCCGCGAGTGGAACAGCCGCTTCTCGGCGTCGATCGCCTGCTCCACGGACTCGCCCTCCTTGAAGGCCTCCGCGCCGCTGAAGCGCCCCAGGTGCAGGACCTGGCCGTCGCGCACGACGTCCTTGCGGACGGCCGAGACGGAGAAGGAGGTGCCCGAGGCGCCGGTTATGGTGCCGGTGTCGGAGGGTTGGCCGCCGCCCTGCGGGTGGAAGACGGTCTGCTCGGTGACGACGACGTGCGCGTCGGGGTCGTCGGCTTGTTTGAAGAGGAGGCGGCTGGCGTCCTCGAGAGCGGCGAAGGGGCGCACGGAGGTGACGACGGTCTGGAGGGTGAGGAGCTTTGCGTTGTGCTGGTAGGCGAGGTAGGTTCGCGCTGCGGACGCCATTGTCGCGGTTGCGGAGTGGAACGGAGGTATACGAGGGGTGTTTGTATGCCGAGTTGGGTTGGAGTTGTAGATGAAAATTTCATTAATAATATTTTATTTTCAGCCTTAAGAGAGAGCCCCTCCTCCGCATTGGAGGCGGGTCAAGCTTTGAACCCTTCAATTCCTGGGGAAGAAGGCCCACGCGACCAACCCCGCAACCTGAGCATTTATAGGACTGCGTGAACTTTGGATTGAGCGGCCGCTGACAGCTGGGGTACGGGAAAATTCCCCTTCTCTCGGATGTAAACTTTTTTCTAAACATGCCATGATATCCTCCCATCCAATCGGTGTGTACAGGCAGCCAGATGTATGAGTGCTCCGCAAGAGAGCCTCGGAACAGAGGAAGGGGAAATCGAAGGATGAGAAAGGCGAGGGAATCCCGCCACTAAGTACCTCCCGCAAAAAAAGAAAAAAAGGCAAGCGGTGGAAACTAATACTCCACGCTCGACCAACACACGATATACCAAGAACGCCGCGATGCCAAGCAGGACGCACTCCATCGCCGCCAAGGGCCCTCCTGCCGAATCACCCGCGCGCCATACCAGACGGGCATAGCGGTGAGGGGTAGCCGCGCCATCTGCGCTCTCTGCTGGCGTCATCGCCGTCGCAATGCAATGTGAGGGGAA
This sequence comes from Sordariomycetes sp. S4602, assembly GCA_023628835.1. Taxonomy (NCBI): domain Eukaryota; kingdom Fungi; phylum Ascomycota; class Sordariomycetes; species Sordariomycetes sp. S4602. The sequence goes on from JAMAJV010000013.1 coordinate 190,412, forward strand.
GCGGGGATGTCTCTGCAGCGGGAGGCCTCTCGCGCGGGGCATCGCGTCACGTGCGCTCGGGACATCCGCGCAGTGCGGTGTAAAATACCTCGAGGTCCCGCCTTGAGGGTTTTTGCTCAGGCTAGTGAAGGTATATTTGCACTTCGTTATATTGATTTCTTTGTACTATTTCCCTTCGTTTTAGTTTTTGTGCTTTTTACTTGGAGTTCGCTCTGCTTTTACAGCTCTCGAACCTGTTTCATGCTTCCGCTGCATGACCTGAGTCACCTAGGCTCTCTGCCCGTCATCGCGTGGTCTCTCGTCATCTTTCTTCTTTCCCTCCCTCTTCTTCTTATTCATCCTTCATCACCTTTTTCTTCCTTGGAATATACTCACCAACAGCACGCCATATCCCAACCACCAAGAAGTGGCGCCAGCTAGTAGCTCGCCCAGTCCGTCCACGCCCCTCACGCCTCACACCAACTACGGCGACGGCGCCTCACTGACGCCGCTGGTGTACCCGTCCTCCTCATCCCCCATCTTGGGCGCCTGCCCGATCTTCCTAAAGTACACCCTCTTGGCCCACTTCCACGACTCCGCCGCCGTCAGGAACACCATGTTGGCCACGATCACCACCACCCACTCCCACGTGATGCCGATGTGCATGAACACCACCGTGTCGAGGACCGGGATATACAGCGTCGCGACCGTCAGCACGAAGCCCACGGCCACGGACCAGAACAGGAACTGGTTGCGCCAGAAGACGTAGGCCCACGCCTGCGGGTCGCGCAGGACGCCGTCGAACATGGAGCGCCGGCCGTCGACGAGCTCCCACGCGAAGATGAGGAAGATCCACATCATGGACGTGTAGGCCGTCGCGCGCGCCCGGAACACGCCGCGGCAGGCGGGCGAGTACTCGAGGTTGCAGTCGTGGCCGAAGTCGCCCTCGTAGAAGCCGAAGAGGACGACCACGAAGGACGCGAGGATGCAGACGGCCATGACGAAGCCGTACCACGCGAGGTCGCAGATGAACTCGGGGGTGAAGACGCCCCATTTGAGCTGTAGGTTTCAGGTTAGTATGCTTCCTTGCGTTTCTAGGGGCTATAGGGTAGAGGAATGAAGAGAGGGGACTCACATCGTGGGGAGGCCGCCGAAGAATGTCCGGCGTGGCAAGCTCGAAACCGAGACCCGTCTCCGCGAAAGCGCCGGCAACCAACAACATGAACAGGATCTCCACGGGCGTGATCTGGAAGATGGAGATGCCGTCCTCGTCCTTGAACGCCAAACCGATGAGCAGCGCGATCACGAAGCCGACGTTGGCGCCCAGCACGTGCAGGATGAACTTCTGGATGTTGTCAAAGATGCGGCGGCCCTCGTCGATGGCGTTGAGGATGGACGCGAAGTTGTCGTCCGTCAGGATGATGTCCGACGAGTTCTTGGCCACGTCCGACCCGTTCATGCCCATCGCGATGCCCACGTCCGCGTACTTCAGGCTGGGGCTGTCGTTGACGCCGTCGCCCGTCATGGCCACGTACTTGCCGCGCCGGTGCAGCGCCTCGATCATGCGCACCTTGGTCGTCGGCGAGCAGCGCGCCACCACGAGCGGCAGCTGCGTCATGCCGTCGATCTCGTCGTCGCTCAGGGAGTCGAAGTCGTGCGCCGTCATGACCATGGTCTTGGCCACGTCGGCGGCGACGAGGTTCATGCGGGATTCGGGGGGCAGGATGGCGACCTCGCCGGCGATGGCGCGCGCCGTGTCGGGGTGGTCGCCCGTCAGCATGTGCACGCTGATGCCCGCGCGGTGGCACGCGCGCACGCTGGTCAGCGACTCGGGGCGCGGCGGGTCGTAGATGCCCACCAGCCCGCGGAGGACGAGGTCCTTCTCGTACGCCGTGCGGTCGAGGCCCTCCTTTACCTGGGCCTCGCTCACGCGCTCGATGCCGGACCTGCTGGCCAGCGCCAGCACGCGGAGGCCGAGGCGGGCGAGCGCCTCCATGTTGGCGTGGATCTCGGCCATGATCTTCTCGGTGAGGGGCTCCGGCTCCGCGCGGCCCATCGAGATGGTGGTGCACTGGCCGAGCACCCTCTCCGTGGCGCCCTTGGTGAAGACGTGCACCTCGCCGTCGGGCGAGCTGGTGTCCTCGACCAGCACGCTCATGCGCTTGACCTCGGAGTCGAAGGGCATCTCGGCGAGCTGCCGCCACCGGGCGTCCGGGTTCGTCTCGGTCGACAGCGTGTGCCTGTTCCAGCCGAAGCGGGTGACGAACACCTGCAGGGCGATCTCGGTGGGGTCGCCGTGGGCGCGCCACTCGCCGGGCTTCTCGTCGGCGCCGGCCTCGCGCTGCACGGTGGCCAGGTTGGCCAGCGACGCGATGTTGAGGTAGTTCTGCACGGCCGGGTGGTTGATGGGCTCCTCGGCGGCGTTGACGGGGTGGATCTTGGGCTCGAGGGAGGCCGAGCGCATATCCGAGGGCTGGGACGGCGTGAACTTGACCTCGCCCTTGGTGGGGTTGTAGGGCTCGGGGGCGTTGTCGACGGAGTAGGTGCCGAGGCCCGGGAGCCAGGCCATGCGGACGACCATGCGGCCCTGGGTGAGGGTGCCGGTCTTGTCGGAGCAGATGTCTGGGGTTCAAGTTAGTGCTTGTTCTTGAGAACCCAACTTTGCCAAGAGCTTGGCTGGGTGTGGAACGTTGGAAGAGGCGGGGAGTACTCACTCGTCACACCACCAAGAGCCTCAAGACTGGACAGCTGGCGGACCACCACGTTCCTCTCGACCATAGCCTTCGTCCCGGCCGCCATCGTGATGGTCAGCACCAAAATCAGCGACACGGGCAAGGTCCCGACGCCAGTGGCGACCGCATAGATGATGACATCGAACCTAGTGTTGAACTCGTTCGCCGCAAGCACGATGATCGCGCAGATGATCGCAAAGCCAAAGATGTACAGAAACAGCCTCGAGAGCTTCCTCTGCAGCGGCGTCCCCACCGTGAGGCCCAGGAAGCTCCCGATGTACTTCCACAGGTACTCGGCGGCGAAGACGAAGTACGCGGACGCGGGCACCGCGCCCTCGTCGTTCCTCCGCAGCGCCACGCTCTTGCCGCCCGCGCCGGCGCGCAGGGCGGCGGCGATGAGCCCGATCTCGGTGCACATGCCGGTGGCGAAGACCACGCCCCGCGCGCGCCCCTTGGTCACCACGCTCGAGCTGAACGCCGTGTTGATGCGGTCGCCCGGCCCGGTGTCGTCGTCGAAGGTCAGGCCCGGGTCCTTCCGGATGGGCAGCGACTCGCCGGTCAGCAGCGCCTCGTCGGTCTCGAAGTTGACCGTCTCGAACAGGCGGATGTCGGCGGGGACCGAGTCGCCCGTCTTGAGCTCCACGACGTCGCCCGGGACCACGGACACCGCGTCGACGTCGGAGGCCTTGCCGTCGCGGATGACGCGGGCGGAGGGGGAGGTGAGGGCGCCGAGGGCGTCGATTGTGCGCGCGGCCTGGAAGTCCTGGATGAAGCCGATGACGATGTTGAGGGTGATGATGCCGGCGATCACGCCTCCCTCGATCCACGCCTCGATTCCGAAGCTGGCTGCGAGGGCGAGCAGGAGCACCTGGTATCCGTGTCAGTTCCTGGCTCCCAGTGGGGTTGGGGTGGATACTCGGCGGCGCAAGACATCCTTGGAAGGGCAACTCACCAGCGTCATGGCGTTCACGACCTGGCGCACCAGGATCTTCAGCGGCTGCGCATTCTTCTCCTTCAGCAGCTCGTTCCCCCCGAACTCGCCCCTGCGCTTCGCCGCATCATCCTCTCTCAGGCCACTCTGGAGGTTCACTTCCAGGTGGCGCGCCACCTCGTCGGCGGGGAGGGCGTGCGGCGGCCGCGGCAGCGGCTTGTTCGACTGCCCCGAGACGTGTTGCTCCATGGCCGTCCTGTTACGGGGCTTCGAAGGCTACGAGCTAGGGGTGTGTTGATAGGCAGGGGGGGCCTCAAGGCAATGTCGAAGTTGCTTATGTCGGGCAAATCGAAGCTGTCTCGCATCCGGTGAGGGCCTCAATGTGAGGAGGATACATGAACGGGCGGACCGCACACCGGAATTGGATGAGGTGGAGAGGGGGGGGCGTGGGAAGGACGAACGACTTTCACAAGGGAAAGAGGAGGAAAAGGAAAGGGGATATCACGGGCCAAGACCTTTCCAAGACCGTCGGAACGGAGGGGGCAAAACTATTTATCTAGCCCGGGGCCCTCGAGCAAGCGCCAACCCATCCGGTCCTCCCACGGAGATGCTGGCATCCTCTCTCCCCACCCGCCGAGCCGACCCACAGACGGAGCGCGCGCCCCGCTGCCCCCCCAATCCGCCGGAGGGGGGTTGATAGTTAATGGCTCGGTCACCGAGGAGGGCAGTCCCTCCCGAAAGACGACCCTCTCCACATCCGCCCTGGAAGGCATTCTGCATTTTGAGGCCCCCCCTGCGCTGGCCTTGCCCATCACGCAATGGGCGCCGACGCGGGGCTCCGGCGGTTGGCCCCACCGGTGCGAGGGCCCGGGGGCGTGGTGGAAGCCCGGCCTGTCGGCGCTAGGCCCGATCAGGAAAGTACATACGAGCTGGGTGAGGGTTGAGCCGGTGGCTGCTGCGGCGGGGAGGAAGGGGAATCAATTGCTCTCGGGCAGGATGCAATTGTCGAAGCGGCGTTTTCGTTGAGTGCCATTGGACGGGGTCAAGAGAGAGGGGGGTGAGAAGAGGCATTTCTAGAAGGGCGGGGAAGGTGTTCGAAGGGCTTGGCCTGCCCCGGCCTCATCTTGGCTCTGCGAGCAGTGGTGAGATCGTGGAGAGGGGGGCAATAGATCCGGCCTGCCTCCAACTTTGGTCTGCCCCGTTTCCAGCTCCTATCTTCCTCTCCGCCTTGGAAAAGAGCGGGCCAACGGATCTAGAAAAACAGTAGAACAACGCTAAGAGAGAAAACGTGGTTGCTTTAGACCCCTTGATTCGCCCGGCACCCTTTTCCCCTGGGGTCCCCAGGCCATTTACATTGTGGGCCCGGCCCACCACCTTGAAGTGTGTCGCGTGATGTCTAGCCGGATGCGAACACATACGAGAAGAGCCGTCTCCCACGTAAAAGGGGCAGGCCTGTCCGAGGACGGGTGGGGGTTTGAGGCCGTTGGGGTATGCGGGCTTACGGGCGTGGTACGTGGGAGATTCCGGGAAGACGCACGTCGGGGCGGGCTTTGAGCTGGCAAGGGGACAACAGCGACAGCGACAGCGGCAGGGGATTGGGGGGTGGCCAAGGTACCCCGCTCCCGACAATCGGCGCGAGATACTTGGCCCCGACATTTGAAAGATTTGCAGAGCAAGAGTGGGGGGGCCTCACTGGCTCCACAGGTCCGCTTCCTTTCCCCTTCAATACCTCGTATGTCCTCCCTTCCCTGTCGCCGGCGGCTCTCGCATTCCCCGCTAGATAACCTCAGTCCCCACCCAACCCAAGATCTCGCTAAGATCTCGGCCATCCAAAACCCGTCCGTGTGCAGGGCGGGGTAAGGGGGAAACGACGGCGGTAGTTGTTTTCTCCCGGGCGTCATTTTTTGTTACCAACTTCTGGACTCCGGAGGTTTTTGCGGGAAGGGAGGGAGGAAAAAGAGAAGGATTTTTCTTTGGTTTGGCACCCCCACCCGGTTAGGGGAGACGCAGGCCAAGAGACGTACCCCGCCCGCCGTGTTTGTCGTCCGAGATTGGATTGAGGATTTCGAGGGCCTCACGATGCGAGCCGCCCGCCCGCCCCCGCCCGCCGTCTTGGTTTTATCTCAGTCCGCCTGATGTGTCCTTGACATCTATCTTACAGAGTACTTTCCTAACCTTATCTATTCCCCCGTCCTAAAATGGGGCTTCTGAGCGTTTTCGGTCTAGGACGTGTGTAGGGGCTGCTGGCGTTTATTGGATTCTCGAAAATGGCCCCTCGGCCGAGGGCTCCGCGGATCTGGAAGCGCCAAGCGAGGTGCCCACCCCACCATGACGTCCAGCTAAGCCAAAAGTCAGGGCATGATTCCATTGATAATGGGATGATACGATGTCGGTGTACTCGGTAGGAATCTGCTCACCATGGTTGTCCCCTCCCTGCTACTACCCATTTCCTCTCTGCCATTGGCCCCTCACCCGTCCACCATTCCCACTTCCCAGATCCCAAGGACGGTCCACCGGTTTTCAGGCCTCCACTGATTATGTACGACCCGACTCGCGCCCGGCTCCGCACCGCAGATCTTAAAACACTGCTTACTTCCGCGGGGGGGGAGAGGAGGGCAGGCTCTGATTCTCTCCCAAAACGCCTTTGTCAAACCTCAGCCCACCGGTATGAAAGTGGGGACTCACCGCAGCCGCCCGGCCCCCGGCGCTTGCACCTTTCGTATTCGGAAGGCGTGGCGCTCCCTCTCCCTCTCTTCTTCCTTTCTTCCCCCTCCCCCCACCCTGGTCCAAGCGGACGCAGGTTCCCGGTTGTCGCGCGTGGCCACCCGGGACAGGGTAAATCCTCTGAAAAAAAGCGGGCGGGGGGGGCCCTGTCCGTTCGCCGCCGTGACGTCCCCCCGCTGCATGCGCTAGTGCCGAGTCGGGGCTCCGGGGCTGCGCTTATCGGGAGGGGCGAGGGGGTTTTGTTACGAAGTATCTTTTCACCTCGGTCTGCCAAGACCGTTACGGGGCAGCGGATGGAGCGGTGAGGGGAGTGGAGGGTGGTTGGCGTTTCGGTGTTGGATCGCGGGGTGGGGGTCGCGGAGGGGGCTTTTCTCGGCATTTAGGCCTGGCAGCACGAGCCTTGAGGCCGGGTATAGTATAAAATGCCTATGTTCTAACGTGGTGTATGCCAATTCCCATGGTCCGGGATTCAGTTCTTGCCCTCCTTCCCTGGTCCCCTCTGCCGCCCTCCTTTGCCAGCACCGCCAAGCTCGCATAGACTCCGAACAACGGTCTATTGATTACATCGCCTTACAAGGATAGACCGACAGATTCCCTGAAAGGCGCCAGACGGATCACCGGCTCTGCTGACGTGCGATAGGGCCAGGCGCTGCAGTGCGCTGGCGGGCCGCAGAGACACCGGGCTCTCAGTCCAGCTGGACTGCGGAGGGTCACGCGGCGTGTTGATATTCTCCGGGTGGCGTCCTCAAGGAACCCCGATTCGGTCCGGCAAGCCCCGCAGTCCGCCTCCGACGGTTCCGACTGGCTGCTTCAGTGACCGGGCCTCGGGACCCCCTGCTCGAAACAGCGGCTGCCGATGCGAGTAGAGGCTGGTAATCTCCCCCGCAGAGGCGAGAAGTAGGGCTGTTGAGGTTCACCTGCACTGGTTTGGCGGTCTGACTATTGGCCTAGGAGGACGTTTGGGTCCGAAGTGCCCGAGATCTCGTTTAACGTGGGGGTTCCGATGGCCGCCGGCGCTCCGAGATGCAAGCTTTGTCAACTTGCCTGGTGAGGCGTCCGTGCCCTCCCAGGGCGACAAATTTGGAATGCGTAGCCGGGAGACCCCGGTCGCAGGGCCTTCGCGGATGACACGGGAGACGCGGATGTGGCACTCACATAAACAAGATATCGCGTCCCGGTTGTAAGGTCGTCCTCTGTGACAAAGAATGTCGTTGACCAAGAAGGTTGGGTGTCCTCATTCAAGGGCATCGCATAAGCGGTTTCCAATTTCCTTTGAGCTCGGCTTGATGGCTCGGAAAGTATTACTCGGTTGGCGCTAGGTTAACTGCAAGCCATGCGAGAGCCAGGCGACTGAGAACGCGTCCCTGTAGAAGTCATAAACGCTTCTGACTAAGAAGACAAATCTTAGAGGCGACGAGCTCCTTGGTCGTTCTTGATACGTCAACTTCATGAGATGCGCGTGGGGAATAGTGGACCCCGCCTATGGAGTATGAAGCTTATTCATTCGCCATTAATAAATAAGATCTCGGTCCATAGAGGGAGATTGATTGCTCCATCCCGTGACCCTGTGGTATTATTCCACTAGTGTAGCACCCGTCACAATGAAAGCAGTGGAAAGCTTATATGGAAGGCATAGACGCAACCGTGATGTCAAGACCGGCGGTGACATTGTATATAGCGAGACATGGCGCAATCCGCGTAGAAAAAAAACGTCCTAACCATTGCCAGCTGTAAAAGAAAATCCATTGAAACGAAACACCAGTCCTCCGATAAAGACTCCATCCAACATGAGCGAGGATAACCGCGGCCAGCCCTCCGACACGGCCCAGACCCGCCGCGGCGACGGCAACATCCCCACCTACGACCCGGACGTGACCACAGGCCGCGCCCACGGCACGGGCGCTCACGCCCTAGGCGGCCAGTACCTCGAGCACCGCGACCAGGGCAGCTACTACAACCCGGCCACGGGCGCCTACGGCGAGCACTTCGACTACCCGACGGCCACGGGGGTGCACCACCACCGCGAGCGCACGGGCGCGACGGGCGTGTACCGGGAGCGGGACGTCGACATCAGGGACGACGGGTCGAAGCATGTGCACCGGGTGTACGACAACCCGAACACGGGGACGAGGGTTGAGAGGGATTATGAGGTGGAGGAATATGAGACTTGAGATGGGTTGATGTGAAACTTTGTTTTTCGTACGGGGATGTGGCACGCGGTATCGTTCGAAAGATAGATTTACCGACAATACCTAGGCTTCTTTGCAACCCTTGCTCACCCCGTCTACGTTAAACTGCTGTAGGACTGTCTCCCGTACTTACACCACGCGCGGTGCAGGACAAGGTCTATGACAGGATAAACCTCGATTTAACAGCGGTGACAACGCAGAGAAACAGAGTAGGTACATTGGGTATAGAGAGGCTTCTGCCATGCTATGTAGCGGTACAGAGCTGGGGGTATGCCTCAGATTCACCAGCGAGCAGTTGTCGTGCTGCTGTGCACATTTACGTACTGACTTGTCTGCCTTCTTATGGGACTGCTCGAGCAGAACTAGGGTTTACCTATTTAGGGGGGGTCCCCTTTCCCCTTGGATGACGTTTTATATAGGCAGGAATGGAAGTACTAGTGCATTGATATCATGGGCGTACTTGGTGTGGACAGATGGTGTGCCAACTATAGCATACCAGCTGTGTAATTCTTCATCCGCTGTAGGACGGTTTCTCTTGATAGCTAGCTGAGTTGTGGGATAGGCACAAGCTTGGCGTTGGAGGACATGTGCTTATTTTGATTTAGAAGGGACATGGGGAGCAGTTTAAAAGTTGGACTTGGCCAGGCTTTGAGTGAAAGTCTTTACCTGCTGCCGTGGGAAGCCTCACATGATTTACATACGACATGGAATTCACATCACTGTTCCGGCATGTATCGTCCAGCGTTCGAAGAACCAGCCTCTATTTCCCAACCTACCGCCGACCATCCCCTCCGTCAACCAAGGAACCGGACACGAAAATAGAACAGCGCATACAAGTCAATCTGCAGTTGCCAAACCCGAGTTCCAACAGCATATCCTACCAATCTCAAGGCCATCGCTCAAAACTAGACTTGGCCGTGGAAAGGGCCACATAGCGTCGATACCACTTGGCCTACTCAAAATGTCAGATACTGGTCATTTATACAAGGCGATGATGCATGGTCTGGACATACCCGTCTAAGACTTGGTGGCGCAGCAGCACCGCTTGCGGCCCCAGCCGCAGCCCTGCATGTACATGAAGCCGCCGTAGCCGTCGCAGTGGTACTCGCACTGGCCCGAGTTCGTCCACCCGCACTCGCCCGGGTGGTAGCACTGCTCGCGCGGCGCGAGGAGCGGGCTGCTGCCGGCGGAGGAGGAGCCCGGCTCAGGGGTGGGGGAGGCTAGGACGCCGGCGACGGCGGTGGCGAGGAGGACGGCGAGGGAGGTCTTCATCTTGTAGGTATGTGGTTTGTATAGAGGGACTTGTGTGATTGGGGTCAAGTTGTAATGGGCTGCTGGGATTGCTTTTTGTTGTGCTGCTGAGTGGTTGTTGGTGGATGAGAGGGAGAGATGAAAGTTCGAGTTTGTCCATGGCCCCTTTTATACATGAGAGACTTGTATCCCAGGCTGGGGGCTTTCTGCACTGGATGCCTTCTCCATGGATACGTTAAGCCTGCGGTCGGTGCATTGGGAGCTCGCGATAATTTTGGAATCGGGCGAGTCGGCGTAAAATCGCGCCGTCAACCGTTATGTTGCTCCAGACTTACAGCTCGGGAAGATGACGTTCTAATCCGGGCAGCCCGCGATCGTCCATCAAGCCTGATCTATGTTTAAACGTCCGGTCGCTCCAATCAAGTAACACCTCCACGTCTCTATCCCTTGGTGGTGCAAGCGGATCGTGAATACCGAGGCCCCGCGGACGGCCCCCAAATGATGCAGGTCGGCCACAGAGTTCCCCGCGATTACTATTCCGCCCTAAGCCCTCGGCGAAAACGATTGGCCGCCCTTCCCGTCACTCAACATGAAACATTCCAGGCGCAGCGTTATTTATTCAGCTAGCTGTCGATCCGCTCTCGATATGGAAAAAAGGCGGTTCGATTTAGAAACGGGGAATCCTGCGCGACAGGAAGTCATGCTGTAAGATTGCAACGGCAATTGGGGCTGGTTTGTCCCGACGGGTCATCGTCGACAGTCCTGACCCGATATTTCTAAAATCGGTTCGGGCATGGTGTCATAGGGAGCCGTTCGCATCGTGAGTCTATCCGACTCTTACGGGTCTGGTAGCCCGAAGCTTCCGTTCGTGTGCTCAGCGTGTGGACTAGTAGGACAAGACTCTATTTAAGGAAACCACATGTAGGCAAGGCCATATCCACGGAAGATAAAAAGCGAAGGCATGAAGCTACACCGCGCACTGACAGTCTCAGCTCTCTCTTCACTACACCAAACATCCCCATCTCCATCATGATGTTCACTGTCTCCATCATTGCCCTCTACGCGGCCGCCGCCATCGCGCGGGTCACAGAGCCAACCGAGGACATAGAGTCTTTCGAAGACACGGATCCAGTCGAAGACATAGATCTCTTCGAAGACGCGGATCCAGTCGAAGACATAGATCCCTTCGAAGACGCAGATCCCTTTGACGACGAAGACCTCTTCGACGACTTTGAGCCCTTCAACTCCACCGCTTATGACGACGGCGAGGATCCCGAAAACATCTTCGGCCTCGAGAAGCGCCGCGGCTGCACGGGGCACCGCAAGACCACCGACGTGTGCCAGGGCAAGTTCATCGCCAAAATGAATTCCCGCCACAACTGGTACGTTAGCAAGCCCTAGCATTTCCCTTCTGTTTTCTTCTTTTGTTCTTGTCTTTTATGCTAAGACGGGGTTGATTGCCCCCTGGAATGTGGAGCTAATGCAAGGGTTCCAGCTACCGGGCGAGTGGCCATTGCTGCGCCAAGAACAAGAACAGGGACGGGGGCATCACGATCTCGAACCAGAGCAAGAACGGCGAGGATTGCATGTATTGCTTCTCGGGGAGGTGCAAGGGGGGCGCTTAGCTTGGTTCGCTTGGCTGGATTCTGGGTGGCTTGTTCCTGCCCTCGTTACGTTCCTCGAGCTAGCGCTTGCGATGATCTGAATGTCTGGTTTGGAAGGAATCTTTGTTTTGAGATAGTATGCGAAACAGGGCACGGTTACCGCGATGGTCGCAAAGAGAGTCTGCAATATACGATTACACTGGTACCAGATACTGTAGAATTTGCGATTGTAGCGGGATCAGTGTGTAATTCTAGGTCGCTGCCACCGGGGTAAGAAGGAGAGGGGGAAACTGTGGCGTTGGCAGGTTAATAATGCCCCCTTTCTGTTTGATATATCGGTTCATGTCCGTGCTTTATCAAATTGAACTATACTCTAACAATATGAGACGAGGTAAACCCAGCTTTCTTGGATGGCGGCTTGTTATCACCGCCGTAATAGCACGGATGCCAGTAAGTTCGGCGTGTGCGGGGAACTTGATTTCGGCCGTGTTGTTTGACTACGCTGTGCCCGGCGTATCCCCGTTTATATACGTCTCCATCGCGGCCATAGTGCCAGATGAATAAGGCACAACTGTCGCTTCATGTCCTCGAGCTACTCTGGCTCAGCCCGATCGCCGTCGCTATCGAGCAATCAGTTAGGTTCCAACTTACCGAACCCCTGGAAAGGTGGGGAACCGGGCAGCAGCCCGCGCGCTCCGGGAGGAGCGGTAATGACGTCCGGAAGGATCCGCACCAGACCCGCAGCACCGAGCGCGCCACCCAGTGATTGGCCCAACATGAGCAAAGCCCCCTTCAGCCACGCCAGACTCCTTGGCGTTTTTCTTTTTTTAGGCTCCCCCGTTCGCAGGGCAGACCAACGGCCCGGGAACTTCAACCGCCCTCCTCCTGACTTTCAAACGTGCCCGAACGTCAACCCCGCGAATCGCCCGCCGCACATTCGTCATGCCGATACTAGCGCCCAACGTGGCGGTTATTACGAGGGCCAGCCTCCATGCGCTGGCCATCCTGTCGGGCGTCTTGGCGCTGGTCGGGCTGGCGCGGACGACAGTCGGGCGGGGATTCGACGAGACGTCGGAGCGGACGGCGCTGGGCTATCTAGCGGTGCGTGAGCCCTTTTGATCAGAACTCTCTGTGCCGCCGATACTAATCGTGGTCGAGAATAGGCATGCTGGGTTGTTGTCTTCAACGGGTTAGACATCTCCGCGCTACTCTACTGCCTGAAGATGAAGGCGGCGCCCAAGCGGCTGCCGCCGTACTACCGCATCGCGCAGCACGTCGTGGCGATTGCCCTCACTATCGGCGGCGGGATCCTCATGCTCATCCCCGGGAGTAATTCCGGCGGGGAGTGGGGTGGATGGGACGCGTGGACTTCGATGGCGTTTGTCGTCCTAATCATCGCCGCGTGAGTGTCTCAACCCGACGAATAGCTAAATGACGCCGGATTACTTACTAATATGGTATTGCAGGGGCTTTCATTACGCTCTCTTCCTTTGGGAGGTGACTGACGTGGTTCTGGCCCGTCTGGGGGGTGACAATGTAGCGGAGCCGCCAAAGTCGGCGAGGGTGTCGTCAACAGCTGATGAAGGAAGCCAAACAAATTGAGAGGAGAGGATATTGGGCGAGGTTTCAACGGTTTATAGGGGCGTTCTAGCGGCGCGGCGTGACTTCAGTTAATTGCAATCCGAGCAACCGTTACGAGGCAGGCCTAACATTGCCGTCGGCCTTGATCGTGGGTTCCATATAATAGATTTTATTTTCTCGTTATGGCGACCTCGATCTGCAACAGAAGACAGACGCAAGAGTGTTTGATAAGTGCTATCGATACTCCTGGAAGCCGTCTAGGGATAGAGGCTGAGCCGATTTAGCCTTTTCACTCGCTGAGTCCAAGCGTCGTCAGCGTCAACGCCCACAACTTTTCCTCCTTCTCCTCGTCAAACGCCTCCTTGGTAACGCCCTTGGTCCAGGGGACTATAGTCTCCCCCGCCACCTGGTTATCCTCCAGGTATTTCCCGCCCTTCCCCTCCCACTCCTTCGCCAGCGCCGCCACAATGGTGGTCGCCGCCCCCTGGCCATTGCTCTTCATAAAATTCATTACGTCCTTGTTAGCACGCCACCCGGCCTTTTCCTCCGCCGAGACGTGCTGCTGGAGGTTCGTGAGGATCCCGCCGGGCATCAGGCTGAGGGAGTGCAGCCCCTTTGGTCCGTAGTGGCGGTCGACGTAGTTGGACATGTAGATCTGGGCCAGCTTGCCCTGGCCGTAGGCGCCGCCCGGCGTGTAGGCCCCTTCGCGGGCGAGCTGGAAGTCGTCGAAGTGGATCTCGCCCGAGTGGTGCGCCGCGCTCGCGACGTTGACGAGGCGGGAGTTGAACTCGGGTGTCGACGAGGCGAGGAGGGCGTCCTTGAGGAGCCAGAAGAGGAGGAAGTGGCCGAGGTAGTTCGTCGCCAGCTGGTTCTCGAAGCCGTCCTCGGAGACCTCGCGGGTCGGCGTCATCATGATGCCGGCGTTGCAGACGAGGACGTTGAGCCTGCTGGACTTGGAGAGGAAGGCGGCGGCGGCGGCGCGGACCGAGGCTAGGGAGCTGGTGTCGATGTGGAAGAGCTCGACGCGGCCTTCCTCGAGGAATTCTGCGCACGCTTTCTGGCCCTTTTCTAGGGAGCGGACGCCGAGGAAGACGCGTGCGCCTGTGGCGGCCAGAGCGCGTCCCGTCTCGACGCCGATTCCGGCAGAGGCACCCGTGACGAGGAAGACCTAGGTGAAGGATGTAAGTATCTGTCAAGGAGGCGCATTGTGCTGTATGAAACTTACCTTGTCCTTCATGTTTCCTATGAGGCCCTCATCTTCGACGATCTGCACCCCCGTCGGGCGGGCGTCGCCAGGGCCGGCGGGGTTCTTGAAGGTTTCAGCGAAGCGAGACATCTTGTTCTGCTGTATGGATTGGATTAGAGAAGAGAACGGATTGGACCGTGTGAAGGGTATTGCGAGTTGGGTTGCACAAAGCACAACTTTTATAGTCCTGCCTAGCCAGATAGCACCGTTACATTTCATATCTCGCATAGCGCGCCAGACTAGCTTTCAGTCCAATTTGTCAGCTCCGTTTCGGTCGGCTTTTACACGTATCGCGGCGTTTGGGCGTTTGCGCGGGTGGGCGTATCGGACTTTGATTAAGTCCGCTCCGTGGCCCGCGTGCCCTGCATATCGCGGCCGACACCCGCCAAGCAAATAACTATAACATGCCGCTGCGTCCTTCACATCAGCACCTCGCGGCGGACGCCCGCCGAGCATACGGCCGTAACATGAACCAATAAATATCTCGCCAAGCCCCAGCCGCTCCTCCTTCCTGTTCCAGAAACCAGAAATGCCCATTGAGCACGCGGTGCAGCTGCTCACTCACGTCCCGGAAAGGACTCGGGTCCTCTCCGTTGAACAGGAAGACGTGCAGCCAACGAAACTGACTAAACCGTACGGTGGCCGCAGACCAAGCCCGATCTGGAAGAGTCCTATGCCTACTTGGTCAAACGGCTCGCAGTCTACGACGATATGGAGCGAATTCGGGTAAACAACCAGCCGCTGGCACCCATATTTCATGCCATCCTGGCCGTGCAGCGAGGGGGGAGGCATGGGAGGCACTTTATGAGTCTTGGTGCGGGGAGGGGAGACTATCTCCGAAAGCCGCAGCCAGACCATGGGATCGACGGCCATGCGCTACGTCTGGATATTGAGTACCGGCCTTACGAGTAATAGGATGCGTTGCGCCTCGGAGAGCAGAAAGGGGGTCTCCTTGGGGTAGCGAATACTCCCCTTTCACGAAGGGCAGATGAGCCGGAGGTACCTTGCATGCTGGCAGCCTTGGGCGCTTTCATGCACGCCCTCAACCAGTCACCACATGTGGTGCAGGCAGAAAATCACTGCAAGTCAATCAGCAGAGGCCAGGGGTCACCGCGTGAGTTCCGAATACAACAACAAAATAAGAAGCCTTGGGAGGAAGGTGCGAGTCGTCAGGGGCGGAGCACGAGCGCTTGTCGTGTGAGCCAATAGGACCAGACCCGATTAGTTCTCAGCTGGCATGCGACAGAAGTTCCGAGCGAGAGATAAAGAGGGCCATTGCATCTGAAGATGAGGAGGTGTCCGAGACACCGAAAGTCGGGATGCCGTGGGTTGGTGTGAAGCCGGCATGATTCAGAAGATTCGTTGTGTGCTTCCCAAGCGTTTAGTAAACAAGACCGGTGGTGGATAGGCCTGCGCTGGTGTGTTGTATACCGGGGCTCTGGCCTTGGCACTCTTGGCCAGGCTCTGGATGTCATACAAGGGAGGGACAGAAAGGGTGGACGCCTCAGCGCCAGAGCATCCTAGGCACTTTTAGGATCATTAAAGTTGAAGATCGACACAGGCAATCACTGGGCAGTACGCCACCGGGAGATATTCCCACCGCTAGAATCCATTACGAGAGCTTCATATTGTTGGAGTCTAGAATTAACAAGAACATTCTGCTCTTTCTCAGCTGCCGCGAGTAGAGGCGTGCGAGACGCTATAGTAAAGCGATATAAGCCGCAACGTCCCTCGAAAGTCCCCCTATGCCTCACTTTGCCCCATAATCTCGTGCGCCCTCTCCATGGCAGGAGCCGGATCCATGTACGTCCTAAACTCCACCGCCTTCAACGCCCCGTCGCGCCTCACCAGCTCCACGATGCTGAACTCCCTCACCCTGACCTCCAACGCCTCCTCGTCCCCCCTCAACACCGTGAAGCTGGTGGACTCGAACATGACCGCCCTGCTGCCGTCCGGGTGCGCAATGTCCCACGCCGCGTGGGTGTCGTGCCCGAACCTGACGACGTTGGCGGGCCGCCTCTTGAACATCGGGATCGTGTCCTGGGCCCTCACGCCGGGGCTGTTGTTGACGGTGAAGGTGCAGTCGGGGTGGAGGAGCTTGGGGAGCTCGGTGCTGTGGTCTATCTCGAGGCTGTCGGTGATCTCGAGGAAGGACTTTAGGTAGAGCAGGCCGGGGGAGGAGTCAGCCGGGATTGAGAGGTACGGGCCCCTGTGTATCGTTGTGAGGGACATGATGGGTTGCTCTGGAGTTCTTGACCCTTGGGCTTCAGCTGGGCTGAGACAATTGAAAGGCAAGGCCGGGGCTTTTCGCGCTGTAAGTTTGAGCGGAAAGCGGGGTTGCACCCTGGAGCTCCGGCCGCCCGGCGCTGGAAGACAAGCAAGCTCATTGGCCCAGCGGCGGGGATTTTCCGTTTATTGTGTCACCAAGGCCATCCTCGTCTCCACCATTCCGCCTCCGATTCCATCACTCCCGTTCCCAACAAAACCAGAGCGAACCCTTCGGACACGTCCGATGCACCATAGTCTAGCAGTGGCATGTCAATCCAACCACCACTTCCAATGACGCCGCCTTCGAGATTCGGAATCTCAGCCTGCATGCGGCCTTACGGCCGACCGAAAACCGCTAGTTATAGGCCCCTTCTGTGGCGACACAGGAGTGGAGAGGCCATGGACTCGCGGGTACGGGACACAGTGGACGGTGGTTGGCATATTTGCACACGGCAGAGGCACTGATCTAACAGTGCTCGCGGAGCTCAATCCACAGTCTCCGCACGCTTAGCATAAACTCCAACCACGAATGGCTAAAAGCGCCACTATCGTGTTACGTGATTCTCAGGATGGCCTAAGCCCGATCTTGCTAGTTACTCCAACCCTCGCGCCACGCAACAGCCACTGCTGTGTTGATACTCTCACCCTGTCCATATCCAAGCATGTTTTTGTCACCTTGCTCTACCTTTCCAGGGCCGAGCTGGCATCTGAAGAACACTCCGCGGGCGTGGAACCACAACATCACGCCGACCTCGGTCTATTCCAGCTCAATCTTTCGGTATCTCTCAGCTAGCGCTGGCCTTGCCTCGCGATGCGTGATCCCATGAACGTAAGCCTCGCCGACGAGCGTGAACCTCCCAGCCGTACCTGGCCTCAAGCTATAAGGCACCATCGAGCCTGGGAGTACCCATACCTGGTCGCCAACCTCTACAAGCCCCGAGCCGGGTCCCAGATATTGCCCAGAGTTCCTCCTCGGGGACGGTGACCGTGCCGTCGGCGTTATAGGATACAGGCAGTATCAACGTTTTATGATACTTGTGACGTCTATGTTCTGTCCCTTTCCTCTCCTCGCGAGCTGGCATAAGGGAAAGCACACGACCTCTAGCTATTTATATGTCCGTTCTCACAAGGCTGGCCGCCAACCAACGTTTTACCTGTGTAATCCTCCACCAAATGGGATTTATAGGTGTATCCCGTCAGTATCAGAGACGTCCACTTCCTATAAAGTAGTAAGTGATGTAAGAGCCGCGGGTGCCCACGCCCTCGGTGGGCTGTCGCGGGAGGATGTGCGCCCGGCGATGGACGGGTCAACCATTTGCCCGATAGTGTTTTGATTGGATGCGTACGAAGCCCGAATGCCGCGAGGATCGGGGCGATTATGTGTCGGAGGGTTATAATCACATTGCATGGGGACAACGCTGTGATCTGGGACGAATGCGAGTTGATACAAAGATGGGACTAAGGGCCAGGGAATTCACCTAGGGTGGGAGCCGAGAATAATAATGATACAGACACTGTCCTCCCAACGCCTCCTGCTAGACAAGCACTAGACTGCACAAGCCCAGCATCACCACCAGACCCGGAGAGAACGTAATGTAGCCGACGGTAATGTCCCTGCACACCGGGTAAGGAAAAATGCCAGTCGGCGAACGGTACATCTTCCCGTAGCCGCTGAAGCCTGAGCGTCGGCCTCCCTTCGGCCAACACAATAGTAGCTGTCATCCCAGGAGCGGGAATTGTCCGACATGAAACGGCTTTCTCATTGAGATGTTTCGGGTCACCGGGTGAGTCATGCCGAACCCGGCTGAATCGGCACCGTTCTGGGAATACACACACATATGGAAGTGATATGAAATCGCCCTCCGCACCCAACCTCGGGGCGGCACGCTAAGAGCAACAGTCAGCAATCTCGCACCTGTCAATCCATCATCTTCCAGAACACCACTGGCACCAGGATGTCCCAAAATATCTACGACAACCCCGCGTTCTTCGCGGGCTACCAAGCCCTCCCCCGCTCGGTCAAGGGCCTCGACGGCGCCCCGGAATGGCCCAAGCTGCGCTCCTTCCTCCCAGACCTCACCGGAGCGCGGGTTCTCGACCTCGGCTGTGGCTTCGGCTGGTTCTCCCGCTGGGCGCGGGCCGCCGGCGCCGCGTCCGTCCACGCGATCGACCTCTCCGAAAACAGTCTAGGCAGAGCCCGGTCCCTGACCGACGATCTCGGCATCACATACCAGAGAGCGGACTTGGATGCTATAAGTCTCCCCGCTTCCGACGAGGGGGCGTACGATGTGGTCTTTAGCTCCCTCCTGCTCCACTACCTGGTCAACTTGCGAGGGCTGGTCGAGGAGGTGCACCGGGTGCTCAAGCCGGGGGGAGTGTTCACCCTCTCTATCGAACACCCCATCTATACCGCACCGTCTCGTGCCGAGTTCGTGGCGGACGAGAACGTGGGGCGGCGATACTGGCCCTTGAACGACTACCAGGTGGAGGGTCTGAGAGTGACGTCGTGGCTGGCGGACGGGGTCGAGAAGCAGCATCGGACCATGACCACGTACATAAATACTTTTCTGGACGCCGGTTTCGAGCTACGGCATTTCCATGAGTGGCGCCCAACTCCTGAGGAGCTGCAGAGCGATGAGATGCGTGAGGTGATGGACAGGCCCATATTTCTACTCATGTCTGTAGTGAAGAAGTAATACTACAGTCATGCCAACCTACGCATTAATAGAAGCTGATGCGTTAGATATCAGCTGTGAATAGGCTCTGGTCGAGCCCCAGCCTCGTCTACTCGTCTCTTCCACCTGACTCTGTGTCCTCGTACCTATATTGAGCAGAGGTAGGGGCCACGGTTTTGGCGTGGGTTGGTACAGGATAAACTTCATCTGGTGGGCAGCTCCTGCATAAAAGGGTTGATAATGAGATGGGCGGAACATGGTTTGCACTGGTCGCGGAGTGGGAGCGATTTGATAAGGACGGCTTGACCCTCTTCGTAGGTAGTAATACCACAGGGCCCTAGGGAGAGTAAGTTTTGCATCTAGAGATAGAACAGCAATCTAGAAATATCTCCTTGCTGTATAACCGTAGACATCTGCCCATGCCTCGCTGTATTTATCTCAGCGCAGCAATCCCCTCTTCAAAGCTAACCTCCTCAGCCACCTCGGCAGCCGTCTTCCCCTTACTATCCTTAACATCCCTACCAGCGCCGCGCTCCAGCAGGAGATTGACAGCAATGGTGCACTTCCTCCTAGCAGCACAATGCAGCGCAGTGCCCAACGCCTCGCCCCGCCTCATATTCTCAAACATATCCAGGTCCCACGCCCACTCGAGCTGGTCAACAGGGAACTGTGCCTCGTCCAGCAGATACGCCAGCATGTCTATGAACCTCCCACGACGGCGCTCTATCGCCTCCTCGGTCCCATCCGCCCTAGCCACGGTCCTCACTGCGCAGTGCAGCACGTTCGACCGAGCAAAGTCCGCGCCCCACTCACGGAGCACGCGCAGCACGTTCACGGGAGTGAGATATGACCCCGCGGACGCCAGGACGTGGTTGTTGCGGCCCGCGGAGCGGGCATTCGGGTCGGCGCCGTGCTCGAGACACCACCGCACGTGCGTCTCGCTGGGGAGGATCTCCCTTAGCACGGGCAGCGTGTTGCCACCTTCCATAGGTTGGTTGATGTCAAACCAGCCCTGGTCGAGGAACATTTGCATGAGGGCCCAGCGCTTGCGTGTCATGGCGTATCGTATGGCTGGGGCGTTCACGACCGCGCTGCGCTCCGAGACGAGGTAGGAGGCTACGTCAACGTGGCCCTCGCGGGCGCTAGCGTTCAGGAGGCGCTGCATGGCAGCTTGGCTCTTGACGTTGGGGTTCCTGTTGTGTATGGCGGCGAACGTCTCGGCGAAGTTAGGCTCGCGTTGGATCTCCGTGCCTTCGTCGTCCCACTGGGCCAGGGCGTCCTTGAGACGCTGCAGGTCGCCTGCCGAAGCGGCCTCTTCGAGCTCGCCCCATAATTGGGCGGGTGGCGTCTCCTGGGTCATGGCTGTTGACGGGGATCAACATACAAAGACACGGTGGGATGTGGTTATATATCCCCGCTACCTCTGTCTGTAGAGGATGTTGGCGCTTATGGCGCGGGGTAAGTGGGCTCCCAGGGGCCTGTCTCGGGTATGGCCCGGCCCCTTATGAACCCCCACCTAAAATTAAACTGAGTATCCACCTCTGCAGGAAGGAGGAGGATGTCGCAAAGCCCGGATTCCGGTGTCCTCAGTGGTGTCTTAAAGACAATTACGTCCTCTCGAATAGTTCCATCCCCGGCTATAGCTATGTCTACGCCGTAAAAATCAGAGTTCAACGGATGTAAGCCAGAGACTCGAGTGTCTGCTTCAGTAAATAAGGATCTCCGACGGCCCCCTCAACTTGTAATCACCCGGCTGGGCCAGCCCCGCCTCCATGGCTCAGATTTCCAGCAGCTCCTCACATTCGCAGGCGTGAATGATCGTCGAAATAGCAAAGTTCGGAGATGGTTACTTTCACCCGGCTTCGAGCTGAATAACTTGGTCTAATGTCCCAGTTTAAATGCCCCGTATCCACCTCAATATGGGGTCGCAAAGGGAGCTGCTATTTTCGTTTGTTTTGTGAAAAGACCTTCTGTACGATATGGCTGTAAGTTGGGAGTTTTGGATGAGTAGACTCTCGTTAACATGCCTCCTAGCACGAATGACTGCCAAGGTGTGTTTACGTGTGTGCCAAGTTCGCTGAGCTATCGGCTGTCTGATGTATATTATTATTACCGCGTTTGACAGCTCTACTAAAGATGTGCTGGTTATTCTCCATGGTTGTGGGTTTGGACAATCTTGAACTTTCCTACTAGAAGGATATGTTATGAGGTGCCTGGCTCATGATGGAACAAAGTGGGTTATGAAACAAGTTTACTATGACGTCTTGAAAGCCGAAATTACACTCCAAGCCCTGCTTGTCAAGATTCTCACTCGATTGACTGGAGATTCTTTTGTGGTTGCGTGAGAGCCAGACGACAGTGTTCCACGGCTATCGCAGCCGAAAGTAGCAACGCAGGATAGCCACTGGCTTCCCTGGGTTCTGCTGCTAATACAATACTGTCACAGTTCATTGTTGATGTTGGGCCTGTCTCTGACGATATATTGGGCCATATCTTCAGTTTTGTCAGCATGGAAGACAACGCTTCTACGCAATCCTGTCAAGACCTTTTTCTGCTACTCACAACAGACAAGTTTACTACCAGGCAGAGAAAGCTACCGGAAGCAGGATTCCATTTTCACAGCATGACACAGGTGGGGGATTAAAAACCAGTTTCTACACAACAGACACGCTTAGCTACCTTGGCCCTGCCTAGAACCGCACGATGTTGCGGCAAATAAAATAAAACAGGTCTACATCTCTTTGTTATCTTGATACTCTTAGGGCCCAGTCAACCCAAGATGGACACGACTGAAAGTTATACTCTGGGTCCTCCAGATAACGCTTAAGTCCAGATTCCCCAATTGCTTTTACAATGCCGTGTAGTGTTTCAGCCCAATAGTCATCATTCTTATGCCTTCGGCTGAAAATGTCCGCGATATGGGAAGGAAGTCGTGCAGCCCCCTCCGGGACCCCGGGGGCAGGTGGGATGGGGGACGTAGGAGTCTCGCCGCCTTCAATCAACGCCTGGTGTATTTCTCGAAGCAACGCATGGTCACCACGATCTCTGTTCATCGCATAGTGGAGTGCTGATAACCGGTATGAGTCTTCGGCATCCACTGCGACTTTCATATCCAGGAGTATGGTTGCCGCTTGCCATTTCTCGTTGGCGCACGCCAGAATGAAGGGTGTGCGCCGTTCGTGGTCGTTCTTGTTTTGATCCGAGGTCAGAGCACATAGCTTTGGGATGAGGCCGTGGCTTTCGTACATGACCGCCATATGAAGGCTGACGCGGCCCTTGTCGTCTTCCACGTCAACGCCGGCCTTTAGCTGGTCGAACACCTCGGCGTTTCCGTTTATCGCAGCCCAGTGCACTGGAAGACGCCCGTAATAGTCCCCCAGCTTCCAAGGAGACTGTGGGGCGTCCCTCTCTCCCACGCGCCTGTCCGGAGGGGGGCTCAGGTATCCCGAGTTCCAGGCCTCGATGACTGGAAGGTTTCCGTTTGCGGCGGCTAGATGCGTGGGTATAGTCCGTCGTGGGCACGGGCATCGACCTTTCCCCCATAGTTGAGAAGATGCTTTACACAGTTAACGGCGCCATAGCCGCAGGCGTAGTGGAGCGCTGTGTACCCACGAGCATCTGGGGAAGACGGGATGGTATTGTCTGGAATACCCCAGACTATTTTGTCTTTGCCGCTGACTGCTACGTAATGAAGAGGGGTCCAGCCACAAGCGTCTCTTTCTGCGCAATACGGTCGAAGGCCGTTTCCCACGCTTTGATTTGGTCCAGGGTGTCATAAACCCGAAGTGGCTCGGCGTAACCTTGAGATAGCTTGGAAAGTCTCCAACGCATTGGATAGAACCATGCTCTGATGGTAGGCCCAGAAAATCTCCAATGTCTCGGTGCTGTTGCCTGTATAGCCATGCAAGACATTTCAAGAAGCGGGATCCCTCCGGTGAGGTTAGGATCTTCTCTTTCGCCTTCTCTATCCACGATTCCACCATCTGGAGGGGACTTTTAAAGTGCCCGAAATCGTGTTCATGCAACTGGCGCTTGTAAAAAGTTGCGTAAAGATAGAGATGCTCAAACCACACAATCGTGCCTGCACACCAGATGTCTAGGTTGCCCGAGGCGTGTGCCATGGCGGTGTTCCATAGGTCCAATTGTATTTCATGCGCCGAGTAGTCTCGCCCAAGTGGGATTTTCCCGATATTTCTGAAAGCTTCCTTACGCGATAAATCGAAAACCGGCTGGGGGAAGGGAAGTTTTGACGCCATGCTCAGTGGCGGTATTATGCTGAGTAGCATCTCGTCCTTAGACGCCAACCCTTGCATGGCTAAGTTCGCAGCTAGTTCGTCCAGTCCTTCATGACGTAGAGTCATCTTGGAGGATAGCAATAAGCCGCTGGATTTCGTGTGACATTCGACTTTTCCGGCGATAGGCTCCGGGAGTGTCTTGGCCGCCGAGCACATGAAGGAGAAGAACAAGTCTTTCGCGTAGTGTCGCTTCAGGGGGTCATAACCCACAGTCATGACGGACTCCCGATGTCCTGCCCCTAACTCGAGGAAGTCGACAAAACTCTTGCCGTTTTTTAAACGGCAACAGCCGGAAAACTCTTGAATCATCAACGTGAAGAGAACCAGTTACACGAGTCGGACGCGAGCCCTGCGTCATCGCCAGGCTCGTTGGGGCCCACCACTGCAGATCCTGGACAAGCGAATCTACCGCCCCGTCTTCTCCAGGGCCGATGACCCGAAAGACAGGCCCCGCGGTGTCGCTCCGGAGCCACCCATAGTCGGGCGAGCCGAAGTCGCTATAGTCCTGGCTGTCGCTCCCCGCCGTTATATATTCCTGTGTACCGACACTGTATGTCCAAAGAGACAGAGCGGAGTCCAGATCGTCTGCCAATATTGTCCAGTTCTGACCGTCGTGCCTCAGATCAAATGGCACTTGCAGAATTTCTATCTCGGCCCCGGGGCACTTATTATAGCTAACATCAAGTAGCCAGATGTAGCTCGAGGGGTTTTCGGTGGCTTTGGGACTGGGGAAGAGGAAGTTCATGGCTTCTTCGATTGACAGGGCAACTTTTATCGCTTCGGCGGACGTCGGCCCCTTGAACTGTGCAAGCTTTCCGAGCTCGCGGCGTGCTTCTAAGACCCGCCGCGCTTTCGACCGGGAGGAGGTGTCGTCATGACCACTGACGAGTGGCTTGTATGCAGGTGTTCATGCCCGTGATGATGACCCACTCGTGAAAATCAGGGTGGAGTTCCTCAGATGCTGATGAAATTGCCGAAGCTGAGTCGTTGGCGGGCACATGTAAGGTTGGATTCCCCAGGCGACCTATTTTCTTGCCAAGGCGGTGCCTCCGTGTCAGTGGCCCATGTTTATTCTCTTCCCCTGTGGTGGGAGGATCTCCAGGAGGCCGCCTCTCCGTAGCTGACGCCCGCCCAGCCGGTTGGCGCAGGCTTTCCAGCCTCCGGGCTATCCAATCTAACTCGTAGCCATGCGACAGCTTATTGCGGCCAAACGACTTGGCGAAACCCCGTCGTACCCAGGCCCGAAGAATGGCCATTAGACCGATGACAACAAGCTGGGCGAGGGACGCGGCGGAATGCATGCCCCTGAGGCCGACGAACTGCACGATATACCCGACCAGACTCGCAGCCACACCCACCGCCGTCGTCACCCGCCCAGCACCGGCCGCCCGCGGGCCCTTCCGCCGCCGAGACATAGTTATTGAGTCGCGACTTGAGGATGGGTTTATGGCAAATGATTCGAATACTTGGTCGTTGACGGTCTGTTCCTGCTGGAGCCAGTATATATCCACTTTCGAGTCGGCGTTCGCAACTTTGTAGAGCTCCTCCTGGGTGCTGTCCTCAACCACATGGGCGCATAGAAGGAGGCCGAGAACGAGTAATACGGTGCCGCCAGTAGCGAGTGGGAACGCGTAGCTGGATGCAAATTGGTCGTCTTTCTTGAAGTTGAGGCGGAAGGTTGGGTGGTATGTGATGGCCGTGAACCAGGCGAGCACACCGACTTGCAGGAGAACGCCGATTAGAGCCACTGCTCGGGTCTCTCGCAGGTCATGGCTATTGTAGAGGTTCAACGAGATATTGGGAGCGTCGCGTCTTGTGTCCTTGATGACGGTTATAGTCGGGGCTGTGTCCCCTTCCGCGTCCGGAACAGCTTTTGGTTCGGGCTCGGGCTGCTCAGTGGCTCGGGGTGTCGCTTCCCTCTGCTCTGGGGGTGGACTGGCCCGGGGTTGAGATGTAGTACCATCAGACTTCTGCTCGGATCGATTAGGCTGTGCTGCCGGTGCATCTCTCGAGTGATGGGACGCGGCATCCGACGTCCCCGGAGCGGGAACTCCCTCCTCCACCATCGACTCGACTGACGGCTCCCGTATATCTGCTCGGATAGTGAGAGTTAGGCGACTACCCAGTAAAAATTAACGTTCGGTTCAGTTGGGTTCGTACTTACGTCGGCCTCTCGCCAATAAGCTCCTTAACAAAGCCTTCACCTTGCCGATCGGGTCCAAAGAAGTAAATGTCTCGCCTCTACGGGCGAACGGTGCCGATGTCACGGATGTCCCGCTATCTCCCGCCGACATAGAAGTAGATGAGCCCCCACTGCCGCTAGGGGTTGAATCCGGCGGAGAGGCTCGCACCAACGGCGCGTTGGACCCCTTTTGGGTAGCCTGGTCAAGCGTCATGAACTCCAGCTTTGGGACGACGTCGCTGTTCGAGCAATCCAAGTTCTTTGGAGACACCACAATAAACTCCCACACGGGAGCTGACCCCTGGCATCGGACGACGGTCTCGCCGTTGAAGAGCTCACAGACCTCTCTCGAGGTGGAGGACATCAGCTCCATCTCGGCGGCTGTGGTGTTCTCCCTCGCCCGGCCGACGATGGCCTTGAGGACTATGGGCCCGCCGACGCGGATGGCGCTGACGATGATGGTGATGATGCCCAGGGGCCCCATGGCTAGGACGACGCAGTCCTCCCAGCTGGTGGCTTGGCTCATGTATTGGATGCCCAGGGGCCCCATGGCTAGGACGACGCAGTCCTCCCAGCTGGTGGCTTGGCTCATGTATTGCATTGTGACGCGCTCGCCGAAGAGTGCCAGGAGTCTGCGGAAGGAGGAGGTCAGTATTTCCAGATCAAGTGTCTCGTGTATGGAGGGAGACGTACGGGGCGAGGTCCGTGAAGAGGTTGTTGGTAAAGTCGTCCCAGTCGTCGCCCGCGAGCGCTGGCCCGGCCAGGAAGGCGAGCGTGAGGAGGAGCCATGACTGAAGGCGCCGCATACTAGAGGCAGCACCGGTCGACAAAATCAGGGCAAACGCGAGGCAATTATCGAATCGCAGGGTTGCCGTTCGTAAAACACGATGACGACTATGACCATCAGCGGTACGTTGAGGAGAAAGTGGACGCAAGACATGTCCGCACCGGCAGAGAAACGCGAAACCCCGCAAGAGCTCGTCCGGGACATAAGCCAACACGTCGCATCGAAAGCCCTTTCTGCAGGGTGCGCGGCTCATGTCGTTGTGATTGGCCTGGCGGCGGCGGCTGCTGCGGGTGGTCAAGGGAGAGGTGCATGGATGTGCCTCTCTATCCAATGAGAGTTGGAATCACACCCGCCCTGGCTTGTCCATGCAGCGGCCCTTAAGCCGGTGAGGAGGCAGAAGCGCCCTGGTCAAATCCCATATGACGGGAGGGTGTCTGTAGGGTGTGACGAAAATAGATTCGAGTCGCGAGTATTTCATTAGGTTGGCTTACTTGTTCTTCGCCAGGGTCCAAGCTAGACAGACCGCGAGAATGAGCGAGAGATCTGCTGCAAACCGGGGGAATTTGTTGTTTGTTTTGTTCGTCGCATAACGGTTTAAGTGCCATCGTTGATATACATCCCATACCCCGGTCTATCTGAGAAGGTTCTGGATCCTCATTACTATTGCGCTCCAACACGCCGCTCTCCAGCCTCTTTAACAAGCATCTCGCGATACTTCTCCAGACTCAAGCCAATCACATTAATGAACCGCCACTGCGTGTTCCCCTTGAAGAAGTGCGCCCATATTTTCAGGACGGCGAGGCTCAGGCTGCCCGCGTCGCCGCGGAACTCGGACTCCCCGTCTTCGAAGTCTACCACGGCCCAGGCTTCATCGACTATGCATCGCACCCAGTGGAGGATGCGGTCTTCGCTGTCTAAAGCAGATGAACACCGAAATTAGTTGCGAATACCAGATGAATTTGGAAAAAGGGCGCGTACGTACCGCTTAGCTGAGGGCCTCTCCCTCCCGCGATCGACGACAGCCACTTGCTCAAGAGCACTGCACACTCCAGGCCTGAAAGCGAGTGCCTCACGCTCCAGAAGAAGGCCTGGCTGCGCGCCACGCGGTCAACGCCCAGCCTCACCGGGATACTTAGCGCGTGAACGGCGTACAGCAGCGCCGAGACGACCCCGTCGCACCGCTTGACGCCTGGGCATTGTGCTAAGGCCTCAGCAACTAGGTCTGGGTCGCGCGTCTCCAGGCGCCGATGAGGACCAATGTCGAGGTGGATGCGCACATAGGCGAGGCCGAGGAGTGAGCTGGAGGTAAAGGGGATGGGACCGCTCTCGTTGTTGGGATCGAGACTTGATTCTGGGGCTTGTTGCCAGCCGGATGCCCATGAGCGAAGCCCGCGTCTTTCGCCAAGGTCAGCACGTGTAAGCGGCAGGAAATCGAGTTCCTTTCACTCTCGACTTCCGTAAGGGTGTTGACTTACTCTAGCTTCTCTACCTCTTCCGAGGGCAGCGAGGCAGACTGGTCCGCAAGCGGGAGCGACAAATCCCGCACGATATAGATCCTCTGTAGTAGGCCATGCAGAAGGACATAGTTCCCAAGCGGCGTGGGTATCGGGTCCAACGGCGCCGCGCCCCCGCTATCCCGCAGCAAAAGCGACAGCGCATCCTGGAAGAGCAGCTGTCTCCCCGGCGCCTCCCTCGCCGCCGCCCTCCAGTGGCCCGCCGTCGGCGCCTTCCACTCCCTCGTGGGACAGGGTAATCTCAGGTGGACCTCATTGCTGCGCAGCACGGGGTATGCGTTGTAGGCCACGCTGTGGATGTGTAAGAAGGAGAAGGCGATGAGCTTCGCGCGGCGGACGGACTCTTCTCGTATCCACGCCAGCCATGCTGCGTGCAGGTCGTCTGAGGGTGGGCTTTCTTCTGATTCGGGGTTCTCTGTTAGGCCTATGCTGCGGAGGACTTGGACGAGGAGGGACTGTAGGGCAAAGGCTTCACGGAGGAGGGATTCCTTTGGCTCCCAGGTGGCGTAGCCCATGAGGTTGATTAGAGTCCGCACCGTGTCCATCACCTCCCACTCCTCCGGATCAGCTTGCGTATCCCGCGACGACGCTCCACTCGGTGATTTATGCAACGACGCGCAGCCGTGAATCCCCAGGAACGAAACAGCCTCATGCCCGAACCTGTTCGCCTCACGGCGCAGCCTCTCCATGAGTATCGCCTTTCCGGCATAGAACAACCGCTCCGAGTTGCGGTGCTCGAAGCAGTACTGGGCGCCGACGGCGGAGATGGCCAGCACGAGCTCGGGCGGCGCCTCGTTGACGCGCCAGGTGTGGTGGATGAAGACCATGTGCGAGTGGAAGCCCTCGAAGTAG
The DNA here is from genome assembly GCA_023628835.1 of Sordariomycetes sp. S4602. Classification (NCBI taxonomy): domain Eukaryota; kingdom Fungi; phylum Ascomycota; class Sordariomycetes; species Sordariomycetes sp. S4602. Next base: position 219,222 of record JAMAJV010000013.1, read on the forward strand.
GAGGTGACGTAGCGGGTGAGGGTGTGGCGCGAGGGGAGCTTGAAGTCCGGCCCGACCACGTCCCGGAAGTTTTCCAGGGAGGCGCTTAGACGGGCTCTTTGATCGTCGGTGACTCTGTGCTTGGTGTCGACGCGACAACCTTGGTAGGAAGCGCCGGGTTAGCACATGTTTCTGGTCTGACGTGGGATGCTGGGGTTTGGGGTGGACGTACTGGTCTCGGTTAGGCTGGCGGATATGCGGTTGGCGCCGGGGCCGGAGGGCAGCCATGGGCTGAATGGCGTACCCGGACGGGAGGTGCCGTTCCTGCCGGCCGGGGTCCCCGCCGAAGTCCGGGGGTCGTGGAGGGCCGGCTCTGGGAGCTCGTGGTCCCGCTCCGAAGTTTGGAGGTAGGGACTCCACTCGGCGGGTAGGCCAACGCCGTCCAGGAAGTTCGCAAACTCCCGAAAGTGGTCGTATCCTATTATATCTTGGCCTGACCACAGTGTTGTGTTAGTCGACAGAACGACAGGTCATTTACAAGGTGATTCAAACACACCACTTTCGAAGAGCTGTGGCGAGAGGAGACCCTGGTGGTACGGCTGCGATATCTCCCGGTCTCGTCCGCCACAGTGCTCCTCGTTGATCTGGTGGTTGATCTGGCCGGGGGTCGGCGCCTGGTGACCCCAGTGGTTCACGCCCATGGTGGGCAGTGAGAAGGCCGGGGCGGCGGGCTGCAGGTCAAGGTCGGACGGGGTGTGCTCCGCCGCGCCGGCCGGCGAGGGTCCGTCCGAGACGCCCTCATGCAGGGCGATGCGCTGGTGGCGGGTCAGGAGGTCCCGGCGCGTGAAGGCGGATCCGCATGCGCAAAGGAACGGCTTCTCCTTCGTGTCTGGAGCGGTGTTAGACGTGGGTACATGGGCTACGGGGATTGGTCTGGGGAAGCGAGCAGAGGGACAGCTACGTACGAGTTCGAACATGACGTTCTAGATGCTCAGTGCGCTTGAAGGCCCTCCCGCAGTGGGGACACGCCCGGGAGTCTCCTGCGCGCCGCCTCCGCCGTTTGGCTGGTGGTTGGCCCTGCGTGGGGTCACTCGCAGGATGCGCTGCATCACGGGCCGGAGGGGCCTCCATCGTCTGATACATCGTGGAGGTCACAGGAGATTCGGAGGCTGTGACGAGTTGGAGGTTTGGGGTTGGAGAGGTTAACTGGGGATGCGGGTTGGAGACATGGAGTTGGGACAGAATTATCGGGGGCTTGAGTTGGAGGCGCAAAATTAGTCTCCAAGGACAATCTTCTGATAAGGCGGGGTCTTGGACGCTATTGACAGGCGAGACGGGGGTCTCCACACGGGCTAGGCCATGATAGGTAAAGATAGCGCTAGTGTTGGGGCGAGGATAACCGTCGCGTGGTCGTGTACACGTCCAGCTTCGGGGTCCCCGGTGTGTCCTAGCCGAACCCCAAATATACCGAGCCTGGGCCCTTGAATTACCGGAATCGGCTCTTAGGCTTGGTCGTGGTTTCTGATACGGGAGCACGCTGGAGGTTTGATACTGGAATACTATCCTGCGATAAGGATCGTGCTTTTTTGGGGGGGAGATTTGGATTCCGTCGGCCATTCAATTACATCATTGGCGCAGCCCCACGGCTTACTTGCGACTCGACCAATTGGCCAGGACGAAACTCGGGGACACACCGCCAACCTCTCTTGCTGTATACCTGATATAAGCTCAAAGCACAACTGAGATACTGCGCAGCACAGGGTCAATGGTCTAAACCATGGCGTCTATACTACCCAGATTCCCAGGCGTGGCCTTCATCACCGGCGCGGGCGGAACAGGTGAGAACCCCGTTCACCACACTCAAGCGTCGGCGATGTACTCATATCATACCTAGGAATTGGCGCCGCCGTGGCCAAAGCGTTCACAAGATCGGGATGCACCCGCTTCGCCATAACAGACATCAACCGGGACTCACTCGCCCTAACCCACGACGCCATCCTGGCCATCAACCCCAAGGCCCAGATAACCTCTCGCGCAGGCGACGTCTCGGACGAGTCCTTCGTCGACTCCCTCATGGCAGAGGCCACCAAGGCCTTCCGCCGCGTCGACTACGCCGTCAGCTGCGCGGGCATCCTCGGGAACGATCTCCGCTCGTCAGAGTCGCCCGTCAGCGCCTTTGACAAGATCAACCGCGTGAACTACAAGGGGACGTGGCTGTCGTCGCGGGCGGCTCTGGGGCAGATGGTGAAGCAGGAGCCGCTGGAGGCACACCCGGGGCAGAGGGGGGCTATCGTCAACATGGCGAGCCAACTGGGCGTCATCGCGCGACCAGGCGCTGGTACGTGAATGTGACCATTTATCCGGATTGTATAGAATGCTAATGGAGCTGGGAACAGCTGCCTACTGCGCGTCCAAGGCCGCCATCATTAACATGACCCGCGCCGACGCGATCGACTACTCCCGCGACGGCATCAGGGTCAACTGCGTCTGCCCGGGCGTGATCGAGACGCCTATGACGACTGGGTCTGAGGAGGTGACAGAGCGGCTGAGGCCGGCTGTGGACATTGCGCCTATGCGGAGGATGGGGAAGCCGGAGGAGGTGGCGGATGCGGTGCTGTTCTTGTGTTCTAGCCAGGCGTCGTTTATTCAGGGGCACGCTTTAGTGGTGGATGGGGGGTATACGATTAATTAAGCTACCGGCGTTTTTGGTTAACTGTTCCGTGCCCGAGGCGGAAAACATTGAAACAGTGAATTATATGTTAGAGTGCTGGACGTCTTCAGATGAACGGACCAAAAGTGGGAGGCACCTGATGCTGGATGCTAAAGTCTGTCTATCAGGAGTCCGCAGGGAACTTGGCATATCATTAGGAAAACAATTAGAACAATAGGAGGTCTACTATGTCTATTGGAAGGGTACTATATATACACCCAATGCCCGTATGTCATGCTAAGATATGCTATTGCTAACGCTGGCTCTACAAGTGAGAGCACAAGCTATTATCCGCGCCCCTAAACATGTCCATTGGTAATGCCGTTCCCCTTGGAGTGGCCATTCACCTTCAAGCTCGCACCCGAAGCAGCCTTCCAGTCAAAGTTCAACTCCCACGCATGTCCCACCCTCAACACCTTCCCATCCTGCCCCAGCCCCCCAACAATCTGCATCCCGACCGGCAAGAGAACCCCAGCATCGTGCCCCGCAGGCGCTCTCCCCACCGGAATCGACAGCGCCGGGTGCCCCGTGACATTAAACACAGCTGTATTGCTCGTCATGCCCACGCTCGGCTCAAACGTCGCCTTCGGCCCCGCATCCCTCGACCCGTGCCTCGGCGCCACGAACGGCGTGGTGGGCATGACCAAAACATCAACCCTCTCAAACGCCTCCTCGTACGCGTCGCGGATGCGCCGGCCGGCGTTGATTGACCGGCCGTAGAGGCCCGGGAACTTGTCCATGAGGTAGAGCCCGTTTATGACGGTGTTCTTGGTGGAGGGGAAGAGGCGGGAGAAGGAGTCGGGCGTCCAGGGGAGGCGGGCGGCGTCGAACTCGGTGAGGGAGAGGCCGCGGCGTCCGTGCGCCTTGCCGAGGGCCGTGAGGGCGCCTGAGATGCGCTGCTGGATCGTCCAGATGGAGGGGCCCTCGAGGTGATCGGGCACGGAGACCTCCTCTACTGTGGCGCCCAGCTGCTCGAAGTTGTGGATGGCGGAGCGGACGACGGACTTTACGTCTGGGTGGATTACGCTTTGGGAGAAGCCCTCTGTTAGGATGCCGATCTTGAGACCGGAAAGGTCCGAGGACCCGTTTCCGCCTGGTTGGAGGGAGGCGGCAAAGTTGTGAGAGCCGTGCTTCCCCGCGCCTAGAGACCGGTCATCGATGCCATCGTAGCCGGCTAGGGCGTCTAGGCACTTCGCCGCGTCCAGGACAGAGCGGGCGAGGGGCCCGGCGTGATCGTCTACCGCATCGCCGCTTGTGAAACCCGTGAAAGGCACTAGGCCGTGAGTTGGCTTCAGTCCGACGCCTATTTGGAAGTGACAGAGTTAGATACGCGTACTGTGGAGCCACATTTACGAACAAAGAGGGTCATGAATGAATGAGTTCCTCGTTGAGGTGTGAGGTGGAACTGAACTTACATCCGCAGAGGGCCGAAGGGACCCTGATGCTCCCACCCTGATCCGTGCCGATGGCCAAATCAACGTCACCCGCAGCCACCAGCGCCGCTCCGCCAGAGGTGCTCCCACCCGCAGAGTACCCCTTCCCATGCGGGTTCTCCACCGTCCCCTGCGCACTCGTAAACGAAGCCGTCGAGTTGCAAAAGTGCTCACACGTCGCCGTGCCCAGCACATCTGCCCCGGCATCAAGCGCCCTCGTCACGACAGTCGCGTCCGTCGTCGGCGTCCACGGCGGGAACGCGTCGGTGCCGTAGAACTGCGGCACGCCGGCCACCGCGATGCAGTCCTTGATGCAGACCGTCTTGCCCTCGAGGTGCGGCGCGTGGTCCCTGCCGCCCCGCGCCCCGCGGATGAGGAACTTGTGCGCCCAGGCCGCGCCGTGGAGCTGCTCGTCCGCGTGGGGGCGGCGGACGTTCTCGCGGGGGTACCGCGCCTGGTCTGGGATGGGCTGGTAGTCTGGCAGGCTGGCGACGTGCTCGGCGCAGTCGTGGACGGCTGCGAGGAGCTCGTGGTAGTCGGAGGACTCCTTGGGGTTGAGCGTCACGCCGAGGTGCTTCTCGAGGAGGGCCTCGGCGTCACCCTTCTTGACAGGGTTGTCGCTGCGGGGTTGGTTAGAGTGCGGGCTTGAGGCGCAGGCCGGATGGGAACGGGTACATACGGTGATATCTCCTTGAAGAAGACGGACATGGTTGCTCCGTGTGCCTGGGATCTTGTGCCGGGTTGGTTGTCTTGGCAGGGTTGTACGTCCTGTGAGGCACCGGGCAAAACTTCCTCTACCACCGGGTGTGTATGGGAGTCACGGACTTGATGACGGGTGCTATAAGGCCTGCATAATACCCATTGGGATCAAGATGAACGGGCGCCACTCGACTCGGGTTTTATCGACACTGGGGAAATGATGTTCGGTCGACGCCCTATAATCACTTCCGTACTCCTCTGCCGTAGGGTGACAAATGGAGTTTGGGTGGCGGGCCGAAGTCTCCACTGTCGGAGTTGGAGACTAGTGCCGAGCGAGACAGCAGCGAACTTTGGTGGAATGGGCCGCCCCGCCTTGATTGCCCCAACAGTGGGACCACCGTGCATGTACTCGTGCGCCGCACGTGCAAGCTTCGGCGTGGCGCGTACATGACCGAATAGCGTTTGTGCAGCCTGCGTCAGGATCCGTGATGATCATACCTAGAACTGAAGTTTGAATACTATCCCCAAAATCATCACCTATCCTGAAGACCAAGGAGCCTTGTTAAATAATGTCGTCGTCTGAGAACAACCCCCAGTCGATGCGAGCGGCGCAGCTGCACGAAGTAAGCAACTCGCTGGGCATATCCCCTCCGAGCCACTCGGCAAGCCGGAACGCACTCTAACATGAGAGCAGTACAAGACCCCCTATCAAACAGCACGCAAGCCGATCCCCGAGATCAGGGACGATGAGCTCCTCATCCGCGTCCACGCAGCCGGCTTCTGCCACTCCGACCTCCAAGTCCTGCAGGGCCAGTTCCCCGCGCCCCTCCCCTTGATCCCCTCGCACGAGCCCGCCGGCGTAATTGCCCGTGTCGGGCCCGGGTGCTCCGGCGGCTGGAAGGTCGGCGACCGGGTCGGGGTGCTCAACTTTAAGCGCGCGTGCGGCGAGTGTCCCGGGTGCAGGCGGTGGCGGAAGAAGGGGGGGAGGCTGGATCCGAGGTTTTGTGAGAGGAGGGAGACGGCGGGGTTTCGGCATGATGGGGCGTTTGCGGAGTACTTGGTTGCGGACCCGGGGACGACGGTGAGGTTGCCGGAGGGTGTCTCTTTTGCGCAGGCGGCGCCGCTCATGTGCGCCGGGGTAAGTCTCTAGCATGCCGGGGACAGATCCTGAACGATATAGCGACTGGTACTAATATGCGACATCAGGCTACGGTATGGGGAGCTCTTGAGAAGGCAACGCCTAGTCTGCAACAGGGAGATACAGTGGCGATCGTGGGGGTCGGCGGGCTGGGCCATTTGGGCATACAGTTCGCAAAGGCGATGGGCTACCGGGTCGTCGCGGTCGACACGCGGCCGGCTGGCAGGCAGCTTGCAACGGAGGTGGCGAACAAGGAGCTACTGCCAGACCTCGTGGTGGACTCTACGGACCCGGCCGACGCCGCCAGCAAGATTCACGACTTTACCAACGGCGAGGGCCTCTCGGGTGCAGTGGTCTGCACAGACTCGCTGGCTGCGAATGCCTGGGCCCTCACGCTGCTGGGGATTCAGGGCGTGCTGGTCGTGCTTGGCCTGCCTCCGCAGGGGTGGAAGTTCGACTCGGAGGTCATAGCCTTTAGGGAGCTGAGTATACGCGGGACCTACGTTGCAGGCACGGAATCTACGGAGAGGATGATGGAGGTTGTTGACAGGCATGATGTCCAGTCGCATCTTACGATTGTGCCGTTTGATGAGATTCCTGGGATTGTGGAGAGGTATGAGGAGGCTTCGTTCAAGGGGCGGTTGGTTGTTCAGATGGCGGAGGAAAGACAGGTAGCCTAGTAATTGTGAATATGAATAGCCGCAACTGCATAGTATGAATAGTCTCAACCGCATCGTATGACATTCCCTTGTGAGCAAAGTTGATATTGATACCCGTGATACCTCATCCCTCCAATGGCTCCGATCTCGCACCTATCGCAGGCACGGCACTATTTAGCACTAACCGACCCAATAGTCCGGTTTCCCGCCCCCGGTCTGCCCCAACGCTTATCAGCGACCCCAACCGAGGTACCAAGATTACCCCAGCCAAGATACGTAGCGCAGTATTAATGGCTTGACGTATTATGTACCATTAACGCGTTCTAGAACAGAGCCCCACCTCCCTACCGGAATACCCCGCCCTTTGAGCACTCCGACCGCCCGGACGAGGAACGCCATGCGCAGGATAAGAGGCCGATTCTGCGGGGAACCCCGGCTATCCTCAATTGCCCCAACGTCATAGCTGACCATCGCCCGGCTCTTGCTGACGTCCATCCTCTCACCGAAATCACCACCACCACCGACCACTCGTTAGAACATCTCACACAGGAAACATGGTCAAGCGCGTTCTCATCACTTACGGCGTCGACGTCGACGCCGTGTCCGGCTGGCTCGGTTCTTATGGCGGAGATGATTCTAGCAACGACATTAGCAGAGGTGCGTAGACAACCCCGACAGGCTTGACCTCGTTTGCTGGCTCTTACCAGCTGCGGTCGAGCAAACGCAAATGATCGTGGCGCTGACTGGGGGGCAGGCCTCTTCGCCGGCACCATCGGCGTGCAGCGCATGCTCAAGATGTTCGCCAAGTACGACATGAAGACCACCTGGTTCATCCCGGGCCACAGCCTCGAGACCTTCCCGGAGGACATGGCCGCCGTGCGCGACGCGGGCCACGAGATCGGCCTGCACGGCTACTCGCACGAGAACCCGACCGACATGTCCATCGAGCAGCAGCGCGACGTGCTGGACAAGACGTACCGGATGCTCACGGACTTTGTCGGGAAGCCTCCCCGTGGCAGCGTAGCGCCGTGGTAAGTTCCCATACACCAGAGCAATGGAGAAGGAAAGGATGTTAATGAGGGGACCAGGTGGGAGACGAGCAAGGAGGGCGCGCAGCTGCTCCTCGACTACGGCATCCAGTACGACCACAGCATGTCGCACCACGACTGCCAGGCCTACTACCTGCGCACGGGCGACACGTGGACCAACATCGACTACTCCAAGAAGGCCGAGGAGTGGATGAAGCCGCTCGTGAAGGGCCAGGAGACGGGGCTGGTCGAGATCCCCGCGAGCTGGTACCTCGACGACCTGCCGCCCATGCTCTTCATCAAGGGCGCGCCCAACAGCCACGGCTTCGTGAACCCGAGGGACATTGAGGAGCTGTGGAGGGACCAGTTCGATTACTGCTACCGGGAGTATGACGAGTTTGTCTTTCCTATTACGGTGCACCCTGATGTTTCGGGGCGGCCGCAGGTGCTGCTGATGCACGAGAGGTACGTCTCCTTTTTCTCTTCTTTGTTATCCCAGGGGATAGGCTGGTACAGGGATTTACTAATGCCGGGGTGCTGCAGGCTTATTGAGTACTTTAAGAAGCACGAGGGCGTGGAGTTTGTTACGATGGAGCAGGTTGCGACCGAGTTTAAGCAGAAGAACCCGCCGCCGCCGGGGGCTGTTCAGCCGGCGGCGCCTGGTGAGATCCTGAAAAGGACGGGAGGCCAGAGCTAAGCCCATGAATGTATTTACGACTAATCCAATCCTTTTTTGCACAATGTTTCTCTCTGTGTTGTGAACCTATTGAATTCAACTAGCGTGAATCTTGAGCGTAATGCGGGATTGTAATATCAAGCTTATCGATCCGGATATGAAGTATTTTGGACACCGCGTGATATCGCGCGACGAGAACGCGAACGTCCTACGCTTGTTTGAACAGGCCCTAGGGGCTTGGCATGAAGTCGAGCGGTTTCGGAGCTGTGCTATGCCAGATCTTATCACAAGACACAACCTCGACTGTAACAGCTCGTGCTCGGCGTTTATCGCCAGCTACGCCAAGTGGGTCCAGCCCAGAGTTGGAGGCGTCCTCAAGGCGCAAATTGGGGTATTATCTGGAATAGGCAATACAGTCCGGCACTTATTCCTTGGCTCCGCCCGCACTTATCGCGCCCTACCCCAACTCCCCCTCGCCACGACACGTTTTATTACCCCAAACCCCAGATATCCTTGGCCCGGGCTCCACAAGGCGCGAATCCTGCCCGCGAGAAAAGTGAATCAATCAGAGCAAGCCATGTCGCCGATGACCCGGATCCAGGGCCCAGCCATCCTGGGGTAAGTCTGGGGAGATAAGTATACCCCTCGAAACACTTAGTCGGCGAGTACCTCTTCTTTCGTTATCGTCGAGTGGAGACCTTTCCAAGGATACAGGGATGCACGGGCTGTGAGAAACTTGGTATATGACGAACCCTGTTCGCCATCCCCCAAAAACTTCAGTTCCAGCTCAATACCCTCAGACACACCTCCTTCCACCTCAACACAAAAGAGACATTCTTTGACGGCCATCTCAAGATGTCGATGTCGCAAAAGGGGTCCTCCTTGAACGGCGGGGACGCGATCGAGCCCGCGAGGGATGTCGACACGAGCAGCCTTGACGCGCGCAGCGCGGAGAAGCCGGAGCAGGCGGACGACTCGGGCGAGATCTTCAAGAGGCAGGAGGGTGCCGTTGACTTTCGGACCGTGAGCTGGGTCCACGCCTCGGTCATCTTCCTCAAGCGTATGTCCCCCATCCCCAAACGCCCACGGCCAATGCCTTCCGCTGACACGAGAGGAAACATGCAGTCATCTTTGCCACCGGAGTGCTCACCATCCCGTCGGCCATGTACACGCTCGGCGCCCTCCCCGGCGCCATCAACGTCCTGGGCTGGCAGTTCCTCAACACGTACTGCGCCATCCTGCAGGGCAACTTCCGCAACGCGCACGCCGGGTGCCACTCCATCGCCGACATGGCCGAGGTGGTCGGCGGCGTGTGGCTGCGCGAGGTGGTCGGCGTGTTCTTCCTGGTGACGTTCGCCATCGTGGGCGCGTCGGGCATCTTCGGGTCGTCCGTGGGGCTCAACGCGCTGTCGCACCACGCCATCTGCACCAACTCGTTCATGCTGGTGGCCACCGTGGCCGTCTTCCTTCTAGCCAGCGTGCGGAAGTTTGAGAAGATTGCGTGGCTGACCTGGGGCGGGTTCATCTCCGTCTTTGTCGCCGTCTTCATCGTCGTGTAAGGACTATCCCCTGCTTCCATGTCTGATTTCTTGTGGTTTTTCCCTGGCTAACGTTTCTGGGTGCAGCGTTGGTGTCACGCAGGTCGACCGCCCTGCTGCGGCTCCCCAGACAGGCGACTTTGAGCTGGGGTACCACGTCATCGGCAACCCCGGCTTCGTGGAGGGTATCACGGCCGCCGCCACCATCTTCTGCTCTGGCGCAGGCACGTCCGCCTTCCTCCCCGTCATCTCCGAGATGCGGAACCCGCGCGACTACAGCAAGGCCGTGTACACCTGCATGGGCATCGTGACAGCCTCCTACCTCGCCTTCAGCCTTGTTGTGTACCGCTACTGCGGCATGTGGGTGGCGTCGCCGTCGCTCGGGAGCGCCGGCCAGACGGTCAAGATGGTCTCGTACGGCGTCGGGCTGCTGGGCCTGCTCGTGAGCGCCTGCGTCTTCGTGCACGTCGCGGCCAAGTACATCTTCGTGCGCATCCTGCGGAACTCGAAGCACCTGCAGTCGGACTCGTTCGTGCACTGGTTCGTCTGGCTGTCGTGCACCCTCGGGGTGTCGTTCGTGTCGTTCCTGCTCGCGTCGGGCATCCCCATCTTCAACTACCTGCTCGCGCTGGCGGGCAGCCTCACCTTCTCGCCGCTGGCCCTGGGCCTGCCGGCGTACCTGTGGATCTTCGACCACGGGCACTACCGCACGGGCGGGTTCTGGAAGGCTGTGATGTACTGGCTTAACTGGCTGCTCATCCTGCTGTCGGCGTTCCTCATGATCGGCGGGACGTACGGCGTGATCCAGCAGGTTATCAACGCGTATGCGAACGGGGAGATAACTTCGGCCTTTTCGTGCGCGGATAACAGCAACTCCTCATAGGGCGGTCATCGCTGGGAGCGGGTTGAGAAAGGCGTTGGATAATTGTGGGATCTGGTTTTATGTAAAGAATATATTCATGGTTTACCTGACATGGTGCGTATTACGTGAGTTAGAGGTGAGTAGCTCCGTTTTGAGTGTAAACGAGGTGACACGATACCGTCGCGAGAGGAGGACCTCCAGAGGAACGTAATCTCCAAACCAAGTCCTCGACATCTCGGTATCACTGCTAGGCATGGATGCATACACCCGAGCATTGAACACCAGATTGCTCCGGATGGCCATACATATGTATTATATTGAAGAATAAATATGAACTATGATATAGATCATATTGACAACCCGGGAAATTAGGCCGGGAGTGGTACAGAAAAGCATATCTGCATATTTAAACAGCCCGACCAGGAGAAAGTCCGTCGAACGCCCGATATATACTCTCCCTCACCTTCCAGGCTATGTCTCTAATCTCATCAGTGGTGCTAATGTACGCGGGCGCAAGGATAACGTGGTCCCCAAGAACTCCGTCCTTGGTCCCGGTGCCAGGATAAAGGCTAATGCCGTCCTGCAAGCCCCTTGTATGGACAGCATTGGCAATGTCATATGAGCGGGAGAACGGTTCCTTGGTCGTCTTGTCGGCGACGAACTCGATCTTGAACTTGTGTTAGTCATTGCGCGCCCCGCCAAGTCCGTGACTGTTTGACTTACTCCCCAGAAGAGGCCTCGCCCCCGGATGTTACCCACATAGGGGTGGTCGCCGAGGTATTCGTACAGGAGCGTCTCGAGGAGGAGGCCGCATTCGCGGACATTCGCTACAAGGTTGTCCTCCCGGACGATGCGCTGGACCTCCAGCGCTGCGGCACAGCCTACGGGGTGGCCCTGGTACGTGTGTCCGTGGGAGAAGGCTCTAGATTAACGCGTCAGCTCTTGCCCAGAATGATGGGAGTGGACCACCTACCCCGAGCCGCACTTGAGTGTGTCGGCCACCCTGTGGTTTATCAGGATCGCGGCGACAGGCGAGTACCCGCTGCTCAGCCCCTTGGCTACCGTCTCGATATCCGGCACCACGCCCTCGTGCTGCCACGCGTGCAGCGTGCCGCAGCGGCCCATCCCCGACATGACCTCTACCCAGAAGTTAGCCCATTCCAGCTCGGGGTACCCTATCCAGACTACGCACCGTCGAAAATGAGGAGGGCGCCGTATTTGTCGCAAACCGCCTTCATGGCCTTAAAGTAGCCCGGGACTGCCGGGACGCATCCGAGTGCCTATAAAGGGTCAGTTTCGCCGGTAGGTGCGGACAGGGGACCTGCGGGAGCACGCACCGCTCCGACGACCGGCTCCGCTACGAAGGCGCAGACTGTCTCCGGGCCCATCTCCCGGAACTTGGCATCCAGCTCGTCCGCCAGCTCCGCCACATACTCCTCTACCCCCTGGCCCTCGCGCACCCCCCTGTACGCGTTGCAGTCCGACACGCGGCCCACATTCGGCATCAGCATGTCCTCGAAGAGCCTCCGCCGCGCCACGTGCCCGCTGACCGAGATCGCTCCCAGCGTCGTGCCGTGGTACGACCCCTTCCTCGCGATGAAATTTACACGCTTTGGCTCCGCGGGGGTCAGTTCCATGAAGTACTGGCGGGCCATCTTCATGGCTGCCTCCATCGCCTCCGACCCTGTTCCGAACTCTCTGTTAGGGAACGGACGTCCACGGGGAAACAACCGCGCTGGTTCTCACCTGAGCACGTGAAGTAGGCCTTGGACATCACGTCGTCGGTGCCCCGGATCAGCTCCGCCGCCAGCTCCTCCTCGGTGCTGTGCCCGAAGAACATGGAGTTGCAGTAGCAGAACTTGTCGATCTGCGCGACCATGGCGTCCCGGACGCGCTGGTTGCTGTAGCCGAGGCACACCACGCCGGCCCCGCACGAGGTGTCGTTGACGGTGTGGCCGTCGGAGAGCGTCAGGGTCGTCCCGTCTGCGGAGACCATCTGCGGGGGCGTGTGGTGGAGGGAGCGGTGGACGACCGCGCTGCGAGACTTGGTGACATCGTTCGATTTTCCCGTTGTGGGACCGCCCTCGGGAGGGGCACTCTCCTCGATCGTCGTGGAAGGCGCCATGTTAGGGGACTTGGGCTTGTTGTGTGTGGGGAGAGGAGCTGGTCGTAGTGGCTTTCGTGGAGCGGGGAATAGGTAGGAATAGGTGGATATTTGGATCAGGAGATTCCGGGTGTGGGGGCTTTGGGGGGGTTGATAGCAGTCCGCCTCGACGGGGGATGGTCGAGTAACATTTAAGTAACATGTCACCAAATCGAGAAAAGCCCACATTCACCGTGTTGGCCGCATGGGCAAACTGCCAACTTTCCCATGTCCCCTCGAGTCTCTCGGTACAGGCCCTGCCTCTCGCGTCTGGCCCGCACAATAAAAAGCAGTGCAACCCTGATTCGGGGGTACAAGGGGAGGAAAAAATGTGACTTGACATGCATGCAGCCAGGGGATGCGGGGGCCGGCTCAAAGAGGGGGGGTGGGCGGGGGACTGAAGAAAAAGAAGAAGGAAAATAGGGTGCGGCTGGGCCAGGGTTGCACCCGAAAAGATCGGGCCGAGCAACGGGGCTGCGGGCGGAGGCGACCGAGGTGGGTGGAATCGTCAGGCGAGGTTGGCTGGAATAGGTCTAGGGCGTGCTGCCGGCTGCAATGTGGGGGAGATGAAGATTGGTTCCTGGGGCGAGCTAGCGGCTTGTTGGGGCGCGCGAAACTTGGAATAGGGCAGAAGGAGCAGGAATGAGCCGTCGTGCAGGTTGGGCGGCGTGGGTGGGTGGGGGGGGCTTGTTGGCTCGGCGCCAGATACGGGCTGCCGTGGATATGATATCTGAGGGAAACGAAGGTGGTGTGCGCGGCACCGGATGGCCGAGATCGGGGTCCGCCACACACGGAGTGGCATGTCCCAAACAGGAACCAACACCACGGCCGGCGTCATGCCCGTCCCTCACCGGTCGAGTCCCCCGCGTTTGTCCCCGAGATATTGGTGGGAGCACACTGACGCTCTCCCGGTCCGGCTGGGGTGCCCTCCGCGAAGTGTGCCCGGCCGGGTGCCAACGGCTACGAGGTGGCCGTCCTCGTCGGTCGTGCCGGCGGCAGTAGAGAGCACGGGACAGAAGAGGGCGCCCGAGTGTCACGTCGGGTGGCCACATGCCTTTTGAGGGTCGGCTGCCTGCATGTGGGCTCTCTCTTGCAGAACGGACCTCGTGTTCGTCGCTGAGGTCATGTACGGCGCCAAATGAGTGCATACTGAGCCGGGCTTTCATCATCGGTAGGGAGGGGAGCCCCAATGCGCGTTCGCTTCGGTGTTAGCCGTCGCATGGGCCATTGGACAATGGACACGCCGTTCAGAGAGGAGCTGCGTGTCGAAGCTGTCCTGCGAAGTAGCGTGTTGTGCTATTGGTTACCTCGTAAATGTGCGGTGAGCTCTTGGGATGGACCCAGCAGCTTTGGTCAAAGAACTTCAAGCAAGGCTGGGTTGCCACGAGTGAGAGTAGGTATATGGCGTTTAAGAAGAGTTGACCCGGAGATGCGCGCATTGTTCCATATTACTAGGAGTACCACCCTTACCATACCCCTTCACGATATACCGTCAGCGGAAATCGCGATAGGCAATCGAGAACACTGGCAGATATCTCAAAAGGTCAAGGACATGGTTATGCATACAGAAAAAGTGGCTTGCGCAGGTCTAGATAAAGCGTTATGCTCGAGATCGCCGGTACTCCTGCTGCATCCGGGATCCCAGACGCCACACGATGAAAGCCCACTTCCCGAACCAGAACCGCCCCTCGGGATCGCCAATCTCCGGTTCATCATCAAGCGCCTCCGCGGCACCCGGTCAAGGATCCTCCGCGGAATGCACAAAAGACTGCCCGCTTTCGGGGTGGGGCCCCAGCGTCGTATCGTTCCCCTTGTTAGTCCTGTGAGGCCTCTATCCACGGCCATTGGTCTGGCGACAGGTGCTTTGTTCCCCGCAGGTTTGCATGCGGGCATCTTTGGTATAAGTGGCGGTATACGCTCCACGCCTTGGCAGCTGCCAGAATTGGAAGGCGTGAAAGTCCAACGATGCGAAAGTGACGCGAAGGTTGGTGCGAGAGTCAGACCGCCCTGAGAGACTGATCCTCCATTTCCGGGGATGGTCTAACTTCTTCGCTTTTGACGCCACCACTGAAATGGTCTGATGGGCGGAGGAATCGAAACCAAAGTGCTAGGCGAGTGTTCCCCAAATATCTCTCCTGGTTCTCCCCGAGAGAAGCTGGGAGGCGCACAGGGATCCCAGGACGTCAGGAATGGATGTGCGAGGACTTCGCAACGGGTTTTCCAGCTTAGCAACGGCGTCCGTGACCTGAAAATCTATTCATCTTTGTGTGTAAAGGTCCACAAGTTAGTTCCCCTACAACAACCTTGCAAACAAGAGCCCGCCCGAGGCTAAGACTCAAGATTATAGTCCAGCAAGTTTAGATAAGGCTGTTCTTTTCCATTCATGACGTTCGTTCTAAGCAGCTGTCTGCTCTAGATTCTAAGATCTATTTACACATCGCCTTGTAAGCATCTCGATAGCTTCCATGCATAATACCCGAATGCACGCAAAACTCCAACAAAACCGCAGTCCTATCCCATCCATACATAAAAATACCTTCAAAGACCTAAACCCCACCAAAACACCAACCCCAACCAGATAACATCAAAGCACACCCTACTTCACCCGGAACGTCCCCGCCCCCCACCCATAAACCCTCCCCAACCGCCTCGCAAAAATAAACACCCTGTACCCCTCGATCCTTGCCCCGTGCGGCCTGTGCACCGTGAGCGGCCTCCGCACCGCCATCGGCCCCGGCGGGTAGAAGGTGTACACGGACCCGAAGCGCGGCACGACCGAGAAGCCCAGCTCCGCCATGGCCGCCTCGAAGGAGGTCCAGGCGATGGAGCCGCGCGACTGCGACCTGTCGAAGAGGGCCGTGAAGACCTCGGCCGTCGAGGGGCTCACGTCAAAGGTCTGGGAGGGGAGCGGATCAGGGGCGGGCTGCGCGGGGGCGACGATGTCGTAGGCGGCGGCCTCGGGAGGGCGGGTCTTTTGTTTCTTTGTGGGAGTCTCCACCTTGGTTGACGGCTCGGGGGCGGAGTAAAACTGCGGGGCGGCAGCGTCCTTCTTCTGCTGCTCGAGCTTGGCCTTTGCCTGGTGGTACCGCTCCTGGATGTCCGCAAGGCAGTCATCCACCATATCGTAGTAGAGAAGGCCCAACTTTGCGCTGGCATTCTCCGCGACGAACACGTCCAGAGCCTTCAGGGCGCCCGCTGCAACGCCGGGCTCGAGAAGGTTATCAATCGGGACCACAAAGTCGCGGAGATCAACCTTCTTCTTGAGCTCGTTAAGCTGAGCCTCGAGGTCCTGGCTCCGCGACACGAAGGCCTGGCCATCCTTCCGGGAAAGAGAGGGGAGTGAGACAGCAGTGGACAGGTCCTGCATGAAGGAGGCGATAACAACGAGGTCGCAGAAGGCATCCACCTCGCGCTCGAACAGCTGGTCCCGCTCCGACGGGTGACTCTCGTGGAGGTCGCTCAGCTTCTTGACGCACTCCATGGCCTTGCCGGCGTTGGTGTCCGCCTGGCACAGGCGCAGCATGTAGTGCAGCTGCGGGTCCGAGCGGGTCAGGTCCTCCGGCTTGCCCGTCATCGTGACGCGCACGTTGCCGGTCTTGTCGAGAGCATGGGACATGCGACGGAAGTACTTGGACCCCGTTCCCATCTGCACATGCCGTTTGAAGGCAGCCTGTGCGCGAGCATACTCGAGGTGGCACGTGTTGGTGAGCTCCTGGAGGACGATGGCACGGTGGGCCTTGTCAGCGGGCGACTGGGCCAGCTCCAGGAGGCGAGAGATGTAGTTCCAGTTCGCAGCAGCCCGGACGGCCTTGTGGATGACCCCGAAAAAGGCGGCGCTGATGTACTTGTCCGTGTACGCGGGAAGCCGGCGGCCCTTTTCATCAGGGAGGAGCTCGGGGCGACCGAAGAACTGGCCCTTCACGTCGTGGGCAAGTACGACGGGCTCACTAGTAAGGAGGCCGATGTACTCCTCGAGCGTGTCTTTCTGTTCACGGGACGTAGCAGCGAGGTCCTCGAGGGTCGCCTTTGCGGGCGGGCCGTTGACGCTCAGCTTCGAAAGGGCGGCCGTGGCAGTTTGGTCAGGCTTCTTTGCCTTCTTTTTACTGTCTCGCGTCTTCGAGCCCAGATTTAGGATATCCTCGACCATGATGTTGAGACACTGGAGGAGGTACATCTGCCTCATCATGATCAGCTCGCCGGTGGCCTGCGGGACCATCTGGCCGCTGCGCAGCGCCGGCGCCATGCCGCGCATCACGTCGTCGCGCGCGCCAGGCGAGATGGTGAAGGACCAGCCGTACTTGGCCTCGTCGTAGAAGACGGAGTACGAGTCCTTGTACGAGTGGGCGCTGCGGAGGTTGCGCTTGTCCATCATGTCGAGGATGAAGGAGGCGTCGCCCGGCGTGCCGTCCGGGCTGTCGTAGTATTGCTCGATGAGGGAGGTGGTGGCGCGGCGCCTCAGCAGGGAGATGAGGGCGTCTGAGGAGGGGTCGGCGATGTCGCGCAGGTTCCACTCGGGAATGAACTTGTAGACGTTCCCGAGAGAGACGTCGAGGGGGTGCTTGAGGACCTCGTCGTTGCGGGAACCGTCCTTCATGCACTTGGTCCGCTGGCCCTTGTCGAAGGAGCGCCAGAAGGTCTCGACGGCCGAGCCGTGCTTGGCATACTTGCGGGCGAGATCACTGTGGAGGTCCTTGATGAGGCGGGAATTTTCGGGCAGCTCATTCTCGGGCTGCTCCATGTCGGAGGATGCTTCGCGGTTCAACGCGGGGGCGCTGGGGGAGGACTGCACTTCTTGGCGAAGATGCCGAGGTCCACTCGAAGAGAGGGGTAAAACTACGATCGCGATGGATACACGTCGGTCTTGATTTCCTGAGGAACAACGTCACTTGTGTGCCTGGGAGAGTTGAAGGGGACAACCGAGCCCAACGGGCAGCCTTGCCCCATGAGCCCTCAGCCCGTTGCGGCCCAAGCTGCCTCACCGGACTTGCCTTCTCACACGTGATTGGGCAAGTTTCTTTCAGGGCCTTGAGACGGAGGTTCGCGTTCGTCGTACACGCCTTTCTGGAGGAGCCAAGGTCCCTGTATCGCTCACTCGGCTCGGGCTGCAACGGTTAGCATCAATCCGCGATGCATTTTAAGGTTTGGCCAATCACGTTTCTTTCTCGTCCTGGCTGGGCAAATGAGACACCAAGCCACCGTCGCCTAAACAGCCACTAGCGCGAGAGGGGCTCTCTCACAATACCACCCAACCCCACGGACTCTGTGCCGATTCCCCACCTTCTCGGAGGGGTCCTTTGGTTGGGTCGGGTATTGAGGCCAGCCCAGTGCGGGGGACCTTGGGGTTCAGGGTCGGAGTCGGCTCCGACGCCGGGTAAATGCAATCGCCGTCCCTCCTTTAACAGGGCGCGAGTTTCCCCTTCTAGAATGCGACAGCTCTTCGGTCTGACGTTCCGACGCATTAACACTCTAAACATTTATTTTTATAGTTCCCCCATTTCTAGACCATCCCGCGCCCGAAACCATGTCAGAGGCTGCGAAACCAGTGGCCTTCCTGGGCCTGGGCGCCATGGGCTTCGGCATGGCCACCCACCTCGTCAAGACCGGCTTCCAGGTCACCGGCTTCGACGTGTGGGGGCCGACCCTGGACAGGTTCAAGCAGGCGGGCGGCATCGGCGCCACGACGCCCGCCGAGGCCGTTGAGGGAAAGGACTACGCCGTGTGCATGGTCGCGACGGCGCAGCAGGCGCAGGACGCCCTTCTGGACGGGCCGAACCCCGCAGTGCCCGCCCTGCCCCGCGGCGCCGTCCTGCTGCTGTGCTCGACGGTTTCGTGCGGCTACGTGCAGGGCCTGGCGAAGCAGCTCGAGGGGATCGGCCGCTCCGACATCCAGCTCATCGACTGCCCCGTCTCTGGGGGCGCTATCCGGGCGGGCAACGGCACGCTGTCCATCATGG
Organism: Sordariomycetes sp. S4602; assembly: GCA_023628835.1. Taxonomy (NCBI): domain Eukaryota; kingdom Fungi; phylum Ascomycota; class Sordariomycetes; species Sordariomycetes sp. S4602. Next base: position 238,041 of record JAMAJV010000013.1, read on the forward strand.
CGGGCGCGGCCACCCCCGAGACCATCGAGAAGGGCCGGGAACTGCTCCAGGCGATGGCGGACCCCAAGGGCCTCTACGTCGTCCAGGGGATCGGCGCGGGCAGCAACATGAAGATGTGCCACCAGGTCCTCGCCAGCGTGCACATCCTGGCCGCCTCGGAGGCCATCGGCCTCGCCACCCACCTCGGCCTCAACCTGCCGGCCGCTGGAGAGGCCCTCATCGATTCTGAGGGCGCCAGCTGGATGCTGGGCAACCGCCTCCCGCGGATCCTGCACCCGGAGTTCCAGCCGCTCGCCAGCGCCGTGAACATCATCGTCAAGGACACCAACATCATCACCTCCGAGGCGCGGCGCTGCGGCTTCGCCACGCCCATGGTCGGCACCGCCGAGCAGGGCTACCTGCTGGGCATCGGGCGGGGCTACGGGCCCGACGACGACGGGAGCCTCGTGCGGCTTTTCAGAGAGGGGAAGGGGAAGGTGGGGCCTGTCGAGGGGGCGGCGGGGACGGAGGAGGAGAAGCTGGGGCTCGTGGTGGGGTTGTTGAAGGGGATCCATCTTTGCTCTGCGGCAGAGTGCTTGGCGTTTTCGCACCGCGTGGGGCTTGACCTCGAGCAGGTGCTGGAGCTGTGCGTTAATGCGGCGGGTGGGAGCGCGGTGCTTAAGCGCCATGGGAAGGATATCATCAGGGTTTTGAGGGGGGAGGTTGTTCAAGGAGAGGGGCTTAGGGGTATAGTGGAGGGATTGGGGGCGGCGGTCGAGGCGGCACACGGGCTGAAGGCGCCGCTCTTGCTGGGCACCCAGGCGAATCTTGTTCTGCGGTTGGCGCTGAGGATTACCGCGGTGGGAGGGGATGCGTCGCCGGCTATGGCCGCGAAGGTGTGGGCGACTACCTGAACGTGGCGTACCTCCATGAGAGCCAAGAAAGATATAGAAAATAGGGGGTGCTAATTTATCTCCTTTCTTGTTACGCCGGCGTGATTTTGGTTTGTGTCTTGGATCTGGAAGTGCTGCGCTAGTAACCGATATAGACTTGGTGGTTCCTGATCTGCCTCGACCTGTCTCTGGGCGAGTTGACTTTGGCCAGGTCAGACAATTAGGTCGCCTATGCACGTTCTTGGCTTTTATGGATGCTACAACTTGCTGCCGAAGGCGCTACTGTTAAAGCAGCCAACGACAGACATGTATGAGCTTCGCGTAATGCCCGCAGGACATTCAAGACAGAATAGACATCAGAGCATGCATCCGTGAGCACAATGGCCATCTCGGACGCGTCCACCACGCAGCGAACCACACGGGAACAGTCCCCCTCTACTCGGGCTTCCTCCCCCAGACTACCTTGACCTTGTAGTACCCGTGTATAGCCGGGTTGCGCAGCTCGCGCCGCAGATGCGCAGCGTACACCCTGACCTCCTCCTTCGACCACCCCTGCAGGTTCGCCATGTACAGCACGTACCCCTCAATGTCCGAAGCGACGGCCCCGTACGCATACTCGCCCAACTCCTTGAGCTTCTTATCCTTCGGCCACCTCCCCATGGGCACCTGCACCTGTTAGCCCCCCCGCCCTACCCCCTTCCCCGCCTACAGGTCTTGTCGCAGCCGGTCAAACTCACCTTGAACTCCTTCTCCTCGATATCCACGTACCCCGCCTCCTCCATCCCCGACCTCTGCGTCCCGTCGTCCACCATCGTGAAGGTCGTCCCGATCATCTCGCCGCCCGCGACGAACAGCTTGCCCCACTGCGCCATGGCGCTCCGGTCCGTCACGGTGCCGTCGTCGCTGTCGAAGCGCGGCGTCGCCTCGAAGCTCTCGAAGTAGCCGCCGGGCTTCGTGCAGCGGAAGGCCTCCTTGAAGAGGTCCTTCCAGCCCTGGGCTGTCAGGCTGCCGATCATGTAGCGCATGTGGACGAAGTCGACGGTGGCGTCGTCGAAGGTCCAGGGCTGGGAGCAGTCGTCGATCTCGCTGTGTTGCGATTAGCTTTAGGACGGAAGGGGCTGTGGCGGTGGAGACGTACAATTTGACGTTGGGCGGGACCCAGGTGGGCTGGATTGGGGAGAGATCGGTTCCGACTACCTCGCAGTTCGGGTACATGTCGCCAAAGTCACTAGGTAGTTGTAAGCTTGCGCCGCGGATAGCATCGTTCACGGCATGTACGTACATAGCCCAGAGTCCGGTTCCGGTGCCGATGTCTACGGCTTTCTGCCAGGGGGTTAGGGGTTAGCCGGTGGTCTCCCCGTACCGAGCTCGCTCCAGCATACCTGAAGGTCGTCCTTTATGGGCGCGAGGAAGAGTTTCCCGTCCAGGGTCAACGTGTGGGCATGGTGGCTTCAGGCGTCAGCGTCGGGTCAAAAAAAATCGCTTCGGGGCCGTACCTAATGTCCATGGCCACATTTTGCCTCTCGTCGTTCGAGCCCCTGGTGGGCGTTAGTTGCATCGCGGTCACGGCGGCACTAGAGAACAGTCGGCGCACCAATACTCGGCATTTCCCCTGTCGGAGTGATACGTCCTCCCGGCGATCGTCCTGTAGGCCAGGATGCTCGAGCTCATCGAGGCCGTCGAGCTGGCATTATCGTCCAAGGTCGGGTCGTCCTCGGTCTCGGGCGCCTGCGGTTCTCGTCAGCCACGTCCGCATGCCGGTTTCCGGCCCCCACCTGGCTATCCGCGACCCACCGGCGCCTCGGACCAATGGTTGCCGGGCAAAAGACCCTCCGTTGTCGGAGACTGGGCCTCGGGCTGGGGCGGAGAAGAAGAGGGCGCCTCGTCCTGGGGAGGCGACGCCGCGGCGGGTTCCTTCGGTGTGTCCGTGCTCGCCATGGTGTTTTCGGTGAAATATGGTTATGAAGGGTCGGAAAACGGGAGGGTCCGCGGTGTTTTATGAGTATTTGGTGTAGTGGGGTAACATGGTCCCGCACAGCCAGAGGTGTTGCATTGCGATACGTGGCAGGGAGGGGTGGTCCTGATGACGGCGGCAGGTAGATATTGCATCCCACAGGTCCCAGATGGTCGTTCGGTTAGCTCGCGGAAGCAGGCTAGCGGGGCCGGCTACAAATGTGTACTAGGTCCCGTGTTAAATCCTTGAAGGGCGGAGTCTCGTCGCTCTAGCCTGGCATAAACCTAATGGTGGAACTTCCTGTCTGCTTTACTACAAGGCACACCGTATCAAGCATGCCGGCCCTATTCCAGCAACCATTCCTTTATGGAATGGTAGCAAAAGGTGGATATTCGGACTGGGGAGATAGCCGGACTGGGGTTTTGCTGTCTCGGGGTTCACATCTGGAATCCCTCAGTTGCTACCAGCCGCTTATGCCCGCCAATACCGTTGCATCGGTCTGCGCTGCTTGTTCGCCGCGCTGGCGCCCCACAGGGGTGGCCACCCGCGGAGTCGGTGCGTGATGTAGCGCCGGACCCTACGGCCGCCGCGTTTCCCCTTTGGAACAGACACCGAGGGAAAGCAGATAAACAAGAGGGCCCAAATCAATGTCTGAAAGCGTGATAAAAGTATAAGCCATATAAACCTTCCCCCCGACTGCGAGTTCCGGTGCTGTGGCCCCGCTCATGGGTAGTGTGGGTGAAAGAGAAGAAGAGGGAGAAAGATGGTAGGAAGAAGAAACTGACGAGGTGATTCCACCGTTGCGGGTGACGAAAACGGGGTCTGAACCATATGAGCAGAAGCATAGGAAGCAAGTATGTGCACGTGACTGGGTAGAGGCAGTTCGATGTCAGGCTCTCGCAGATATGCCGTGAACCTGTTTAACCAATCTCCGCATTGGTAGCGCAATTGCGCTGATGCCTAAACTGCCCACATTTCCCAGCAAAGCCAGAGACGATGGCGCCATTCTCCATCCCAGGGTTACATGCTGCATCGCGAGTTTTTCAGCAACTACACAGGATACTCCCAATTCCAGCCAAAGCTGCCGAACCCCATCCAAAAGCCTACTGCGGCTCATGCCGCCGACTTTTCTCGTCCGAGGGCCTTCGCCAGGCTGGCACCAGGGAGGGTTTCCTCCACTCAAGGGTGGCCCGAAATGGCAGGGTTCCGGGCAGACACGAATGTGCCCTGTGCGCCTTTCTCGATGTGGAATTGTTCAAGCACAATCTCTCTTCTGGCTGGAACAAGGACGATGGCGCTAAAGAAGACGGCGATATCCGCTTTACCGCACACGAGACAAGAGGATTGGCAGGGTACGAGTGCGGCCAAGTCCCTGTACGCAGGCTGGAATGCCGGCTCATCCCCGATGGCATGAGAGCAACGGACGAAAGCCTTCTTCAACCACAGGTCTTCCATCCGATCGCAGACCCTGGTGAGTGATCAAACAGGACAGTTCACCACGTACATGTCTTAAGCTGACTTCTGTACTCAGAATCACCCGCCGCGGATTTCGTCAGTCGAAGGCACCCGGTAGCGCCCCATTCGCAAGCAGCGTTCGACGCTGCTAAAAGCTGGCTATCGACATGTCAGGGGGAACACGAAGAATGCGGGAAAGCAAAATATCCGAGGCTTCCGACGCGAGTACTTGATGTCCTGTCAGACGGAGACACCGTGGCCCTCTATACCCCCGTTGCTTTCGAGGAAGGCCAGTACGCCTGTTTAAGCTATTGCTGGGGCGGGGACCAGGAGTTCGTCTTGACGCAAGCGACTCTGGGAGCACTCTGCAACGGCGTTCCCCCAGGAGTACTGGGTAGAACGATACAGGACGCCATCGAGGTGACCCGAAGACTCGGACTGCGATACCTCTGGGTCGATGCCCTCTGCATTATCCAGGATAGTGACGGAGACAAAGATACCGAATTGGGCCGAATGGGCGGAATATACTTGAACTCGATCGTGACCATTGCAGCCGCGGACGCAGTCTCGAGTACAAGTGGCTTCCTGCAAGTAGATGGCTCGAACGATCAAGAGTTTGTATTTGAAGTCCCGTTCCAGAATAGCAGCATTGCGCTCTATCCGACTGGAGATGGCAACTCGGAAATAAGGCGTTTAGAAGACTACCACCTGAACACCCGCGCCTGGACTTTTCAAGAGATGCTCTTGTCTCCGCGAATTCTCTTCTACACACAAACAGAACTCCTCTGGATCTGCGAAGAAAGTCACATGAAACAAATATCGCCCACAAGATACGATTATGGCTCCTCCGTTAACGAGCGCAACTTCTGGCGCGCTATTCTGGACAAAGCCCAGAGGAAAGAAGTGTTTTGGAACCAGTGGTTAAACCTAGTCAGGTTTTATACCCGCAGACAAACGACGTTTAAGCAGGACCGGCTAAGGGCTTTTCAAGCATTGGTAGGGACCATCGAGACGATCTCAGGGCATCGGTGCTTGCATGGCATGTGGGTTCAATCGTTACCGTACGCATTCTCGTGGCATGTCCTACCCGGGTTAGCAGACCAGCCAGCGCACCGGTCGCCGCTTGGAGCCCCAACTTGGTCTTGGGCATCTGTCAATGGCCCCGTGGGTATGTTCGAGTGTGGAACTGAGGAATCGGTCTCTCTGAAGCTATTCCGCATCCGCGAGGACCATGCTCTAGGTCTCGAAGCAATCCTTATCCCTACCTCTCGCACCCGTGAGAATTTCCCGGGGACGCCCCTGCCGGTGAGCAGCGCTTACTTCCCCGACCTCCCGGGTCAGCCCACTGACGAGGCTGGCACGGAGAGCTTTTACATGCCACTGAAGTGTATGGGACACGCGGTAATGTTTCTGGAAATTTTGCGAATCCGAGACGACGTCTTTGTCAGGACTGGTTTCCTGATATGTTATAAGGTCATCTCGAATGAGCTCAGGGACCACATGTATCGTTTCGGAACTAAGCGGATATGGCTGGCTTGAGCAACCGACTTTGGCTGGGCCAGGCGGTTGGTTGCTACAGTACTTGGGACTGGATTGCCTAAGCCGAGACACGAAACCCGCTTCGGACTCATGTAACCTATTTGTACAGCCGTCTCGATGATCATACTTGACGGCGGTGTCTGCTGCCGTTGAGTGTACAGAAAGGAATGTTTGAGGCAACACAGCACCGAAAAGCATGGTAGTGCCCAAAGACATGCGGGGGGGGGATCTAACTGAGTCGACTATTGCGTGGGCATGCAGACACAAAGGAACTAGTGAGGAAATAGAATGTTTAGCTAGCTTGCAACAGGAATCGAGACAACGGAGATTGAGACCAGGGCAGTCGTGGGCATGAACTATTCTGTGCTCTCTATATGCCTCCCCTTGGGGGTATGGGTTTTCTTATTAAAAACAACACTGTATACTTTAAACAGCGGCATCCCCCATCATGCACCGGCAACATCAGAACACTGGTGTAGGACCAGGGCCTCGTGTTCGTCTTGATACGAAACTTCCACCCCCAGAGGAACGAAACTGCCACTCCCAGAAACCTTCCTATCCGAAGAGAGCCAGCCTGGAAAGAATCCTACAACCAGACCCCTCACTCCTCATACCCTCGCCGTGTTAAGATCCCTAAACTCGCCCCTCAAACACTCAACGCCCTCCCGCCGCACCTCCTCCACCAGCTCCTTAACCCTCGGCGCGATCGCCTCCGCGTCAAATCCAAAGTACTCATACGCGTCCTTGCCCGGAAGGCTCTTCCCGAACGACGCCATCGAGTACCCCGCGTCAGCGTAGCGCTCCCACCCGTTAACAGCATACGCCTCGACCACCACCCTCGGCGCCCGCGAGCGGTAGCGCAGCACGCTCCGCTTATACTCCACCGATTGATCCTCGAAGAGGCGCTGGCACGGGAACGACACGACCCGCGCCTTGATGTCGTAGTCGCGGCGGAGGACCTCGCGCGTCTGCACGGCGAAGCCCATCTCGGCGCCGACGCCGATGAGGGTGACGTCCGCATCCTCCTCCTCAATGAATACATACGCACCCTTCAGGACGCCGTCGCGGCTGGAGTGCTGCGGGTACTGCTCTAGCGCTTGGCGGGAGAGGGAGAGGATGGAGGGTGTGTTGGCGGCCGAGAGGGCGGCGGCGAAGGCACCGGCTGTCTCTTCGGAGTCGCAGGGGCGGATGTAGAGGAGGTTGGGCATGGCCCGGTAGAGGGCGGGGAGGGCGATGGGCTGGTGCGTCGGGCCGTCCTCGCCGGTGCCGATGGAGTCGTGGGTTGCGATGTGGATTGCTTGGAGGTGCTGGAGGGCGCCCATGCGGACGCCGGGCGCGGCGTACTGTCGTGGGGTTAGCTGTTGAAGGTCGTTGTGGAGGGGGGGGCGGGTGTGGCTTACGATGTAGAACATGAAGAAACTGGAGGTTACGGGCAGGATGGTGCCCTTGCTGAAGGCGGCCAGGCCGTTGGAGATGGAGGCCATGGCGTGCTCGCGGATGCCCCAGTGGATGTATCGCCCGGAGTAGTCGCCGTTGATGCCGCATGTAGTGCGCAGGTCGGGCTGAACCAGTCAGAAAAGATGTCAGGAAGATGGCGGAGCGGGGGCACTAACATGTTGAAAGTCGACCTTGTCCTTCCAGATCATGTTCACCGAGGGCGACAGATCCGCCGTGCCGACCATCATGTTCCTTAGCTTCGATGCAAGAGGGTTGCACACCAGCCCAGCAGACTTCCTCGACGCCGTCGGCGACGTGGGGAAGGACTCCTTGGGCGGGATTATGCTCTTCCAGTCCTCGATGAACCTCCCCTCTACCCTCTTGACGAACTCCTCGTGCAGCTCCGGATATTCCCTACTGTACTTAGCAACCAGACTCTCCCAATCCTCCTCAATTTTCTGCCCGCGCGGCTTGATGTCCTCAAAGTAAGCGTACACCTCGTCCGTCAGGACAAAGTGCTCTTCCGGATCCATCCCGAAGGCCTTCTTGATGCCCTTCACGCCCTCGGGGCCGTACGCCGCGCCGTGCGCCTTGGCGTCTCCCGCAACCTGACTACCGACGCCAATGACGGTGCGCACGTTGATGAAGGTTGGCTTTTCCGTGCCGGCCTTCGCCTGCAGCAGGGCTTTCACCAGGCCCTCGACGTCATAGCAACCGTCCTCGACCTCCAGCACGTCCCACCCGCAGGCGCGCATCTTGGCGTTGACGTCCTCGCTGCTGCACAGGTCAACGCTACCGTCGCAGGTGATCTGGTTGTTGTCATAGATGACGACCAGGTTGTTGAGCTTCCAGTGGCCGGCCAGCTGGATGGCCTCGAGCGCGACGCCCTCCTGCAGACAGGCGTCGCCGATCATGCACCACGTCGTGTTATTGACGAGGCCATACCCGGGCTTGTTGTAGGTGGCAGCGAGGTTCTTGGTCGCCATGGCGAGGCCGACGGCGCTAGCGATGCCCTGGCCTAGGGGGCCCGTCGTGACCTCGATGCCCTCGTGCTCGATCTCGGGGTGGCCAGGGCAGATGGAGTCGTGCCGCGCAGAGTGGTATGTCTTGAGCTGCTCCAGGGTCATGGCCTTGTAGCCTGTGAGGTGGAGGAAGGTGTACTGGAACAGGCAGGTGTGGCCGTTGGAGAGGACGAAGCGGTCGCGGTTGAAGTAGGAGGGGTTGCTGGGGGAGTACTTCATGACGTACTTCCACAGGGCAATGCCGATGGCGGCCATTCCCATGGCGCTCCTGGAGGAGGAGTCAACGCCTGCGGTCTTGTCTTCGTGATGTGGCGGTTGGGGACTTACCCTGGGTGGCCGCCATTGAACTGCTGGCAGAGGTCTGCGATCAGGCAGCGGAACTGGCGCAGCACGAGGTCGATTTTCTGGCTGTCATCTTTGTTGAATCGGTTGAGGTTGCTCGACGCCTTGACGGGCGGCTCGCGCATCTCTTGGCTCAGTGCAATGGGCGCCATCCTGTCGTGAGAGAACAAGTAAGGCAGGCGGTGTCAGTGTTAGTGATGGGTAAGAATAACGAAAGGTTTGGCAACCAGGTCCAGACACCCGACCCGTCAATTATATCGTGGACTCATTGCTGACTTAGACAGTCCGCTGCTCCGCGATGTGCTCATCACTTGACGCAGTGTGTTTTGGTGGTGGTGACGGTGGTAGCGGGACCGGCGCTTCACATTTCCTCATTCCGAAAAGGGGAATCAGGACCGCAAGCGCCTGTGGGCCGAAAGGTGGAGCCGGGCGTTGATTCCCACATGGATTCGCGGCAGTTCAGCGTCCAGGACCCGGCCGAGGGACGATCCGAAAAGGGAAATCCCAAGCACGCATGGGTTGTTGTTGCTTCGCTGCCGTCATTCCCAGCCGAGAAGTAGGCGTCCGCTTGCATTCGCCCCGTCTATATTCACCGCCAAAAACAAACAGGTTCTTACGGAACTCAAGCTTTTCGGGGTGGGCACCGTGGCCAATAGACCCACTCCCGCATGGAACTCCCCTAGCGGGAGCAAGACAAGAAGCCCGAGCAGCTCTAAGCGACGCAGAAGGCTGCTTTAATCACAAGCTTCGTCTTGCTTTTGTCGCCCAGTCTTCGCAATCATCACCTTTGCCTTCCAAAATCGCCGTTCTTAGTAGTTCCTGTAACCATGGCTCCCGCAGTACTCAACGACATGGACCTCCCCCCCAACGGCGTCCCCGAGTCCCTCGAGACGCCCGCCGCCGTCCCAACCTCCAAGGCCTTCTCCCTCGAGGGCAAGACCATAGCCATAACAGGCGGCGGCCGCGGCCTGGGCATCACCCTCGCGCTCGCCGTCCTCGAAGCCGGCGGCAACGTCGCCTGCCTCGACATCCTCGAAACCCCCGCACCCACCGAGTGGGCGCACCTCGCCAAGCTCGCCACGGCAGGCCGGCAGGGCATATCTTACCACAAGTGCGATGTGACGGACGAGGCGGCTGTTGAAGAGGTCATGGGGGCCGTCGCGAGGGAGGCGGAGGGAAGGGGGGCGCCGTTCTGGGGCGTGGTTGCGTGCGCGGGCATCCAGCAGCAGATCCCGGCGCTGGAGTACCCGGCGGCGGACTTTGACCGGATGCTGAGGGTTAACGTCACGGGGGTGTTTAATACGTGCAAGTACGCGGCGCGCGAGCTCCGGGAGAGGGAGAGCCCCGGGAGCATCGTCATTATCTCGAGCATGTCCGGAAACGTCGCCAACCGAGTGAGTCTCCCTCCTTCGCATTGGACAGCATAGACTAGCTGCTAACAAAGCGGCAAACAGGGCCTTAGCTGCACGGCGTACAACTCGAGCAAGGCCGCCGTCCAGCAGATGTGCCGCTCGGTCGCCCAGGAATGGGGCCGCTACGGCATCCGCGTCAACACGCTGTCGCCCGGCGTAGGTCTACAATCCTTCATTCCTGTAGTTTTTGGATTATGCTAACGGATAGGCAGTACATCCGCACGGCGATGACGGACCAGCTCCTGACTGAGAATCCAGCGGTCGAGGAGACGTGGATGGCGGGCGCGCTGCTGGGCCGTCTCGGGGCGCCTGAGGATTTCAAGGCGCCGGCTGTGTTTCTGCTGTCCGAGGGAGCGGCGTTTGTGCACGGGGCGGACTTGAGGGTTGATGGGGGCCACTGCGCGTCGGCATAGCTTGGGGTGTTGATGCAATATGGAAACTGGGCGTAGGAGATGGATTTTCGGCATATCTCTATAGAATCTTGATCTATATTCTTCCCGCCTGGTGTTTCTGTGGCGTTTTGGTGCCTCCATGTAACTGTGGCTCGTAGCAAGCGACTGATTCCCTTAGCTCTCGACTACACATTCGTCCCTTCATGAAATTCCTCCCCGGCATCACGTCTAGAATCGCGTATCTTTCCCCGATGAAAAGAATAGGTGAATGACGAACAAAGGACGGGGACAGTTATAAACGGAACAAGTGATAATCTGCTATCTTTACGACAGTACACGAACTAGACTCTCTGACACGAGCGCGCTCCGCCTCCGACACCGACTCACAGCGCTGCCCACCTATCCCGTCTTGGCTTCCACATTCTCCTCCGAGTGCTCCACCGCACCGGCCTCGCCCACGGAGCTGGACTTCTCGGGCGCCTCGCCGGGAACGCCCATGGCCGGGTCCCACCGCAGCAGGATCTTCTCCCCGGTAAAGAGCTTGTCGATCTGCTCGAGCGACAGCCACTGCGTCTCCGGGTAGGCGAAGTAGATGAGCGGGATGAAGCAGAAGTTGAAGACGCAGAAGTAGACGTAGGTGCGCCAGCCGATGCTGTCGATGGAGACGGGCGTGATCTCGACCACGAGGAAGGTGAAGATCCAGTTCGAGGCCGTGGCGAGGGCGGCGGCGCGGGTGCGGATGGCCAGCGGGGCGTACTCGGCGGGCACTTTCTCGGCGTTAGCTTTGGATGCCTCAGGGAGGGGAGAGGGGGTTCATGGGGACTTACATAGCCACGGGATCGCGAGAAGACCGACGGCGAAAAAAAAGTTGAAGAGGAAGAGCATGACGGCGGCGACGATGCCGCAGGCCTTGCTCCCGTCGGACACGGTCCCGGCGAGGACCGCCATGCAGGCGCACTGCCCCGCGGCGGCGAAGAGCATCAGCTTGCGCCTGCCGAGGCGGTCGATAACCCAGATGGGGACAAGCGACGAGAGGAAGTAGGCGACGCCGTTGAATCCCGCCAGGAGCAGCGACAGGTTGTGGCTCATGCCCATCGACTTTTGGAAGATGACGGGGGCGTACTAGATATATTATTAGCTGAGGGAGCATGGGTGGAAGGAACAGAGACCCGACGTACATAGGTAATGAGGTTGATCCCGCTCAGCTGTTGTTGGCCCTTTGGTCAGTCTTCATGCTCAACACGTCGCGTGTTCAAGCGCCTTCCAACTTTACCTGCTGCATAAACTGTCCACCGATCCCAAGAAGCGTGCGGTACAGAAACTTCTGCTCGCCGTTCTTCAGCATGGCCTTGAAGCTGCCCGTGCGCGCCGCCTCACGCTCCTCCCTGATGGCCCCCTGGATCTCGGCCATGGTGCGGCCCAGGCGCGGGTCATCCTCGTCGATGGACGCGGCGTCCTCCTGGACCGCCCAGAGGATGTGGCGCGCCTCCTCGTGGCGGTCGTGGGCGACGAGCCACCTGGGCGACTCGGGGAGCACGGCCACGCCGATAAACGTGACGATGGCGAAGAGGATCTGCAGGGCGAGCGGGAAGCGGAACTGCGAGTCGTTGCTGACGTAGGACATGCCGTAGTCTACCCAGTAGGAGAGCATGACGCCGAAGATGTTGATCGCTAGTTCTATGGCGAGGCCCCTGCCGCGGTTCTTGGCCTTCATGAGCTCCGAGTGCCAGACGGCTGCAAGAGGGTTTTAGCCACAATTTCCTTTTCCTTTTCTTTTGTTGAAAGTGAAGGTGAGGATTAGGAGGAGAAGGGGAAAAGGACTTACGGATGGTGCTGGTGTTCATCCCGTTGCCCAGCCCCGCGACGATGCGGCCGACAATCATCTGCGGGATGCCAAACGCCGCGGCCTGCAGCACAGCGCCGAGGCTCAGGACGACGCAGCCGATCATGACGCAGCGGCGGCGGCCGAGGCGTTCGCCGGCCAGCAGGCAGAAGATGGCGCCGAAGAAGCAGCCGATCTCGTAGATAGCGACCACGGTGCCCTGCAGCGAGGCGCTGCCGCCGCCGCCGTCGGTGGTGTCGATCTCGGGGAAGGTGCGCGTGAAGGCGGCGCCGGTGAGGAGGCCGGACATGACGCCCTGGTCGTAGCCGAAGAGGAGGAAGCCGGAGCCGGCCGTGGCCGTGATGGCCCAGTTCAGGGGCCGGCCGGTGAGGATGGTCATGGTGGGTGGTGGGTTGAGTCCGCGGACTCAGATGCGTGGTGTTGAGGTGTTGCGGCTAGGGGCTAGGGGCTAGGGGTTGGCGGTGGGGGGTGGTGTGAGTTTTGTATTAGACGTTTTGAGGCTGGGCTCTATGTCCAAGGCCCCGGCTAGTTGCGACGGAGTCAAGGCAAGACTGCGTCCTGTGAAAACCCAGCGTTTGTCCCCGGACAAGGCCGACGATCCCCACCCCCAGACCCCATCCGGGGAAAGGGACGGGGCCCGAAAACAAGGATGCCGCGGGTCATAGCTGGGCCCTTCTCGCCGCAACGGAATCTGGGAGCGAAGGGTGACAGGGTGGGTGGGGTGACCAGCCGGCAGATGGCTTGTCGCCTGCAAGACTGTCGGCCAAGAAGGGGAAGGTTCTTCTTCCGGGGGGTCTGGGGCGAGGCAGTCGCAAGCGCTGATCCCCCATATGTGTGTGTGGGGAGTGTGGGGATGGCCAATAGGGGCCAGGATCGCCGGGGTGGCGGCAATTGAGGTTCAACGGGTCCGCTTGGGGCTTCTGTTCTGGTGGAAGTGGGAGTTCCGAGGCGGAAGCCGGATTTCCTGGCTAGAGAAAATGCGGATCCGCCCACCTGACACTCCGGTAGGGGCAAAGCTCCATTGTCGAGGTCTGTCCGTCCCGCCCCCGAAAACCGGACCTTCTTAGTCTTAGTCCGGGCGCAAGCCCCAAGCCCCCAGGTCTCCACTCCAGGTCCGCTTCGACTTGCCCCTCTCGAACAAAGAAATTGCCGTCATCCAATATGGAAGCCCCTACCTCCGCTTCCACTACCCCGGTTTCATCCTACCTCCAATTCGGCTCCGCCTAACAAACACGGCGATGCGCAACACCCAAACCACCAAATGGACAGGCCCAGCCCGCAACGACCGCAGGGCCGCCGCGGCCCACCCAGGAGGTGCACGCGCACGCGCACCGGGTGCCTCAACTGCCGCCGGAAGAAGCGCAAGTGCGACGAGGGCCGGCCGACGTGCGGCACCTGCGGCCGGCGGAGCGAGCGCTGCGAGTGGGGGCTGAAGATCAGCTTTCGCGACGAGAACGCGCAGGTGCTGGATGGCGACCACCCCTCCATGAGGAGCATGGCCAGGAAGAGGCGGCCGCGCGGGTTTGAGATTCTAGACGTCACGGCCGAGGTTATCAGGGACTATGATTTACCGTCGCCGCTCCTGGTAGAGTCTGATGGGGAGGTCGACGCCGGCGGGTCCGTGTCGACTGCCACGCCCGTTGAGACGCGACAGGGGCGGTATGATGGTGTCTCGAGTGACCGCCTGACACTTGGGGAAGCGGTGCCGTCGACGTCGAACTGTTTTAACACCCCGGACTCTAGTCTCGTCAACGATGCGGCGCCCCCGTCTGTGCGGCACCCCGAGACCGCAGTAGCGGGCCTGCTCTATCTCGGCCAGAGCGGCGCGCTGGAGACCGCGGCCGACGACCCCCTACAAACATCGCTGGGGTCTGTGCCGATGGACATGATCACGGACTACCTAGACAACATCCAGGCCTTCACCCCCGAGGGGTCCTTCGAAGACGGCGTCTTCCTCCCGGGGTCGGCCTACCACGAGCTGCACTCAACGCTGAGGAACCACCTCATCCAAGAGGTCAGGTCCAACGGGCCGACGTGCCCGGCAACCCCCGAGACCCAGCAAGCTACCACGGCGTTCGACGAAGCGCCTGCCCAGGGCACAAGCGGTCCAAGGGCAGCAGAACGCCCCTCCACCGCCGCCGACGCCCCGCTGCTGGACAAGGAAGAGGAGATTCTCCTCTGGAGGAACTGGTTCGGCGAGATCGCGCCGTGGCTGGACAAGTTCGACAACGAGCGCCACTTCCAGCACATCATCCCCACCATGGCGGCCCCGCACCCGCACCTCCACTACTCCATCCTGGCCCTGTCGGCGCGCCAGCTCGAGCTCAAGGAGACCACGCGCCCCACCGGCCGCAGCCTGGCCCTATACCAGCGCGCCATCCACCTCCTCCTGCCGCACCTGCCCTCGCGGGGCACCGCCGTCATCGCGTCATGCGTCATCCTCTGCGTGCTAGAGATGCTCAGCTGCTCCCCGAAGGCGTGGCAGCGGCACCTAGACGGGTGCGCCAGCCTGATGGAGGCGGTGGGGATCAACGGGTTCGTGGGCGGAGTCGAAGGCGCGCTGTTCTGGTGCTTTGCGAGGATGGACGTGTGCGGCGGGCTCATCTCGTCCGTAAAGACGCTGATCCCCGTGTCGCACTGGGCGTCCAAGGGAGACCTCGGGGCGGACGTGGCGCTGTTCCGCTCCAGGGAGGGCTTCGACAGCTGGGCCAACTACGCGGTGTACCTGGTGGCGCAGGTTCTCGACCTCCTTGCGCCGGTCCCCGCCGCGCCGCTCGATGTCCCCAGCCGCGCGGACCCCAGGTTTCGCGCGCGCTGGCTCGCGCTGTGGCGGCACGTCTCGGACTGGCACGACCTCCGCCCGGCGCCGCTGCACCCCGTCCTCACCATCCCCTCGTCCAGCACGTCGCCGTTCCCCACGCTGCTCTTCTCCAATCCGGCGGGCATCTCGGGCAACCAGCTGTACCACACGGCGTCGATCCTGATGCTGCAGAGCCAGCCGGTCGGGCTGCGGCTGGCGCCGAGGCCGAGGGGCGTGCTGTGGCACGCGCGCCGGGTGTGCGGGATCGGCATCTCAAACGACCACCACGGGGCGTGGACGAACGGCGTGCAGCCGCTGTGGATTGCGGGCCGGTGCATGAGCCACCCGGCGGAGCACGCGGCGATCCTGGAGGTGCTGGAGAGGATCGAGAGGGAGTCCGGGTGGGGGACGAGGTGGCGGGCGGAGGACCTGAGGGAGTTTTGGGGCGATCTGGGCGAGTGATGCTGCGTGGGTTGGTGTTTCCGGAAGGCGTAAGGCGTATAGGCGATGTGTTGGTTAGCGAGACTTCGAAGTTGTCACTGGGCTGATGGCAGCCGATTCAGGCGTAGGGCACCTGATTCATTGCTGACACGCCGTGGGGTGATGCGCCTTACTTACAACTCCTTTTCGTCCTGCCTCATCCTCTCCCCGTACATAGGCTGTGATCATCTGGACATACTGCAGAGGACGGTGTCTGCGCCTTCCGCAAAATCGCGATCTTCTGAATCACATGGTTCCAGCCCCACCCACACCACCTGTTCGGCCACAGCGGGAAAGGGAAGGAAGGGCCAAGGTGCTAGGAAGGGAAGGAAGGACTGCAAAACCCTTAATATACAAGTCACAGAGGTCTGTCACCTAACGGGCTAGGGTGGCCTAGCGATTAACAGGACGGTCGCACCCTTCTCACGAAGATCCCCGGCCTGAGCAGCCACGGCGCTGTGACGCCGCGAAGCCACCTTGGTTCGACTTGCTCTTTTCTTCGCAATATTCCTTTTCGGGTGACGGCCTCATCTCAAACTCAAATCAGCTCGGTCTTTTTCCGGAAGGGGAGGCTCAGGCCCTTACGGCAATACCCTAGGACCATGTCCCCCAAGTCCGAGCCGCATCGAGGGGCACATGGCGTGCTACAGGTGGATCTACCGCCCGGAGGAGTCCAAGGTGAAGATACTAGCGCAGCTGCGGTCTATGATCGCGCAGCTGCGGGCCGTGCCCGTCCCCGAGGGCGCGGGCGTGAGCAACGTTGCCGGCGGGCCCTTTTACGACCCCCGCCTACCGAGATCGCTCTTCTAGGGGCCCTTTCCCTCGGTGCGCGCGTTCCACGAGGCGCTCGTGGATAGCATCGACCTCGAGGCCCGTTAGGAGAACCTCCCGCCGGGGGCGGAGCTTTTCGAGTTCTATCGGAATGCGGGGGGCGAGGTTGTGCTGACGCACGGGGATGTGCTGGTCCGCGGGGACGAGGTGGTTGGTATAGTGGACTGGGAGACAGCGGGGTGGTTCCCGCCGTACTGGGAGTACGTCTGCGCCAAAAACGTCAATCCGTACAACACGTTCTGGGAGCCCGAGGTGGATAGGTTCATGGAGCCTCTGCCGTACGAGCTGGAGATGGATAGGTTTAGGCTGAGGTACTTTGGGCCGTTCTGAAGATGCGAGGGAAGCGTCACGGATGGGCCTTTCTCCGGAATATTTTTAGTCCGCTGGACTTAGGTCCTCCGCTAGGGGAAATTCACGGGCTCAGTCACGGAGGTCCATTCTCTCGAAACCTACAGATGGGTGTGGCGAGAGAATAGCAGTGGAAGAAAGCACAGTAAGCGCCTATGGGTACCCAATAACCTTTTCCTTTGTAATGGAGGCTCAAAAAACACCTGTTCTATGAACTATATCTCTTCCAGCCTTAACAGTCAGCTCCACACGACCAGTGGTGGGCAGAACATTTGCCAAACGCCTTCGTTTTCTTGCACTTCACCCCATTTGTCGCCACAGCTGAGCAACTGTATCCTGAATTCTGTAGGGCGGCAAGGAAGTCATTGCGTGCATCCATCGTCGGGATCGAGTCGCAAGCATTGGTGCATTTGTAGTTACAGTACCCGCCCACACTGGTTGAAGATTTACATGTCTTCTTGCAGGCGTCGACGGTAACCGCCGTGGCGGCAAGCGCATAGACGATATAGAGGACGTTGACCATTGCGATGAGATCTACTAACTTGTGAGAAGGCTATGTGGATGGCATTGACAAGATAGGAAGATGGGCCTTACTTTGTTGTTTGAGATGATGAGATAATGAGATGCACGTTGTGTTAGGCGTCGGTCTTTCGAAAGGATCGGTTATTTAACCAGGCCTGTTGCGGAGCTAGTGTTTATATACTTGGGGAGAGTCTACGTCTGTGGAAGATTGGAGCTGGCAGCTAGCCATATAAGAAGACTGTTCTCCTCACTTCGAACTACCCCCCAAATCACATACAGCCTTGCTTTAAGATATCAACGTAAGACGGAGCTCAGCATCCTCCGGAACCCGATAATCTTATCCTATCTTAAACGCTGCTTCTGTAATTAGAAGGTGGCATCTGCTCTTAACATTTGGTCCTGACTGTTTGTTACCTCGGGACAGAATGGACTCGGCCTAGGCTGTCTCGTCGCCTCGGGACGGGATAGGTCAGACAGATCTCAGCCCCCCGCTAATGTTGCATGCATTCCAGCCGCACGTCTTATTGCTACCTGGTAGCACCGGCCTATAGATTGCGGCTGCCCTGCCAAGGCCCCCGCGTAGAGCCTTGCCTCGCTAAGCGAGAAGGGCCAAGGCCCGGGAGATCGGCAGTAGCTCAGCCACATGACTGGCTTTCAGATCCACATCGATCTCTCGACCCCACAACGATCATTAATCTCCTTGACGATCTTCTCTATCTCCGGACGAGAGGCAGGGGAAAATAGCTATATTTAAACTACGCCTTATTGTAAGTGGAAGAACCTTTGGCAAGAGAGACGGTCAGCAAGGGCAGATAATCAGCCCGATAAATCTCACGATTATCCGCAGCCTTCGGAGTTGGCTGAATTGGGCACGGAACAACTGCTACTCTGACTTCACATGGCTTCCATGATTGTAGTTGACGATGAAGCGCCTTCAGGTGAAGTTTCTTAGAAACAAGTATATAAGCACCCTCTTCTCCCATCCTAACCTTCCCGATCATCACAATCATCACAATCATCACATTATCCAAGTCAGCCCCCGTCTTATCAACCTCACGATATAGCATTTGCTTGTCTTTAAACAACCAAGTAAGCCCAGCCTCCCTATAGCTTCTCGCCACACGCTAACCGTCTCGCAGATCACCAACCTTAAAACTCGTCACGATGGTCAAGCCGCTCTACTTCGTCTACGCCCTCGCCGCCCTGTCCGGCGTTGAGGCCCAATGCAAGAGGACCTGCCGCGCCACCGGCGACGCCAACGGTGTCTGCTCCTACAACTGCACGGCCATGTGCAGCTCGCTGCCGGCAGGCGAGGCCCGCGACAACTATCTCGCTGCGCTCCAGTCGGCTGGACACAACTGCAAGGGCAAGGGGACTCGGGGTGTCACTTGCAAGAAGACTAGCAGCTTTGGTAGCTGCTATGACCACTACTGGTCGTGCGGGTCGGGCTGCTAAATTGTCAATGAGCAGCATGGGGAGGAGTTGGGGTTTAGGAGACAGTGGTGGTTAAGTTGTAGTTTCTTCGTATAGAAAGCTTTTCTTTAAGAAAGTTATAACTCTATCTTGTTGCACATTGTCGCCGTGTTAGTGACCATGGCCTCATCGTCCAGCTTCGCCGCACAGCCACGACTCCCCAGGAACAGAAAATTCAAGGCATCAGCGCGTAGTGGGACGCCATCTCTGCCGTGTGCAGCCGCCGTGGAGAGCGACATATCGCGGGCATCAAGGGACCTCGGGCTATCAATTTCCCCAGCACTCAGTGATCGCGGCCTTTCCCTTCCCCCCTCTCCATCTGAGTCATGGCTAACCCAAGGATCCTTCTTAGGATGCACCACTGTGGGATTATAGCGCCTGTTCTTCAGGCCGATCTTGGGATAGCCCCGGTACCAGAAGTGTTCCTCCTTAACGCCTGTGTCCTGGACAAACATGCCGATGGCCAGGGCGATGGCTGCAAGCGTCGCCACTAGTATCTCGGTCCACTCCCACATAGTCTGCGTGACTTGGTAGCTGTCCTCACGCAGGATCAGCTGCACTCGGTAGATGGTGACGTTGCTTCCCCAGATCAACTTACTGAGGTTCATTGACGGCCAAGCTCATCACACGCAGCGGCCAGGCACTTGCGGTTATCCCGGCGAGCAGCGATCTAATTCCTGGAAGCCCTTTTCATACCCCTGAGGGTGCTTGAATGCCCACTGCAACTAATGCCCACGACATCACCATAGCACGACATAGAAACGAACCAGCTGAGCCGGGGCCGGAGCTTTGGGAGACGGTAACGACCGTTACGACCTACCTAGTTAGCACCGCACCCTCCAATTCTATTCTTGGCCGCGGTAGCGGTGGCCGGGACGTGAAGACCCACGCCGGCACCTTTATCGACTCCTTCCGCCGCGGGGACGGGCCAGGAACCGGCGCTAGATCTGCCGACGGGGAGAGATATCCATACGGGGAAAAGGAGGGGGGCGAGGGATGGGAGTCATACGTGCCCAAGGAGGACAGTACTGTAACATGCGCCCGGGGAACGCGCGGACCGCGAGTCTACTGCCAGCGAGACGGTACGAGTCTCGACACCTTCAGAGGATCACATTCGGGGGGTCTATCGGGGCATCGCGCGCACGCCCCCGATCAGATACCAGAGCTTAGCTATTTCCAAATCTATCTTCGTTACCCTATAACTTGCTAATATATTAGCTATCAACCTGGTTGGCGTTAAGGGCTATACGGGAGCTGAGTTTGGTTTTTGCCAGCATAAAGGTCATTGGCGATTGTTGGTTCGATGTCAATCCTACCCTCTCATTACTATCGAATCTGCCAGCCGCGAAGTCCTGCCTAGCGTCGTGAACAGCGTCATCCCCGTCTCGGTTATCTCGGTCGGCAACCCGGCTGTGTCTGACTCGTCTTGCAGGCTCAGGTGCCTCGCCGAGCAGGGTCACGCGCCTGAGACTTTTGCCTACGTTAACCGCCGATGTCGCCCGCTTGTTGCCATTCTGGACGTGGAAACCAGAGCCGGGTCTTCCACTGGCTGCTCGCCGTTAGCGGTCTGATCACCGTCTTCGCTTGGGGCAGTACCTGCCCAGGCCGGATCCGCATGCACAGAGCCTGGGCTCGACACTGCCTCATCGGTAACCTGCCCTTGGAGGAAGTCGAGTACAGCATGGCGAGTAGGGAAACCTTGAGATACCACGTATTCTGGGTATCGGACCGAAGGCTAGAGGCGTTGACGGATGGGGCGGCCATGGTTCTGTTCCGTGTTAGTAGAGTAAGTCTGGATCCACGATCTAGGATTCTGCGGACCGGGTGGCGGGGCCCGCATTCTCTTTTAGAGATCTTTGGTTCCGACCATTCGACACAACTAGCTTTCTTAACACCGGGGGACCCCGGTCGCCGCTACTCCCGCACCCTCCCCGTCTATGGGATAGACCTAGGTCCAACCAGTGTACGATGTCTCGGCAGGTATAACACGGGAGAAACACGTTCGATCCACCGTTTTATAACCACGTATCAGTCCGACTGCCCGGACCATCTCCCCTAAGTTATCCGCCCCGTCAACGTCGCAACAAACCCCACCGACCCCCACAACGACTTCACAACCATGCCTCTCCCACGTGGGCGCTATTCTAGTCCAGGCAATTTTGGAGGTGAAGATCGGCGGGGGACGCCACATCTCGGTGGGTCCCTCCCCTGGGGAAGCAATTTTGGCCTTTATGCAACTCCCTAGGCTTTTATTACGGGGTGGCTTGTGAGGTCATGATGGGCCGCGTGGCCCAGCGAGGGATGGAGGAGTCCTTCTTTTGGGGTGGTGGTCCTGGTAGTGCGGTGAGATGACGTGCACGGCATCTTTGGACGCTAGGGGGTTTGGCGGGCGGTGATGGGGGCGAGACGTTGCGTGCGTTGTCCCGCTAGAACCCAAACGGGGGATCGAACCTTCGAAGATTGGCCTACTACGTGCTTGTATCTGGACCCTGGTGCTCTCTTACCTCATATATCGGTACAGCACAGGGCGCCGTCATCATGACCCTGCTCTTCGTGCCGCGGAAAGCACTCGCAGATCGGGTGAGCCCCACCGGAAATACTTCATACCGTACTATACAAATGAGGCAAGGAGCGGACGTAGCGCCCGGGTTATCCGGGCGATCGACCAAGGGGACGCGGTATCCCCGAGACGGGATTATATCACTCACTGCATTTATAAGGTGTCATAATCTACAAGACCGTCCCGCGCACCACCGCCCACCTCTGGACCACGCAAAGTTCAAATACGGGGCATCTAATCGTGAGATGGGTGTCCATTAAGCGTATCTAATAACCGTATCCAAAAAGCAGATCATTCCTCCCGTAGCTTTCATGCCCAAAGACGCCCGCGCGCCCTAGTAGTTAGATATCCCCCGTGCCGAAGTGACGAAAACCCCAGGGAGTATAAACCTTTTCCCAATGCCGTCCCTCGCGCCCTAGGCGTCTATCCGGACTATCCTACAGCGTAAATCCCCTCGTAGTCCCAAGAGGGAACAAACGATGTAGTAGGATGTCTATCTCTAAATGCCCAAGCCCTGACAAAAGGCTTCAATTCCCAAACACACAACCCAAAAGAAGAGTCATTATGAAGGCATTAATAAAACAAAACGAAAAGATCATTACCGCGCGTAGCCGTACTCGTACCCGTCAGCGGGGCCGGGAGCAGGCGAGGCACGCCCGTCCGACACGGGCGAGTCCCCCTGCTCCCGCGCTCCAGCAGACGGCGGGCCCGCGCCCTCCGAGATCCAGAACTCGGTCTTCTTCCGGATGCCCGGCTCCAGCGGAATCTCGCTGCCCTCGCTCTTGCTCAGGCTCGGACGCGCCTGCGAGCTCCCGATGAAGGTGTCCTGGCCCGCGAGGCTCAGGGTGCCGGCCGGGTCGCGCAGCTTGCGCGAGAAGCGGTTGTTGGAGCGCGAGTGGTTGGAGGCGTAGCGCGGGAAGTAGGAGCCCGCGTGCGAGGAGGCGCTGGGGAAGAAAAACTGGTAGATCTGCCGGGATAGGGCGAGGTTGGCGGCGATCTGGCCGAGGTAGAGCTCGAGGTTGGACCAGATGGCGGCGACGGCGTAGCTCCCTTTTTGGGGGTGTTAGGCTTTGTGTGCTTGGGATAGGGGGGAGAGGAACGTACAGGTTAGGTCGTCTGTCTTGAGGCCCAGCGAGGAGGCACGGGCGATTCCAAAACCGGTGGCGCTGGGTGGTGTCAGTGGTGGTCTGTAAAGAGGGCATGGCACGGGGGGAGAGAGGAACTCACAGGAGGCCCATGCTCATGAGGCCGACGACCATGGCCTTTGTCCTGAGCGGGATGCGCACCTTCCACACCACCACGAGCGGCAGCAGCGAGCAGAGAAAGTCCGTGAGGATCGAGTACGCGATCGTGAAGTAGATCGAGTAGATCCGCACCCTCGCGTCCCAGCATGTCGCGTCCTGCCTCCAGTACCCCATCGGCCTGCACTCCGCCAGTAGTATGATAATCACCCCGCCGTTCGTAATCACCAGCCCCGCCATGATAGTCCACAGCACGATCTTGAGCTTCTTCGAGTCCTTCATGCGCAGGATGAGTAGCATGATGCTCAACTTCAGAAAGCAGATGCCCGCGAACAGCAGGATCTGCGCGGGCCACCCGAGCATGTTGTTCGTGTCGTAGTTGCGCGGGTCGTCGAGCCACACGCGGTGCTTGCCGTTCTCGTAGTCGACGCACTGCACGATCTCGATGGCCCAGCGCGCGATGCCGATGGCGAGGGAGGCCACCATGGTGGCGTCGTCCCAGCCCAGGTTGCGGTTGCGGGCGCGCACGAAGAGGCGGAGGCCGCCGGTGAGGAGGGCGAAGAAGATGAGGACGGTGGAGATGGCGACGAGGGCGGGGCCGACGGTCTCGTTGGCCGGCTTGTCCCCGTCGGAGGCCATCGTGGTGTGGCCTTTCGCCAGAGGCGAGTCTCTCACGCTCGGGGTAGTCGGGGCGCGAGGACAGGAGACGACGATATGCCGTGTAAGGGTATGTCGTAGGAGGGGAGGGGACAAGGGGGGACCCGACGGGATGGGTCTGCGAGAGGATCACTTTCTTTAAGTGTTTCCCCTTGAATTGTGGGGTTTGGGCCGGCCGGGCCCCGGCCGGCGTTGAAGGGCTTCTCGACGACCGCTCGGGAAGGAGTGCCGATCAGATCGAAAGCTGCGAGAGACACTAGCTGAGTTCTTTTTTCTTCTTCGGTCTAAACCGCCCAAGGAAGGCGGCCAGGGACACGGCGTGGCTGGAGGGCTAGAGAGGAGGGGGGCGGCGAGGTTCAGGTAGAGGGAAAGCGCGACGATCACGGAGGGACAGTGCCGGCGAAAGAGACGGCAGATGGCCCTAATGCATCTGCGAATGATCGCGGGCCCCGGAGCTGACGACCCACCAGGCAGGCCATGAGCGCAAGCCAGGAACAGGGTGGGTGGAGAAGGGGATAAAACGAAAGCTGCCTCGTAAATGGAAGAAGGGTGTGAGGCAGGGCGGACGCAAGGAGATAAGCTAGGGAAAGGAAATGAGCTCGTTCGTGGGGAATGGAACAGGGCGGCCGGTGAGGCCATACGAGACAGGGATATTGGGATGGTGGCATTGGGAAGGGGCCAAAAATTCACTGGCTGAACTGTACGAGTACGACGCACAAGTATGTAAGTGATCGGCGGTCGGTGGGGTGATCCTGGTGCGAGTTTGTGGCGTGCGCCGCGCCGCAATGCTGCTGAACAATGCGCGTGCTAGTGGGGAAGGCCGGTGGAGCTTCTTCGATCGCCGGGCCCAAGGTCGGAACGGAAGGCCGAACGAAGGGTTGGGGTGACGAGAAGACTCTGTGGCCGGAAGCGCGCGGATCGCCCGAGCCAGGGAACTCCCCTGGTCGTAAACAACGTCCGGCGATTGCGAGGCAAGGCGGCGCGGAAGGGAAGGGGGTCGTCCCCCGGCTTGGCGGGTGCAACCTTGTGCTCATCTCCCTGCACCCCCTGCAGTTTAAGCTTCCCAGGACCTTGGCGGGCGTCGTCTGCTGCTTGCTCACCGGAAAGTCGGGCGGTACGTACCCGTCCCAGGAAGAGGAATCGGGGTCCATTTCAAGTTCCGATCGAGGCTCGGCGCCTCTAGCGCGGAGCTGGATTCTTCTTAAGGGCGCCATGTGGGGGGCTCGTGGACAAAGAGACCCCCGTTCCCAGCTGGAACCTTTTGTTTCCCTTCGGCATAGGCGGCATTCATGCGGGCCTGCATCCCCGGTGAGGGTGAGGACAGGGGTAAGGGGGAGTGTGGAGCTGGCTTCCCCCGCGAGATCCACTCGGGATGTGACCCCTGCAGCAATTTTCTCCCCGCCGGGAACCGGGTCGCCTTCCGCGGGGAGGGAGCCGGTTGGCGCCTCGATTGTGCGCGCCGGGCGCGAAAGGATGGCTTCGGCGGTTTTGGGGACGCCGGGAACGCTCAGGTGTTGGGAAAGGGGGTTGGGGGAGGGCGAAGCGCAAGGGCGACGCGCGAGGGAGGGAATTTCCTCGGTGCTGAAAAGATTTGAGTTCTGTGCTATCCTTGGACCCTGCTCCGCTGGCCTCAACTGTGCCGAGCCTTCCGAGAGCACAACCCCGCTGACAAAGGGCAAGTGGGAACACATCTGGTGGCGCAGGAAAGACACGTCCTTCCTTCTCTCCTCTCTCCTTCCCGTTCGGGAAACCTCTCTCCTGCTGAGACGCTAAATTAGGAAAGAACCTCGAGACTGGACAAAGAACGAGAGGAAAATCCAGGTTCGGATTCAGTGGGCCGGCAGACCCACGCAAAGCGAGGAGCTCTCGCCGCAGTGGAGGTTCTCTCGAGTCTTCTCAACTTCGTCGTTACGTCGTATCACCCGTGTTCACTTCCCATCACGGGATAACCCATCGCGGAATAACGTCCTTTTTTCCTGGTTTTCCTCGTAGCTGCGAGGCAGCCCTGAAGCAGTCCGGTCCCTCTCAGCGGCGACCCTGCGATTATGTCCAACGAAGGGAGAGGGGCGGGGAGGATGGGCATGGCATGGCGGTGCCGTGCCGTCGGGGCCGTAGCGGCCGATCGCAATACAGGCCGGCTACGACAGCCGGGAACACACCCACCCATGCCTTCTCTCACCCTTCCACCTCCCGTTCTTTTTTCTCTTTTTCTTCTTTTTGGGTTTGATTGATTTGTGGCCTCGGGCATTGATAAGGACAGAAAAGACGTCAGCGGCGTATAAGCCACGGTTCCAGAATGGCGGCGTCGACGGAGTTCCCGTGGTGGGAACCGCGTGGACGACCCGCGAGCTTGGGCTTGGTCCGTGAGGCTCTGCCCCGTCCGAGCTTTGCTATGGGACAAGAAGTGCGTGTGTGTGAGAGATTACCTTGTAACGGCGCGTGAAGCAATTTCGATCTGGGCGTGACGTCGTGAAAATCCGGGGAACGCATCGCTGGGCACTGAGACCGACGTCCTCCATTCGAGATCTCAGTCAGATCCGGCGGCCTGCTTCTCGTATTACCTGCATATCCAGGAGTATGGAGGGCCAGCGCGCAGCGTCGCAGCCAGGCACCTCGCAGCCAGGCATTGGCCCCGCCACCTGCACCTTCGGATGACAGCACCCACCCACCACCACCACCATGTACTACAACGGGCCAGGAAGACCTGCATGCACCGCCGGGATCTCGGGTTGTGCCCGCAAAACCCACTCCGGCCCCACGCCCGCCGAGCGCTGCTCCCCAAACCCACGTTGTCCCCCCAGGGCAGCCGTCCCTTCATTTCTCAGGCCGCAGGGCAACGGGCGGCCCCATCGCAACTTTGAGAGCAGAAAATGGCACTGCATACTACGTAGTACTCCGCCTCGCGCTTCGGCGCCCCGGAAGGGTCCCTGTACGTATTAAGCCCGCCCTGGGCGCAACCGCCACACTGCAGCCCTTTCCCGCCTCTCTCCTCCATAGTTGTGTTGTTCTCGGCCCGCTCTCTCACAGAAAAGGAAGAGGTTGCGTCCGTTCACTATTAATTAATATCCTACCCGGAAATACCCTCTTAATACGCTCCTTATAGCCCTCCCCGGTCCCGGGTTCTCCAAGTTCGAGACCCTTTCCCCTCTTTTACGTTCGCTACTGAGGGGTCACCGAGCCGATCCTCGTTGCTTTTTCTTATTTGCCCGAGGAAGGCTTTACTTTTGGGCCGTCTGATGTGGTGATCCGACCGGCTTGAGCTCAGACAAGTTTTCGCAGCCCTCCGCGCGAAAGCGAAACCCACCGCCGCCATGCGCTCCGCCCTCCTCCTCGCCCTCACCACGGCCGCCGCCGCCGTCCCCAAAGCGGCGTGCGCCGAGACCTACGACTACGTCGTCGTGGGCGGCGGCACCGCGGGCCCCGCGGTCGCCGCGCGCCTGTCCCTCGGCCTGCCCTCCGCCCAGGTCCTCCTCATCGAGGCCGGCCCCGACGCCTCCGACGACATCCGCATCAACGTCCCCGGCAAGCGCGGCACGGCCCTCAACTCCGAGCTCGACTGGAACTTCACGTCGGTCGCGCAGGAGGGCGTCGACGGCCGCGAGTTCGCCTACGCGCGCGGCAGGGTGCTCGGCGGGTCGTCGGCGCTGAACCTCATGACGTACGACCGCGCGAGCGAGCCCGAGTACGACGCGTGGGAGGACATGGGCAATGAGGGCTGGAACTGGGAGAACATGATCGAGGCCATGATGAAGGCCGAGACCTTCACGGGGAAGAACACCGACACGTACGGCGAGGCGGGCGTGGGCGACTCGGGCCCCGTGCAGGCCGTCATCAACCGCTACATCCCCGAGCAGCAGGAGAGCTTCATCCCGGCCATGAACAGCCTGGGCATCGAGGGCAACCTCGAGTCGCTGGCGGGTAACCCGCTGGGCGTCATGTTCCAGCCCAGCTCCATCGACCACGTCCCATGGAACCGCTCCACCGCCGCGAACGCCTACCTGCCCATCGCCGGCGACAACCTGCGCGTCATGCCCGACACCACCGTCAGCAAGCTGAACCTCGAGGAGAAGGACGGCGAGCACGTCGTCACCGGCGTGACCCTCGACGACGGCACCGTCATCCGCGCCAGGGCCGAGGTCATCCTCTCGGCCGGCTCCATCCAGTCGCCCGGCCTCCTCGAGAACTCGGGCATCGGCCAGGAGGAGGTGCTCTCCGAGGCGGGCATCGACCAGGTCGTCGACCTCCCCGGCGTGGGCGAGAACTTCCAGGACCACATGCGCGTCATGGCCGTGTACCAGCTCAAGGACGGCTACGTCTCGTTCGACAACATCGCGGTCAACGAGACCTACGCCGAGGAGCAGCTGCAGCTCTGGAAGGACGGCGAGCTCAGCGCCTACGACTACACCGGCAGCGGCTACGCCTTCATGACGTGGGCGCAGCTGGGCGAGGAGGGCCTGGCCGACGAGCTCAGGTCCCTCGCCGAGAAGGCCGTCGAGGAGGACCCGCACCCGGTGCTCAAGAAGAAGCTCGAGCTCGCCTCGTCGGACGCCGTGCCGCAGATGGAGCTCGTCTTCTCCGACGGCTACGCCGGGTCCTCGGGCTACCCCAAGGAGGGCTCGCCCGACTTTGGCAACCAGTACTTCACGCTCATCTCGGCCCTCATGCACCCCTACTCGCGCGGGTCCATCCACGTCAACCCGGAGGACCCGGCCGGCAAGCCGGTCATCGACCCGCGCTTCTTCGAGAACCCGCACGACCTGCGCGCCATGACCGCCATGCTGCAGTACGCGCGCAAGGCCGCGAACACGGCGCCCATGTCGGAGCTGTGGCAGGACGAGTTCGAGCCGGGCCTCGACGTCACCGAGGACGCGGACGTCGAGCAGTTCGCCAGGGACACGTCGCTGAGCATCTTCCACCCCGTCGGCACGTGCGCCATGCTGCCCAAGGAGGACGGCGGCGTGGTGGACAGCGACCTGAAGGTCTACGGCGTGTCGAACCTAAGGGTCGTCGACGCGAGTATCATCCCCGTGCTCATCTCGGCGCACATCCAGACGGCGGTGTACGGGATTGCCGAGATCGCGGCGGAGAAGATCATCAAGGCGGCAGCGTGAGATGACGAGTATGGGTTATGATCGATGTAGCGGGTATGGGCACGCTTCTTGTGTATATTTGCCATAGTAATAATCGGGTTCCGAGGGGCCCGTCTGTCAAACATACTTCCTCTCCATTTTCGTCCCTTTGACGTAGAGTTCGTGACACTGGGTACTCGTGGCCGCTGGACGGTATGCCCATGTCGTCGTTCTCATCGGGATTGGCGGCATGAGATGTTTCGAGGTCCCAGGTGGTGGAAGGGCCCCCGGTCGTCTCACGCACCAAGGCCCCAACGGCAGAGTTGGCGTTCGGATGGACAAAGAGTGTGAGCCGACTACGTTCTGGAGACACCAGGAGTGCGTTCGGAGAGAAGCCGGCGGCACGATTGCTCTCTGTTCCGTCGCTTCTTCTAGCCCGGTAGCGATGGGTTCGAAAGAGCATCTGTCAAAAGCAGCTCTTCGTAAACATATTCCACAGCTAGTCTGGGGCTGGTAGGGCCGACGATATACCTTCCCAAGGCATTCTCCGGCTCTCCCGCAGTTTGCCTTCACAGGGTGGGCTCGAGAAAACGGGGGTGACGAGCGGTCGTGAAAAGCGAACGGCTTGGACCTGGGCTTTGGACGTAAGGGGGTATCTCCTTCCGCCTCAGGGCGATGGGCGAAGTTGTCGTCCCGGGGTGCGGAATTATTGGGGTAAAGACAGGAGGCGTGGGAGGGAATTGGTGATCCGGGTCGGGCCTTCTGTCCGAATAACAGGGGGATCAGGAAGGTCCGGCCAGTCCCCCGCACGTGCCCAGGCCCGATCCGCGGTAGGTGCGATAGGGTAATTCCAAAAGTGCATAATTCACGTGCTGATACCTTATTGAAAGCATCAGGTAGCTGCTTCATGTATCTTGCCATGTGCGGGTCTGTGTCCCTGACTCGTCGATGCCGCGCATGGCCCAGGACCCGCGAGCTAGTGGGAAAGGCGGAAGTCGGAGCGTCGTCACAAACAATTCCTTGTGGCTTAGTGCCTCCAGGGTATCCGCACAGGTCCGTTCGATCCCATGGTTTATGTTTCGTGAGCATCCGGCTGTCTCCTCGAGGTCTTCATTATGAATTGGCTGGCAGTTTGCCCCTTCACTGTCCTCGTTACAGAGCTTCCGTCTTCCACCAACTGGACTCTCATTCGGTGTAGACAGATCGACGCGAAATATTGCCGGCACCACCTCTTCCCCATCGGCTCGCCTGGGGTCAAGTCCATCCACGCATAGCTGCAAAAACGGAACGCCCTGGTAAAAGTCCATCACAGCAGAAGGATCCTGAGTATTGGGCCGTCCTCTTCGACAAGCTACGGCCGCCCTTCCGCGTGACAATCGATTCGGCTTCCCGATGTCTACCGAGATAACGGAAAACTTTCAAGGTCGGCAGGCACCTCCACTGGAAGGAGGATTGCGAATGCCAGTGGAGTTCAAACCCCTTGCATCGCACCCTTAGCCGCATCGAGAACTGAGGGGCCCCGAGGCTGAGATGTTTCGAGGCGGCCTGTAACTCCGGAGCCACCCTCACACAACCTAGGACCTTCGCCACTCCGCTCATGCTGCCCCGGTCGATGTCCTTATGGTGTGTGGCCCCGGATACCCATGCGGTTTGACGGTTGGGCGGCCCGCTCCGTCGCGCTGAGGGCCCGGACAGGACTGACCGAGACAGAGAGGCTCAATTATCGGCAGGGCCCTTTGGTTCCAGCGCCGTTCTCAGAACTAAATTGCCCTTCAGTCTCCGTGACCCCTGCCGAAACGAAGGGATAAGGAATGTGCGCTGCCCGCCATGCAAGGGATGGACACCTCAAAGCAATTAAGCCAAGGGATTGGACCCTGCACGCAAGACTCTATCCTATCCCACGTCTCGCACACTCACCTTGACTCTCGGTCCGATCCAGAGGCTATCCGGAAGTTTTGATGGTGGCCACACCGCGGGAATAGTGTCCGGCAAGCGGCAGCCCCTCTACACCAGCTCGTGGGTGCCCATACAGGTCGTATTCCAACCTATTGACGCCCCCAATTCGAAAATCCGCGGGTAGCTTCGTTCTTGCGTGGCTAGGAACCCTGTTCGGGATAAGCGTGATGTGATTCAGGGTCCTCGCTCCGACGCAGCAGAGGAATGAAGGCGGTTACTGGGTGACCCGTGGGTGACAGGATACTTAAGGGGCTAAGTGGAAGAGCACAGCCGAGCACCGTAGACTCGGGATTTAAAAGCATCTTACGAGACTGTGCCCCTTCTGAGTGTGACAAAGCCATGAATGCCATCACGGATATCGCCCGTTGCGTCCGACGCCTCCTCCAGAGAGGGCTCAGCTGCCTCCCGCTCCCCGCGGGCCTCGCCCTCCCCCTCTCCGGCGCCGCCGCGGTGCTCCTCTCCGCCCTCGGCTACGCGTTCTACAAGTGGCACCGTCTCTCGCACGTCCCGGGCCCGTTCTGGACGCCCTACTCGTTCTTCCGGCTCCTCACGAGAGGGAAGCTCTACGAGGAGTTTCCGGCGCTGAGCGAGAAATATGGTAGGCCCTCCCCGCTCATGATCATTCCTCACATCTGTGGTCGATGGTGGCCGGGTGTTACCGCAGATGCGATCCGTCTCTGACACTTGATAGGCCCCATCGTCCGCATTGGGCCGAACATGGTTATGTACAGCGACTCGGAGACCCTCAGCCGCGTGACGGCCGCGCGGAGCCCGTACACGAAGGGGTCGTTCTACACTTCTGTGAAGCTCCCGCCCGTGACTGACAACGTGTTTTCAACCACCGGTGTGGAGGAGCACAGGGAGCTTCGAGCGAAGATTGCAGGCGGTGTAAGTGGTTCCCTATCCACATCACACACCCACCCCGTTATCCACAACACAAGATACACCAGAAAGGTGCTAACGCGAGAAACCAAAGTACTCGGGCCGCGAACACGGCGGCTTCGAGCCCGCCATAAACAATAACATCGCCTCCCTAGTCGCCCTCATCGAGTCCAAATACGTCTCCGCGCCCGGTGCTTGCCGCCCCTTCGACATGGCCAAGCGCGCGCAGTTCTTCGCGCTCGACGTCCTCGGCGAGGTCAGCCAGGACCGGCCCTTTGGCTTTTTGCAGAAGGACGAGGATTTGTATTCGTTTCTGGAGTTCACGGACAGGTACTGGGGGCTGCTGGCGCTGGTGGTGTGTTTCCCGGGGTTGACGGGTTTGTTGTCGGCGTGGCCGTTGAGGGGGCTGATGCCGGGGGTGGGGGATGAGAAGGGGTCTGGGGCGCTTTTTGGGTGAGTGGAATGTCCGGGAGAGGTGCGGGGAGGAGGGTTACTGACGGCTTCTAGGCGTGCAAATGAGGTTGTGGAGAGGAGGTTTGGCGGGGAAAAGGGGAGCGACATGGTGCAGAGCTTCATTGATGCGGGCATGACGCAGTTCGAGGTCGAGCAGGAGATGTACGTCGAGATGTAAGTGGCCCGCCCTGCCCATGCAAACACTCCATCCCCCCGTTTTCTCCCCCCCCCCCCCCCTTCTCCAAACCGCACCTCGAATGTTCCGGTCATCCTACTAACATCCCCAGCATGGCCGGCCACGACACCGTCGCAACCGCCATCCGCATGACCCTCCTCTGCCTCCTCACCACCCCAACCGCCTACGCAAGACTCCAAGCCGAGCTGGACGCCGCCGTCGCCGCCGGCGCCGTCAGCTCGCCCATCCGGGACGCCGAGGCCCGCGCCCTGCCCTACCTGCAGGCCGTCATCCGCGAGGCCCTGCGGCGGTACCCGCCCGCCACGGGCTTCATGACCAAGGTGGTGCCCCCCGGGGGTGACACCGTCAAGGGGTACTACCTCCCCGGCGGGACGGAGCTGGCGGTGAATATATGTGGGGTGACGCACCAGAGGGAGGTGTTTGGGGGGGATGGGGGGGTGTTTAGGCCGGAGAGGTGGCTTGAGGCTGGGGAGGAGGGGAGGACGATGGCGGGGGTGGTGGATTTGGTTTTTGGTGGGGGGCGGAATACGTGTCCTGGGAGGGTGATTGCGCTGATGGAGATTAACAAGTTTGTTCCAGAGATGAGTGGCTCCCCTTGTTGCCCTCCTCCTGGTAGAAGGGCAGGTGGGGATGGTTGTTTTGGGAGGGCAGAGGCGCTGATGGGTGGTGTTTAGCTGCTGAGGAGGTATGACCTGAGCATCGTGAGGTCCGAGAGGCCGGTGGACTTGTTCCACGGGATCTTCTGGCTCACGAATGACTTTGATGTGAGGATTACGAGGCGCGAGGGGGTGGTTGTGTGAGGGAGGATCCGGGCTGGTGTCGATGGGTGGGTGTGAAGGAAGGATCCGGGTGCTATCGATGAGGCGGTTGTGTGAGAAGTACCCCGGGATGGTATCGACGATGTTCAAGGACTAGACGTGATGTAGATGGTTGTGCCTCGCTGATCTTGGAGGATCTTACTGGCTGTCGCGTCAAGCACCGAGGGCTTCGAATCCAGCGATATCCAGCGCCAAATGCAGAGTGCCCTTCTAAGCACGCCTTCATCCCTCTTCCAACGCGTGCTAGTCCGCAAGAAGACGGTGTGAGGATCACACGTCAAGCCCAAATAACTGTTAGATCCGCTCCGTTGCCTTACGCCTCATCCCCCGCCTCATCCCCTTCCTCATCACCCAGTCCCAACCCACGCCAAGCACCCATTTATCCCCCAAGACGTTCCACACGAACCCGCGAGAAAACCCCCAGTACGTCATCCGCCGTCCAGAACAGCATCGCTGAGAGCAGCGCACCGTTGGCGCGTGTCACAGGCTTGGGCTGAATCAAGTGGGCCACGTCAGATCAAGATGATGTCTTCATGCGAAAAAAAGCAAAGATTCCTCGCCGCCGTATATATAACGCCCCTCCCATGTGAAACAAAAACCCGTCTCTATGCATGAATGTAGCAGAATCACCTCCCCTCCCTCCCCTCTCACCTCTTTCTCCTCTCCCACCCTCGCCCCATCCTCCCCCCTCGCCGCACCGCCGTCTAGAATTCTAGCATATGCCCCATCTTTTTGATCTGCACAAAAGTTAGCATCCCCCATTCTCCAAAACAACCAGCGCACCAGCAGGTCCCAGAACTCACCTTGGTCTCCAGGTACGCCTCCACCTCCCTGCTCTTGACCCCGGCCTTCCCCTTCCAGCTCAGCGGCACCATGGCCACCCGCTCCCGCACCACCACCTCCCGCCCGGGGCCCTCCACCGCCCTGATCTTGTCCGGGTTGTTGGTCAGCAGCCTCACGTCCCGCTGGCCCAGGTCCAGCAGCATGGCCGTCGCCAGGCCGTAGCTCCGCGCGTCGGCCGGGTGCCGCAGCAGCAGGTTCGCCTCGACCGTGTCGGAGCCCAGGTCCTGCAGGTTGTAGGCCTTGAGCTTCTCGCCCAGCCCGATGCCGCGGCCCTCCTGCCGCAGGTAGATGATGATGCCGCCCGTCGTGTTGTCCGGGTGCGACATGAGGCGCGCCGCCTCGTCGAGCTGCTCGCCGCAGTCGCACCGCGCGGACCACGCCGTCTCGCCCGTGTAGCACTCCGAGTGGATCCGCACCAGCGGCGCCCCCGGGGGCGTCTCGCCGCCCGAGCCGCCGTCCGCGGCCCGCGAGCTCGTCCGCCCCGGGTACAGCTTGCCCGTGTACGCCCCCCTGATCATGCGGTCCATCTCGGTCTCGCCCTCGCGCGGCGCGTCGAGCGACCGGCTCCGGATGTGCGGCCCGAAGACGATGGCCAGGTGCTCCTTGTTGTCGACGTTGTTGGTGTACAGGTGCAGGAACATCTCGGTGCCCGAGGTGGTGGGGATGCGGGCGCGCACGATGCACTGGATCTCGGGGAGGGTCTCGAGCAGGCGCGGCCGCTTGGAGCCGCAGCCGCCGGTGGGGATGGTGCTGTCGACGGGCACGCTGTTGAGGCGCTGGGCGTCGCCGGGCGTCGGCGTGCCGGGCGTGGCGGGGGGTGTGAAGGCCGGGGAGAGGAGCGAGGCGGGAGGGGCGATGTCGCCCTTTGCGGAGGCGTGCGGGGCGGGGCCGTCGAGGGTGAGGTGGTCGGTCGCCGGAATGGGCTTTACTTCGGCGGTGGAGGTGGAGGTGGAGATGTGGTTCGCTTCGCGGGCGGGTTGCGACTTCGGGGAGTAGAAGGAGGGGAGGTCGCTGGTGGACTCCTCCCACTTGCCCGTCGCGGCGGAGTGGCCGGTCGACGTGAGCTCGGGCATCCTGTCGGTATCTCGCGCTGGGCGAGTCGTTTCGTCGTTGCTGAGCTGGTGGAAGTCTTGGGAATGCGGGTGGAATCCCCGGGGGCGATAGCGGAGGGCTCGCAGTCTCTCGGGGGCAATGGTGTAACCTCGTGATCACATATATAGCAATGGCGGGATCGCAGAAGCTCGACGACGGTGTCCAAAAGCCAATGGATCAATTCAACTCAGAAAAACGGCGTTGAGGTTCCCCAATCAAGAGGTGGAAAATGGAAGTCGCGAGTGGAAGGCGGCTTTAGCCTCATTAGTCAGTGCCTCCGCCAGGATGACGGAGACATCAGCCGAGCGCACATGGAAGGGCCGCGGGGAAAGGGTCTCTCCTGCCGAGGTGGAACAGGGCCCTGGAGGTACTCTTCTCTCGCCTTCCGGTACTGCGACTTGCGGGCTTCCCAAACTGCGCGCGCGGGGCAATGGCGGGGTGAGTAGAGGTACGCGGGGTTACCTCGCTGCGCTTCGGGATTAGCTAAGCGATTAGCTCGGCATCACAAATCAATGGGGAAGTGGAGTTTTTTCCTGGTCCTTCCGCGATTC
Organism: Sordariomycetes sp. S4602; assembly: GCA_023628835.1. Taxonomy (NCBI): domain Eukaryota; kingdom Fungi; phylum Ascomycota; class Sordariomycetes; species Sordariomycetes sp. S4602. The sequence continues at coordinate 273,081 of JAMAJV010000013.1, forward strand.
GGACGAAGTGGCGTCCTGGATCGGAGCGGTCTCGTCTTTTTTTCTGGGCCGTGTTGTCATGGCGGATGGGCTCTGGTGTGTCGAGTGCATATGCAGGGACGCCAGGGACGCATGCCTACCAAGGGACTCGCCGCCGCCGCCCGGTTTCTGCGCTGTCGGTTTCGGCGCTGTGCCCGCGCCGTGCTCTCGTCGACGGGAGAGGAAGCCGGAGCAGCAACCTGGTGTCCAGTGCCGATTCCACTTGGACGGGAGCGGCCCGTGTCGAACTGCTGCCTGCCTCCTCGTTTCAGCAGATACCGCGTCTGCCAGCTCTAGCCCGTGGAGCCGGCCGCCCGTCTCGCGTCTCCGCGGCCACGCTGCCCGGAATCCATTGGCTCCGGAGCGCCGGCCGCCGACACGCTCCCCCCCGCGTTCCCACCACCGCGGTCAGCACACGTCACGCACGCTCTGCCCTCCCGCGGCATATGCAGCCCATTAACACCGTTCTTAGGCTCTCAGTGAATCCCCTGGCAACCCTCCGTAAACCCTGGGCCAGCCCCTGCCCAGGGACCTGCATGTAAACAAAGTCAAAACAGTGGCTAGACCCTTGGGTATATAAGCCGTTGGGCACTCCGGCATACCGCCCGGTCTCCTCGTATTGAACTCGTCGTGCTATTTGTGTGTTTTTTCCTGTTTTTATTGATCTGCGAAGAGGACCTACCAAAGGCCCATTCCGTCCCAACGCTCCTTTCACCGATTCGAATTATACGATAATAGTCTCTGCCTCGGACTCTCCTTTGCAGCCCCCGTTCTTCTGCGTTTTGTTCTTACACGCTTTGCCGTCACCGATACCCAACTACTGTCTTTGTTGCTTTCCATTTCATAACTGTCAAACCGCGAGTATCTTCGCCTCGAAATCCTCCATCACCACTCCAACACCACTTAATCACACCACCGACAGCCCGCCATGGACACCGACACCGACACCATCGCCTGGCTCGTCCCCTCCTGCGCCAACCGCCTGGCCCTGCAGGCCACCCAGATGCCCCAAAACTCCCCCCTCAAAACAACATCTCCCCTCTCCAAGTCCCCCGCCCTCCGCCTCTCCTTCTCCCAGACGCCCTCCTCCCACCGCGGCTTCCTCATCGGCACCGACCCGGCCTGCGACGTCGTCCTCCCCAAGCGCCCCGGCATCAGCCGCCGCCACGCCCACCTCACCTTCGACGCCGACTCGCGCCTCGTCCTGCGCGACGCCTCCAAGAACGGCTCCGCCGTGTGGTACGACCTCCAGAGCAACGGCGACAGGCGCGACTTTTCCTGGGTGCTCAGCAGCGGCTTCACCCACGGGTTCCCCGACCAGGTGGGGAGGGTCGTGCTTGATATACAGGGGGTGCGGTTCCAGGTCGTTGTGAACGGGCCGGGGAAGGACGTGGAGGGATACGTTAGGCGGGTGGACGACTTTCTCTTGGGGCTGGCGGACAGGGGGGATGCGGTCGTGCCGCCGCTGTTCCGGGCAGCGGAGGAGAGGGCGTTTGTCAAGCATACGGTGGAGGGAGAGGGGGAGGGCCCGCGGACGTTTCTTTGGAGCGTGGCGAGGCCGTGGGATCCTATCATTCCCGTTAACGAGTATTAGCACGTCTCTCCTTTTTGCGCGTGGGAGGCGGGAGCATTGGCCCAAGATTGTGTTTTGTTTTCCTTTCTGCTGGCAGGATCTGGGGAGGAACAAATTGGGCGACACTCTTTCAAAGCTGCTTCTTCCCTCCCGTGTTGGGAAGAGTTTCCGTTCGTTTGCGAGGGAGTCGAAGGGCCGGAGGGAAATTGTCCAGCGTTGTCGCTTTCTTGCTTCGATACCACTCATACCAATAAAAAAAACACCGCTCGCCTCCCATCATTGCTCACAAGTGCCCATATCTCAACAACGTGCCCGACGTGTCGGGGTATTCGAAACCGCGCAGAGAGTCGTCATGGTATGTTCGAATGCCGGTTCTATTGCAGGGCATAATGTACAAAGTCCGCCCCCAGCGCAAGGCTCCCATCCCCAACGCATCCCCCCTCTAGTTCGTCCTCGCGCCGTTCTTGGCCGCGCGCAGCTCGTCCATCTTGGCGACGCGCTTCTGGAACTCGTCGTACTGGCACTTCTCGTAGCTGTGGCGCTCGTCCTGTTCTCGGAAACACCACAGATCAGCTCAGTTCTAAACGTCCGGTTTCCCCCCTTGGAGGAATGGTGTCGGCCAGTGGAATCGGGAACTGTAGGGACGGGCTGGCTCACGTTGCACTTCCAGGGGAGGTAGTAGGAGTCGACGCGGCACTTGTTCAGCGGGATGAGGAGGTGCGCGCAGCTGTCGCGGTAGGCGAGCGGGAGCTTCGCCTCCCGCATCTCCTCGCGGGTCGCCCCTACGTCTCCAAGTCAGCAAAAGCCCCGGTTTCTCGCTTCACGTTCTTTCCGGATCGTTCGCAGAGTGTCCGTCTTGGGGATAGCCAGAGGGAGCTGGGAGTAGGGCGGGGCGTGGGGGGAGAGGTGAACGCACTCCTGGGAGCTTCGGACGAGTCTGGGGACGTCATGGTTGCGGCTTGTCGGACTCAATTGAGGCGTTTGGCTGCGTAGTGGTCTGGCGGAGGGCGCTGCGGTTCTTCGAGGTTGAAGCAATTGACGCCGGATTGGCGAGGTCGTGATTGGCCGGCGCCTGAGAACCCAGGCACCACGCCTGGGTTTCGTCGGTTAGTCAGCAGGCACACCTCACCTTTCCTATTCACGACAGACCTCATAGCCAGGTTGCCAAACATCCCGTTCAACACCACTGGCACCGAAATGGCCCAGTTGGTAACGGACCTGAATGGCTCGCGCTTCCCAGAGCATTTAGACCTGAGGTCCGGCGGTTCGATCCCTGAAAAGGGCAAGGGCACCGATTCGAAGCTACCTTGATAGGAGACACCCCCGAGATCCCCCAGAGGGGACCTCGGGGTTAACCTGATTTAAATCACATTTCTTTTTTTTTGGAGTCCGGGTTCTTTCTGTTTGTTTCAGGGGATGGAAGTTCTATGTAAAGGTGAAAGGGCACAATGAGAGCTCACGTCTCTGGCTGCTGCCTCAGACGGTTGGCTTCTGTGCGTACTTCGCCATCGGCATGGGGTCTGCATACCTCTGCAATCCCGCTGCTGTATCCCATTCCCTGAGCCAGACCACCCTCAAGACGCTCGGTCTTCAATCGAATATCCCTCCTCACCAGCACACCACCCAAATAACAATAAAACCCGTATATTTTTGGTATCATGCCCCTACCTCTACTGCAAAAGCGTAGAATCATCGCTAAGAACCCCAAACAAGCCCTCAATCTCCCCAATGACCCCCCAAAGCTCGTCCGCCACCTGCGCCGTCAGCAGCGTGTATATGTAAACCAGCGCAAAGTCCCTCTCCCGGACCACGATCAGCTCCTCCCCGTCCTCCCCCTCCTCCCCGGCGTCCTCCCCGCTCAGCTCCCTCCGCCTAAACGTCCCGCTCCTCTCCCCCGCCTCGCCCACCAGCTCCGCCTGCCTCTTCCGCATCTGGTACACCTTGCCCAGCAGCCTGTCCTTCACCCCGGTCACGTTGGGGATCGCGTCCGTGAGGGGGTACTCCAGCATGACCGAGCTGGCCACCACCTGGCAGACGTGGCAGATGCGGTCGCAGAGGAGGGCGCGCTCGGGCGCCGTGAAGCGGAGGAGGGCCCGCTCGCCGGGCGAAAGCGCGCCATGGCGGGTGGTGGCGAGAGACATGGCGTGGAAGCCGTCGAGGATGCGCGTCGTGGAGGCCATGATGTGGGCGTAGGGCTCCTTGGGGAAGGGCCCGCGGAGGGAGAATTCGTTCTCGGCTGCTTTGCGGAGGGTATCCAGCTTGAGGGCTGGGGCGGGCTTGTTAGTATCGAGGCGCTATGGGGTCGAGACTCCTGTGAGGGATAGGGTAGGGAACGCACCATATCGTCGGAGGGCAGCCTGCTCGCCGGAGCGTAGGTACCCCGGGTTATCCCCCTTCAGCAGCACCGCCAGCGGGCCCCTCCTCCAGATGAGCCCCAGCTGCAGGTACAGCACCGACACGCCCTCCCTGAACTTCTTCCTCCCCGACAGCGGCCAGATAAGCCTGCAGAACACCAGCCCCCAGATAATCCCCATCGTGACTGCGATGAACCGGTGGAACACAATCTCAAAGATCAACGGCTTGGCCTCGTCGTCCAGGTCGGGATCGTCGTCCCCATCATCATAAAGCTCCCGCGCCAGGCTGTACGAGTACAGGATCATAATGTTCCACGCGAGGAGCGTGGTCCGCGCCAGCTGCATGTTGTTGCGCTCCAGGGCCAGGTAGAAGTTGTACAGGCTCATGAGCCACCCGAAGAAGGCCAGGAGGTAGACCTCCCCGTCAGAGAGCAGCCAGCCCACGAGGGCGCAGAGGGCGCCGACGCAGGTGCCGCGGAAACGGCCGAGCGAGGTGGTGTTGCTGGCGCCGACCGTCGTGGCGATGACGATCATGTACGAGAGGAGGCCCCACTCGCCCTTCCAGGACTTGTAGATGGGCCGCGTGGCGGGCATGAAAGCCGTCGAGGCCCACAGGATGGCGCCGAGGCCAACCTTGATTCCGAAGAGGACTGATCCCGTTAGCGCCCGGGTTCTAGGTAGCGGGGGTTGAGAAGGAAACTGGGGGCTTACTGTCGTCGCGCGTGATGAAGCGCATGAACCGCAGCGCTACCATGGAGACTCTCTTCGTGAACCCGTTCGCGTTCGGCGACGCGGCCCAGCTGTAGTTATCCCTCTGCCGCAGCATCTCGACGGGGATGCCCCTCGGCATCGCCGACTTCCTCAGTGGCCTCACCTCATTCGGCGAAAGCAGGCCCTGCACCTCGGCATCATCCACCACTACATCCCCCCTCTTCTTCCTCGGAGTCCAAGCGTACTCCCAGAACCGCAGCCACCGCCAGCTGCGCAGATTCGCGTCGACCACGAACTTGTATTCGTCCAGCGCATCAAGGTAGGCCTCGATCTCGCCGGCCACGGACTGCAGACTGTAACTAAAGTGACTGCACGAGGCCGCCACCTCCTCGATGTCCGCCTGGATCGCTTCGGACCGCGACCTCTCGAGCTCGATGCTCTCGTACAGCTCCTCCAACGCGGCCGCGCGCGCGCTGTCGAAGAGGCCGCGGGCGTCGGCAAGGCTGTTCTTGAAGTTGGGGTTCACGAGGATCTCGAAGCCGCCGTGGCTCGCGGGCACGAATGGGCGCTCGCGGAGGATCTCAGAGAGGGTGTAGGCGAGCGACTTCATCGAGGGGCCCAGGCGGTGGATGAAGACTTCGAAGATCTCGGAGGGTGCGCGGAACATGGGCGACGGGTTGGCCGGCTCGGGGAATATGGGCTCGGGAGACATGACGGGGGAGGTGGTGCTCTCGACAAACTCGGAGATGGCCTCAAGGGACACAACGTGGTCGTTCCTGTTCCGGAGAAAGCTCGAGGCCGTGCGGTTGAGGCCAGGGCGGGAAAAGGAGCCGCGTGGTGACGTGACGGAGGCCGGCTCAGCGTTAGGTACCTCGTTCAGGAGGACGAACTGGGTGTCGCAAGCCGTCCGCAGGCCACCCACTGCCTGGGACAGCCTCTCTATGCTGGCCACGATGGCCTTGGCGGCGAAGTACTGCTTCTCGTAGCCAACTACGTAGAACTCGAACTTGGACTCGCGCAGCGACGTCGTAATGGTGTCGTGCGCTGAGTTGTACTGATTCGAGACGTTTGAATAGTGCTCCGAGTTGAGCTCCTCCTCAGACCCCTGCAGGAAGCCCCGCGTGATAATGGTGAGCATGTCGCCCAGGCTCACCGCGGCGCATGAGAGGGACTTGCGCAGGTGGCGTCGCGCCGAGGTGCGCCACACCAGCATGTTGACAGTGGCCGTGATAGTGATCCCCAGCACCAGCATCTTGAAGACCTGCTCGATCTTCTCGGTCGAGTAGTGGCCCTCGTAGGCCACCTCCTCCTTGGTAATGGCCGAGATGATGGCGATGGAGGTCAGCGTGCAGGCCACGTTCACGAGCGGGCGGCTGAACTTTTGCTTCACCCAGCCCACGAAGCCGAGGCCGCCACCAATGAAGATGACCAGTACGACGAGGCGCGTGAGTGTCGGGAGGCCAAAGTGGCCGGCGAGCACCACGGAGGTGAGCATGGAGAGGAAGGAGAGCAGCTGGCCGTAGAGCACAGCAGTGAACGATATGAGGATGGCCTCGAGCATGGAGCCGACCGTGCGGGCCGGGTGGAAGTACACGGTTATGGTGGCGACGATATGCTTCCCGTCACGGCGCCCCAGGAAGCCGGCCAGCGGCGGCCAGAAGGTGCCCATCGTGCCCAGCAGGTACGCGAAGGAGCACTTCAGGACGGCCTTGCCGTTCGGGGAGCAGAGCCACGCCCAGGCGAGCTGGAACATGGAGACGACATTGTGTAGGAGGGCGTACGCGCGCTCGCGGAGCGTCGAGGTGCGGGTGGTGACGGGAAGGAAGGGCGGCGAGCTGGCGGGCTCGTTGGGGGGCGAGGAGCGGAGGGTGAGCTGGCGGCGGGCGCGCTGGCCGGTGCTGGGGATGATGAAGGTTCCCGTCTGGAGCCTCTGCGAGGCGTTAGCTTCCATTGGAGGAGGCGTCACCGGGAGAGCTCACGTTTCGTTTGGACGGGCGCAGCGGCCGCGTCTGGCCGTTAGCCGGGGTGTTTTCGGACGTCATGGTGTCTCGCGGGCCGGGAGAGCGCGTAGGTCGTTCACCCGGGGAAGTTCAGCTCCACGAAGATGGCGGTAGTTACGCTGCTCAACATCTTCCCTTCAAGTCGAGCACCTGCGAGCTCCGGCCACCAGGGTTGCGGCGACAAGCTCGTTCGAGGGCGGTCCGCACCGTTGGCGCGGGAGGTTGGGATATGGCGCAAGTATGGGCAGACGTAAAGCTGCAGATGGAGGGTTTCGAGGTCGCTGGCTTGGAGGAATGCAGCCCGATTCACGGGGTTGTTGAAGAAAGCTCGCGAAGCCGGCTTTACTCGAGGCACAAGGATCCTTGGTCGAGGACAAAAGCGAGCGAGCTATCAGTCACGTGATGGTGGGCGTGTTTGGGCGTCGAGGAAACAGCAGTCGGCTTGCATCTGACAGGCGAGAGTCCTCCAGAATTCAGCTCGAATTGCTCACTCGGAAACATCGCAAGGCCCTCGCGGCCAGATCCGCAGTTATTCGTACCATAGAAATTAAATGAGATGCCTCAATGGGCCATTCTCCAACGTCCATAGCCAATCGGGGAGTCCAGGCGTTATAACTCTGGGTGAACAGTGTTCCCCGTTATGCGCGTTTGACGGACCGGAAGGAAAACGCATCATCATTCAGCGGGTCAGATTATCGTCGGGACGGTATATTCGGGAGAAACAGGACCACTGATGTATCTCCCATAGCACCTTGGGGGCGGTCGCTCGAGGCATCTCACGATCAAGCTACAAAAACCACATGGACATCACGAGGAACACAAAATCACTCCTGAAGGCTCTATTCTTTTGATACTAAGCACATGAAAAAACCTTCTTCCGCAAATGCCTGGATCAAACCATATCCGGTGCCCCATCGACACAACGAGGCCTTCCGACGTGCTCTCGCATCCTCAAGTGTAAACCGAAATCATAGCGCCATCGTTGAAGTGAGTACAACGGCGGGCGGCCTTCTGAAGAGACTTGCCCACCGACGTGAGTTTTTTGTTAGGCGTGAACAGCTTATTTCTTGCCAGCCTTGGCGGCCGACTTGGTGACCTGTGGGAGCAGGGTTAGCGGGAAGTTCTATGGGTCAATGCTCGGGGGCGGGAATCAACATACCTTGCCGGTGGCGCCAGCGGACTTCTCGACGCTCTTGATGACACCGACAGCGACGGTCTGACGCATGTCACGGACGGCGAAACGGCCGAGAGGGGGGTACTCGGTGAAAGCCTCAACACACATGGGCTTGGAGGGAATCATCTTGACGATGGCAGCGTCACCCGACTTGACGAACTTGGGGTTGTTCTCAACCGACTTTCCGGTACGGCGGTCGATCTTCTCGAGGAGCTCAGAGAACTTGCAGGCAATGTGAGCCGTGTGGCAGTCGAGAACGGGGGCGTAGCCAGCACCGATCTGACCGGGGTGGTTCAGGACGATGACCTGGGCCTGGAAAGAGGCGGCGCCCATGGGGGGGTCGTTCTTGGAGTCACCGGCAACGTTGCCACGGCGAATGTCCTTGACCGAGACGTTCTTCACGTTGAAACCAACGTTGTCACCGGGGTTACCCTGGGTGAGCTGCTGGTGGTGCATCTCGACGGACTTGACCTCAGTGGTGACGTTCGCGGGAGCGAAGGTGACGACCATGCCGGGCTTGATGATACCGGTCTCGACACGGCCGACGGGTACTGTGCCAATACCGCCGATCTTGTAGACATCCTGGAGGGGAAGACGGAGGGGCTTGTCGGTGGCACGCTTGGGGGGCTCGATCGAGTCGATGGCCTCGAGGAGGGTCTTGCCCGTGAGCTTGCCGGACTTGACCTCACGCTCCCAGCCCTTGTACCAGGGGCAGTTGGAGGAGGGCTCCAGCATGTTGTCGCCGTTGAAGCCGGAGATGGGGACGAAGGGAACGGCCTTGGGGTTGAAGCCGACCTTCTTGATGAAGTTGGAGGTCTCCTTGATGATCTCAAGGTAACGGTCCTCGGACCACTTGGTGGTGTCCATCTTGTTGATGGCGACGATGAGGTTCTTGACACCGAGGGTGAAGGCGAGGAGAGCGTGCTCACGGGTCTGGCCATCCTTGGAGATACCAGCCTCGAACTCACCAGTACCGGCGGCAATGATGAGAATGGCGCAGTCGGCCTGCGAGGTACCAGTAATCATGTTCTTGATGAAGTCACGGTGACCGGGGGCATCTGGAGACGAGCACTGTTAGTTGGACGATTGACGAGACGAAGACAGAGCAGTGGGGGCTGCACATACCAATGACGGTGACGTGGTACTTGGGGGTCTCGAACTTCCAGAGGGCGATATCAATGGTGATACCACGCTCACGCTCGGCCTTCAGTTTGTCAAGGACCCAGGCATACTTGAAGGAACCCTTGCCGAGCTCGGCGGCTTCCTGTAAGCTGTGTTAGCAAATGGGTGTCTCGATATGTCTGGTGGTAACCAATGCGGCAAGTGCGGGGTTCGCCCGTGGCGAGAGCCCCGCCGCGTCATTTGACGGGCGGGAACGGGTGCCGCCCACCTCCCGCAGCAAATGAAAAATTTTCGCTCCGGGCAAGCGGAATACGAAAACATTCGGACGGGGAAAATTGCGAAGATGCAGATATCGGAAAATGGGAGGCTTGCCTTCTCGAACTTCTCGACGGTACGCTTGTCGATACCACCGCACTGGTAGATCATGTGACCGGTCTGTTGTGGAATTGTCAGCTCAAGCCCAGCAGCGCGTTGCGGGGTCGTAAGCCAGCAGGGGGTCTGAGGCGTCGACCCCGCGATTGAAGCGTCGGGAAACTTACGGTGGTCGACTTGCCAGAGTCGACATGGCCGATGACGACCAGGTTAAGGTGGCTGCGGGAGTCCTCCTTACTGCGAGATCGTTAGTAAGGACGTGTCGATGATGAGAGGCCATCGCAGTCGGCGATGCTTTTCGAGCGGACGTACCCCATTTTGACGGTTTGTGGATGGAATGTGAAAAAAAGTCGTCTGGCTTCAACGGCTCAGGGAATCTGCAATCGTCGTTAGAATAAATGTCGCCAGTCGATGACGATGATGAGGGCGATGGCGATTATCGATGGGAGAAGACGTACGCAGAATGGGATGCTAATTCGATCCTCGGTGTGCTAGACGGATCAGAAAAAGTCAAGAAAGGAAGATGGAGGAGGGGAGGGATGTGTTGTGTTTTAAAGTACGAGGGGGGCCTTTTCAAGTGAGGGGCAAAGGAATTTTTGGGGAGGGGTAGATTTCAAAGTTTTTGTGCAGGCCCCAGTCCGGGAAGCCACCATCCCACCTTTAGGGCAAGTTCAAGAGGAGGCTGTTTCCAGCCAATGGCATCTCGCAATTTTCGAGGGCCATGTAGCTCCAGTGTACCCGTACTTTGCTTCCAGGCAGGTGCCCAATGGCTCCCAGGTCGCGCCTGACTGCGTGGAAAAGTGACTCAGGTATCAAGGTTGAACGAATCATAGGGCCTGGTGTACAACGGGCTGGCACCGTGTCGTCTCCAGAACTGAGAGCGCAGCCCGTGTTTCGCACTCTGCGCCTGGCCCGCAGGAACAGACTTTTCTCCTGCTGTCGCTTCCAAGGCAAAACCGGAGCGGAGGGTGGGGACACATCTGTTGCAAAGTGGCGAGGGAAAACGACCACATGTTTGCCGCTTTGCGCGACACGGACACGCTTATCTCTCGGCATTACGGGGTACGGTGGAATTCACTAGACTATCAACCTCTCGCCGGATGAGTCTTCCTTGGGCAGCCAAAGTGCGATCCCATTGCCGCTGGGCCCACGAACGCGGGAGCGGGAAGTCTTCGTTGGTGCGACATCGAAGCGTCTCTCAGATATTCAGGCGGCATGGAGGGGCAAAGGGGAAAAAATCATGGCGGGGTAAACCCCTCGACCCCCCGCTTTCGTTGACGGCGTTGCCATTGCGACCGCATGCAGGCCTTGTCTGAAAATCGGACCCATGCACTGCCATCCTTGTCTGCTTGGGCGCAGCCCGCAATGCATGTGCTGCACCCCCGACCGGTGGCGCCCTTGCCTGCTCTACGCGCTCGTCAGGTCTGGTAAGATCTGGGGCCGCAGTCTCTGATCTGGGAGCAAGAAGAGCGCGAACGCGGACCAGGCAGGCCTTTCCTGCAGAAAAAAAGGAACATGAATATCCACCTGTGACATTTACTTTACTTCGGGATCGTAAAACACTACGGAATGACAATGGTGGCAGAAATGGGAGGTGGAAGAGGGGTGATACTGGGAGCCGCTCCTGCCATCGCTTCTTGCCGCGAAAGATAGTACGCGGAGAACTTGGTTGGATCGAGATACGCTCCTGTGAAACACTCCAAAACCCACGGTAGTATCCACGAGAACATGCCCACTGGTGGTAAGACTACTTCTATCCATAAGCCATGGCATCGATCTCACGGTAGCTGTGGCAGCCAGCAGAAAGAATCTCGCGCAGGAATATCTTCAGATTTTTTTTTTCTTTTGAGGAATTCCCAAACGGGAAGTAGCGGGAGATCATCAAGCTTCCGACAGACCAAGCGAGTTTGCATCGGCGGGGCTGCCTGAGAGATCCGCTTCTTGTACCCAGGAAGTACCCGGGATGGCGGGGTACTTTAGGGGGGTGGGCAAACGGTCTGACAACATTGAATTCTGAGAGCGGCTGTTGGGCGCTACTCGGACCGGACAGCCTCCCTTCGTCGTCGACAGAGGGGCTCCTGTCCCCTTGGCCACTTGGGCGGGTATTATGGGGCCTGGGCGGAGAGGCCGCAACTACGGGCATTAAAGCCGAGACGCCAGTGACCTTGGCGGTCGAGAGCAGAGGACGGGGGTTCCTTCTACGCCAAAAGGCCTTTTGTTGCCTGTACGGGCCTCTGCCGCGGGACTATGCATATTATCTCGACATTTGAAAGAGTCGTCAAGGAGCGATACAGGTACGAGGGCTCAACAGAGATTGTCTTGACGCTTGGTCAACGAACATCGGCTGCTGACGGGAATTGGTGTCCTGTCCAAAGTTCAATCTTGGGATCTGTATATCGGCTGCTATGGGAAGCAGAGGTTGAAAACCGCGCGTGCAGCGTATCAAGGCGATGTATAAACTCCGGGGTGGACATCGTGATCTGATTCCCGCCGTAGAAGACGTGCAAGGGAACTTCCCGGCCCAAGCTCGAATTCGTTGCTCAAAATTTCCATGTTCCCTGCGAGACTTCCTCTGGCAGCTGCGCCGGATCGTCGTTCCTGTCGAGACCCTGGGGAATGGTACCCACTCTTCTGGATCAATATCACGTGATCCAATGGACCGCCCCTTTCCAATGTCGGAGCTCGCAACGTGGTCGAACGAGCGACAATAGACCAAGGACACATCGCCGACACCGTAGACGAGCCACCCAACTCATCGCCGCCCAAAATGAGCTACGGGAAGAAGGACGAGGATGCCGACCTTGGGCTCGTCAAGGTCGACCGCACACAGGTCTTCCAGGAAGGTATGCAGCCGGCTGGGCGGTGACGGATGACACGCAACGAGACGGGAGCTAACGGACATGCCGCAACAGCAAGGTTATTCAACAGCTCGCCCATACAGCCGCGGAAATGCCGGATACTCCTAACCAAGATCGCGCTCCTCCTCTACACGGGGGAGAAGTTCCCGACGAACGAAGCCACCACCCTCTTCTTCGGTATCTCGAAGCTGTTCCAGAACAAGGATGCGAGCCTTCGCCAGATGGTGCACCTTGTCATCAAGGAGCTTGCTAGCTCCGCCGAGGACATAATAATGGTTACGAGCACGATCATGAAGGACACGGGCGGCGGTGCCGAGTCTATATTCCGCCCCAATGCCATTCGTGCCTTGTGCCGCATCATCGACGTGAGTTTCGCCCATTGCCGCTTGCCGCAGCTGCCCTTTCACCGTTCCCGCCTATGCTAACGCGGCACTGCCCAGTCCACGACCGTACAATCGATCGAGCGTGTGATGAAGACCGCCATCGTCGACAAGAATCCCTCTGTATCCTCCGCCGCCCTCGTGTCTTCGTACCACCTCCTGCCTATCGCCAAGGACGTCGTGAAGCGATGGCAGAGCGAGACCCAGGAAGCTGCCGCCTCTGCCAAGTCCGGCGGTGGGTTTTCCCTGGGCTTCTCCTCTGGCGGCCAGCTCCCTACCAACAACTCGACGATGACGCAATACCACGCCATTGGCCTCCTATACCAGATGCGCATGCACGACAGGATGTCTCTCGTGAAGATGGTTCAGCAATTCGGCGCTGCCGGCGCGGTTAAGAGCCCGGCAGCTACCGTCATGCTCGTCCGGTTGGCTGCCCAACTGGCCGAGGAGGACGCGTCTCTCAGGAGGCCGATGATGCAGCTGCTCGATGGGTGGCTGAGGCACAAGGCCGAGATGGTCAACTTCGAGGCGGCCAAGGCCATCTGCGATATGAGGGATGTCACGGATGAGGAGATCGCCCAGGCCGTCCACGTCCTCCAGCTCTTCCTCACCTCTCCCCGAGCTGTTACCAAGTTCTCCGCGCTCCGCATTCTCCACAGCATCGCCTCCTTCAAGCCGAACGTCGTCAGCGCTTGCAACCCCGATATCGAACTCCTCATCTCGAACAGCAACCGGTCGATTGCCACCTTTGCGATCACGACACTCCTGAAGACAGGCAACGAGGCCAGCGTGGACCGGCTGATGAAGCAGATCTCGAGCTTCATGACTGAGATCACGGACGAGTTCAAGATCACCATCGTCGAGGCTATCCGGACGCTCTGCCTGAAGTTCCCCAGCAAGCAGGCGGGTATGCTGACGTTCCTCAGCAGCATCCTCCGGGATGATGGTGGATATGACTTCAAGAGGGCGGTCGTGGAGAGCATGTTCGACCTGATCAAGTTCGTCCCGGACTCCAAGGAGGAGGCTCTTGCGCATCTGTGTGAGTTCATTGAGGACTGCGAGTTTACGAAGCTGGCAGTTCGCATCCTCCACCTCATTGGGCTCGAGGGCCCCAAGACTGCGCAGCCGACCAAGTACATCCGGTACATCTACAACCGGGTTGTTCTTGAGAACGCCATTGTGAGGGCGGCTGCGGTGACAGCGCTGGCCAAGTTCGGTGTCGGTCAGAAGGACCCTGATGTAAAGAAGAGCGTTGGGGTGCTCCTTACCAGGTGCCTGGATGATGTCGACGACGAGGTTCGCGACCGCGCTGCGCTAAATCTCAGCCTGATGAAGGATGAGGAGGACGAACTGGCGGACAAGTTTGTCAAGAATGGTTCGTACCACCTCGGTGTCTCTTTTCATGGATTGGTGGCTAACACGCATTCTAGAGAGCATGTTCTCGCTCCCGTACTTTGAGAACCAGCTCGTCATGTACGTTACCTCGGATGAGAAGTCGGCCTTCGAGAGCCCGTTCGATATCTCCAAGATTCCCGTCGTCAGCCGCGAACAGGCCGACGCGGAGGACAGGACAAACAAGCTCACCGCGACGACCCCATCGCTCAAGCCCCCGAAGGTCAGCCCGGCGAAGGGTGCCGGTACCGGCCCCGAGGCTGCTGCGTCGGCTACGGCCGCTGCTCAGCGATACGCGCAGGAGCTCATGCAGATCGAGGAGATGAAGGAGTTCGGCGGCGTGCTGAGGTCTTCGATGCCGGTGGAGCTCACCGAGGCGGAGACAGAGTACGTGGTGAGCGTCGTGAAGCACGTCTTCAAGGAGCACATCGTCCTGCAGTACGACGTCAAGAACACGCTCCCCGACACCGTCCTGGAGAACGTGTCAGTGGTCGCCCAGCCCGCGGAGGACGAAGAACTGGAGGAGGTGTTCATCATCCAGGCGGAGAAGCTGGCGACGGACGAGCCCGGCAAGGTCTACGTTGCGTTCCGGAAGGTCAACGGCGAGGGATCGCTACCGGTGTCCCAGTTCTCCAACGTGCTCAAGTTTACTAGCAAGGAGATCGATCCGACCACGGGCGAGCCGGAGGATACGGGCTACGAGGACGAGTACGAGGTGGCAGAGTTTGAGCTGTCCGGCAGCGACTACGTGATACCGACCTTCGCCAGCAACTTTAGCCATATCTGGGAGCAGGTTGGCGCGTCCGGCGAGGAGGCTCAGGAGACGTTGCAGCTGAGCAGCGTGAAGAGCCTAGCGGGTAAGTTCAGCGGCCACTGGGTGCCACAGCGCGTCAGACTAGAGGCTAACGGTATTGCAGACGCGACGGAACAGCTCCTTAAGGCGCTGTCGCTCCAGGCGCTGGAGGGCACCGACGTGCCGATCAACCAGACTACGCACACGCTGAAGCTGCTCGGAAAGACGGTGAACGGCGGGCGGGTGGTGGCGAATATCCGGATGGCGTACTCGGCCAAGTCGGGGGTGACGATGAGGATCATCGCGAGGAGTGAGGAGGAGGACGTCGCAGCGTTGGTCATTGCCTCTGTCGCCTGAGTTTGGAGACTGGGTGCAAGGAGCGAGTTTTTATGGGCTGGCGTTGGAAGAATGAATAAATGAACTATTTGTCTACCAAACTGCACTTGGACCTCGCCCGTACCCGAAACAGGGCTGGAAAAGAAATAGTGTTCTTCTAGAAGATCCTCTCATAGTAGTTGTATAACACTGGGTTGAAATCCATCCCGCCAGAGGTGTTGCATTGTATCTGCAAAGACCCGCTCAGGCCGTTCTGGGGTGAGAAGTGGGGTGACATCTATGCCTTTATCGGGGTGTCCGCCCGACCGAGGTCCAACAGAAAGGCAAAATTTCTTCCTGACCGCCTTTGGATTTCTTATCGTCTATCGGCCAACCTCCCGCCAGTCGCACCTTTTCGAAGCCTTGTCCGAGCGAGATTGACATTGAGATACCCCCGGTTCGCGAGTTGACGGAGCCTTCTGCTTTAACAACCACGCTTTCCTCAAAGCTCCCTTTCGTCCAGCAGAAAAGCAATCCCACGCCGCGCCTACGCATAGAACGAAACGACGCCCCTCCACCCGCTTCTGGGCGGGTCCATGATGGAGAATCCACCGAACCCCGCGATTATTCGTCAATCACCACAGATACAGGAGGCCTCGCGATCATGTCGGAGGCCGCGCTGTTGGCGGCGCTAAGCTCCGACAGCAATGTTGTGCAGGACGCCGGCGGCGGGGTCGAGCAGGAGACGCAGTCGCTGCTGTCCGCGCTGGAGGGGCACGCGTCGCCCGCGAAGCGGAGGGCGAGTCTGGAGGGGGATGAGGGCGCCGCGCCGGATGCTAAGCGCATAAAGGTCGAGCCGGCGGAGGAGGCGAGGCTCTCTGTTTCCGAGACGGTCGGTGGCTCGATTGCGACGCCGGGTGAGGCGCTGATGACGCCTGCGATACCGCCGCCTGCCGATGGGTCTGCTTCCTCCGACGTACCGATGGCGAATGCTCCCGACGCTCCTCAGACCGACTCGGTCATGACATCTACGATCACCTCTCCTACGGCTTCGGTCGCACCTACACCTGAGATGGCACCTTCCGTGTCCGCTCACACCTCGAACCACATAGCAACTCCTCCCCTTGCCGCCACCGCGGCTATTGCCGCCTCGAATCCCGCGACCCCCATACCCTCTATCGAAAAGTCGCCCTCCGTGAAGCTTGAGCCTAGAAAAGACACCGCGACGCCAGACTCGGCGAAGGGCAATCCCACACCCGAGGCCCCGCCGGCCCCTGCGGAAGCGCCCCCCGCTGCGGCGCCCGCTCCGCCCCGAAAGCGAAGGAGAATGCTAGAGGCGCCAGGACAAGCGCTGCGTGGCATGAATATGCAGCTACTGGGTATCCAAGCAGTGCAAGTTCTAGAGTGGCTGTCACAAGAGCCCTTTGAGGATGTGATCGACGCCATTCGCGATGTCGAGTCTGAAGTCTACGCCTCGTATAGCTTCAAGGTCGCGCAGTTCGAGCAGGCGTGGAGGAATTTCTCCATGACGGAGGATCTACTAGAATGGTCCAAAATGGGCCTCGGGGATCAGAAGCACCGCAAGACTGTGCGGCTAGCGAACCTCGCGCGCTTCGCGATCGACCTGTTCTCCGAAGACGAGACCTGCTTGCCGTCTCTCCACGAGCGGTTTTTTCGTGTATTCGTTTACGGTACCAGGAAGTTCAACGTCGACCACTCAAACATCCTTCTGGAGTTGAAGACACAGCTGGCGTTATACATGCTAGAAGAGGGCGGCAAGGAGAAGGCACCGGCGGACCTGCTCCAGGAGATCTTCATGGACGGGCTTGAAGAGAAGCTCAAGGGCCGCAGCTGGTACCCGGAGAAGTTTGAGGAGGAGGCGGCCATGTTGACGTCGGCGGAGATCCGGATGTCACTCTTGCTGCAAGAATACGAGGAGAGTGGCGGCAACAGTAAGTTCAGACTTGGTCCCTTGTTTTGGGTGAACTGCACAGCTTACGCGATATCCAGCTGCGACGCTTGACACGAGATACCCCTTCGACAGCCTGCTGAAGCAGCTGGGATCATATATGCACACGGAGCTAGTGGCGCACTCGGACCACTGCCAGACGCTCGTCTTTAGCTCCAGGACTTCGGGGAAGAAGCCGACGGAGAACAGGAGCGTGGCATACCAGGATGACGACGACTACTGGGAGCGGACGACGAAGCTTATCGACGACCTGTCTGCTTCCATTACCGCGGATCTGAATTCGCAGGAGACGAAGGACCCGGCGACAGATACCGCGACAGCCACTTCGAATGGGCCGGTTCCAGAAGCGAGTGCTCAGCCTGCTACGTCCAACGGCACGACGCCGGGAGAGACGCCGGCCGTTACCAACTCATCCAGCGCGCCTGTAGAGCTGGATGAGAAGCTGAAGGCGGACATTGACAAGCTAAAAGGGTTCGTGAGCCAGAAGGTGGCCGCCCGCGAGGCCGAAATGGCGAAGGCCTCGCTTCCTGTCACACCTCATCCTCCACCTGCACCTCTCGACCAAACGGTGCAGAATCTTTATCTGCTGAACAAGGCCACGCAGTCTCAGCAGCCAGTATATACGCCTCGCGGATCGGCCACCCCGCAGACACAACCTCCAACGCCCACTGCACCCCCTCACCTTCCCATGCAAGGGCCTCCGCAGGGCCACATGCCTCACATCCCCCGGCCCACGGGCGGTGTTCCTCAAGTGCCTGGGCAGCAGCCCTCAGACCAGCCACCACTCGCCCCCGGCGAGCTGCCACCTAACCAGACTTGCCCAACCTCGATGCTTTACGACAAGGCCCGGCAAGCAGCGCTGTCCAAGTCGGCGACGCACACCCGCAGGGAAGGCATCCACTCCACGCGCCGGCCATGGACGCCAGAAGAAGAAAAGGCCCTTATGACGGGCCTCGACATGGTCAAGGGCCCGCACTGGAGCCAGATCCTCAGCCTGTTCGGGCCGAACGGGACGATCTCGGACGTGCTCAAGGACCGCACGCAGGTGCAGCTCAAGGACAAGGCGCGCAACCTGAAGCTGTTCTTCCTGAAGACGCAGTCGGAGATGCCGTACTATCTGTCGGCGGTGACCGGCGAGCTCAAGACGCGGGCGCCGAACCAGGCGGCGAGGAAGGAGGCCGAGGAGAGGGCGCGGCTGAGCCGGGAAGGGGAGAAGGGCCAGGCTCAGGGGATTGCGGCTTTGGTGGGCCAGTTGGCGAGCGCGAGTCCGGTGCAGGCCCAGCAACAGCAGGCCCAGTCGCAGCAACAACAATCGCAACCACATCAGCATCAACAGCATCAACATCAGCATCAAAACCAGCATGCGAGTGTTGTGACACCCGCGCAGGCGGCATTGGCGGCGCATATCACCACCCCGGCCATGGCGCAGGGCCAGGCACAGTCCGCTCAGAGGCCTATCCAGGCAGCACAACTTCCAGCAGCTACGGTGCCGACCAACCAGCCGCAAGCCGCAGCGCCCGTGTCAGCGCCGATGGTCGCCCCCTCGCCGGCTCCGGCGCAGGGACCAACGGCCTCCGCGCCGTCGGCGCAGTCGCAGTCGCAGCCGCATAACCGGCCGAGCGATGGGACCGTTGCTGCTCTGCAGGAGCTGGCGAAGGCGTCTGCTAGTCCTGTCTCGGCGGGGACGACTCCGAGGGTGCAGGCTCAGAGTTTAGCTCAGGGGCAGGGGCAGGCTCCAGCTCGGGCAGCGCCCACCGGTCTATCGAATCAGAATCACGGGCAAGGTCAAGCCCAGGCTCAGACCCCATCCCAGGTTGAAGCACAGGCGCGGCCTACGCAAGCCACCGTTCCCCAGCCTCAAGCGCAAACGCAACCGCAGCAACAACCACAGACGCCGGCTCAACCGCAAGCCCAGCAAGCCCATCCCCAGGGACAAGTCTCTACTAGCCCGGGAGTGTCCGCGCAGGCGTCGCCTGCTACCGCAACGCCGGCCATCCCGGCCAAGACCGCCACGCCCAGCCCGGCCCCGCTTGCGCAGGAGCAACAGCCCGCGCCTGCTCCTACAGCGGCCAAGACGCAGGCCCCGCCCACCACATCGGCAAAAGCACCAGCCTCTACCTCGACCCCGACAGCGACGGGGTCCACGCCCGCCACGTCGGCGCTCGCGCAGCTGCAGAACAGGTCGACGTCGGTGACGCTCTCGCAGTCGTTCCCGTCGACGATACCGGCGAACCTGTTCTCGAGAGTCACGGAGGCGGAGGCGACCAACGCGGGGCTGTTGGAGAAGCTGAGGGCGGAGATGGCGAAGGAGGCGAGGAGTTAGGCAGGGGGCGCTGGGTTAAGTGTGGTGAGGGAGTTCCACCGGTGGAGTCCCCAGACCGAGGGTACGAGGTTGTACCAGCCTGCACCGCCTAGATACGTGGGCTCAACCGCCTAGGGTGGGAAGAGGGGGACACTGGAGAGGGGTTATGGGATAGGCGTTAGAAAAAGGGGGGGTGTTTTTGATTTGGAGGCTTTGAGGTCTTTTGTACTACCCCCGTCACGCGCTCACGACAGCACGGCGCGTTTTAGAGGCCGGCGTATGGGAATGAGGTAGTCATGACTACGTTTATTTATCTTTATTCTAACATTCCATCATTATTTTCAAAGTGAAAAAAGAGGTTTAAGATGATGCTTCCTCCGTTGTGCTCAAGTGTTCGGTACTCAGTGCTCAGTGTTCACCCAGGCGGTGGGGTGTTGGACATGCGTGTTCCCGCTAGAGGAGAGGGGGCTTGAAGCGAGCGGGCGAGTCGGCTGTCGCCGAGGGGGCTGTGAGCTGACGAGTGGAGGTTTCGTTCTATGGGGTGGGACGGGGGTTGTTTGCTAGAGGTTCACCGCATGGTCGGGTGAGGCAGGTTCTTGCTCGTCGGGTAGGTCTGGTTCTACTGAGTCACGGGCAAACAAGGCGTTTGTGGGACGCGAGGGGGATACATAGGCGGGCTGCAGGACAGGGACGTCCTCGAAGGCCATGCGGGCTTCCGGTTCCTTTTCCCCCTTTTCCCTTTGCCCTCGGCCTCCTGCACTCTCTCTATTGTTTAGTAATAACCCCCTGATCCCCTCCCTCGAAACAAAAAGCAGATACAAGTCTCCAAACTCTCACAACCTCGCCTCCAGTTTACAGGTCTTCACCGAGCGAGCAGAACGGAAGAGAAGTCAGCATGGCGCTCCGCAGACGGAGGAGGCACTCGTCGCACCCGCGCTGCGCGTGGACGGCCAGCGGGTGGACGTGCGAGAACCGCGTCATGGAGGTCATCGTCAACGGGACCAAGGTGCGGTGCCGGTTCTGCGAGGGGCACCAGTGCAGGAAGAACGAGGGGGGAATGCCGTGCGGGGTTGCTACTGGTCCGGGGTATCGGTTTTGTATGAATCGTGAGTTTTGCTTTCCTTTCCTTTCTTCCCTTTGGTGAAGCAGGAAGATGTGGGAGGTCCTGAGGGGCGAGACGGAGTGGGATGGGTGAGATGCAACTAACTTGAGCAGATAGTCGGTGCACGGCGGTGGGCGAGGGCGGGAGATGTGGGAACTACGTGAAGGGGATGGACGCCAACAAGTATAGATACTGCGCCCAACTCCGTGAGCCCCCTACCTATTCCCCTCCCCACGTCCGCTCTCCGTGACCATCCCCCACTAACACCCCCAGACAACTGCTCAACGGAAGACTGCACCTCCCAGCGCGCAACCCACCCGGAGACCGAGGCCGACCTCCGCCACTGCCCGGCCCACCGCTGCCCGCAGCCCGCCTGCCGGCGCCCCAAGCTGCCCCACGGGCCCTTCTGCCAGACGCACACGTGCGCCAACCCGTCCTGCGTGGCCCCCTGCGCCGGCGGCGGCGACGCGGGCTCGCCCGGCAGGTACTGCGACCGGCACCGCGTGTGCGGCGCGCCCGGGTGCGCGCGCCTGTGCCACACCCGCGAGAACGGCGTCGTGGCCGCCCACTGCGGCCTGCACTACTGCCGGGCGGACGGGTGCGAGAGGGAGCGGCGCGGCGAGGAGACGTGCGCGGGCCACGCGTGCGCGGAGGGCGGGTGCGGGCGCCGGAGGGCGGACGAGGCGGAGGGCGTGTTCTGCAAGGGGCACGAGTGCAGGGTCGCGGGGTGCTTCTTCAGGAGGCGGAGGGGGGAGTGGTGCGCCGAGCACGTCTGCGCGAGGAGGGGGTGCGAGGGCGAGGCTGGGGGCGGGGGCTACTGCGCGAGGCACCAGCTGTGTGTTGTGGTGGGCTGCGAGAGGTACAGGGCCATCACGGGGGATCGCATCCACGAGAGGTGCGAGGATCGTGAGTCACCCCCACCCCCTTTCCTCTTCCTCCCCCTTTCTCGGACCGTGATGGAAGGGAGCTGACGGGGTGCAGACGAGGCGGCGGCGTGCGCGTCGGCCGGGTGCACCAGGCGCGCCGCGGCGGACCGCCTCTTCTGCGCGCTCCATCTCTGCGCGACGCCGGGGTGCCCGTCGGCCGTGACGCCGCCGCTGGCGCTCTGCCCCTCGCACAAGTGCGCGCTGCCGCACTGCGCGGCGCCGCGGTGGGGCGGGCAGGCGGCGCTGGCGCTGCCGAGCGCGTTCTGCGCGGGCCACGCGTGCCAGTACGCCGGGTGCGGGGAGAGGGCGGAGGGCGAGAGCAGGAGGTGCAGGGGCCACGCGCGGTGCAGGGCCGAGGGGTGCGCGAGGGTTGCGGAGAGAGAGGGGTTCTGCGCGGAGCACGGGCGTGGGCGCGGGCATATGGGGTGTCCTAGGTGGGCGGACTGGGGGGTTGCCATATGAGTGGATGAGTGCTGGGGGAAGTGGAGAGGGCGGAGGCGGACCTGCTGTCACGTTTTGAGATCCTATGATCTGGGCCTCGATGTTGGCCTATTGAGCGGAGGGGATGGGGTCGATCGGGTGGAAATTGGGCCGGCGGGAATGAAAATCGTGTTCTAGAAGTCGGGAATCCCGGGGCAGCTCGGTGATAAGGGAATATGCCTCGCCACCAGCCTTACGGGGCTCATCCAGTCATTCAGCAACGTGCCGCCTCCCGAGTGTGATCACCTTCGAAACAAGGGCCCGACGTCCAGACCAGCAAGTTCCGGGATACCGTGACGAAGCTAAGCCACGACGCTTCTGGTATCTTCGCGCCCGGTCTGGCAACCGCGGGAGGCAGCCCGGAACGCGCTTGGGGTAGGAATAGCGACCTGCACGGGCAACAGTACCTTAGGTGCAGCACGGAGGACGCCGACGGCCCCCTTCGCGGCAGGAAGCGCCGGGCTGCCCAAGGAGAGCTCAGAGTCTTCCCCCGTACCCACGAAGCCCGGGGATGCGGGTCGCGGCTAGCCGCTGCTCGACGAGGAGACTGCGAGGTGGGACGCGGCGATGGAGACCGCGCGGCTGTGGCTGGTGCGGTATGACTGGTCCAGGACGATGGCTGAGACCGTTGAAACGGGGCAGTATGCAAGGGACTGTGCGTCGTGCATAAGGCCCCGAGAAATGGACGGAAGAAGGTCGAAGTGGAGCGCTACCGGCCGTGTTCAGGACCGCGCGAGGTTGCGGCTTCTTCAGTCATCTGCCCACGAGAGGCATCCGGAAGGCAGACAGCGAGTCCTAGAAACGAAGGTCATGAGGTCGTGCTTCCCGGGGTAGGATCTCTAGAATTTAGAAATACGGGAGCCTAAAATGAGAGTCGTAAATACAGTTTAGGACTCTTCTAGGGTGGGCGGGCAAGTGGGTGTGACGGAGGTGGTCTCGGCCATGGCTGAGCAGCGCTGAGAGGGTGGTGGTGTGTGGGTCCAGCTGGGTGCTGAAGCGGAAGTATTGATTGGGCGGGTCCAGCTAAGCGCAGGCGCCCCAGGCCCAAAAGCCCGCACTTGCAGGACGGAGCTGGCCCCATTCCTGGCGCTGCCCCACGCCACACCCACCACGCGCACGGGTCATCCCGCTCCAATCTCTCGCCTCGCTCCCCTCTCCCAAGTTCTCCCCGGCCAAGCAGAGCCGGGTTTTCCTGCACTTGCACCTGCATAGGGCTCTCGCCGATCGGGCTAACAGGTCAGATCTCGCGCAGGGCCCCCGGCCAATCCCATATTACGTGCTGCGAACTAAAATCATGCCCGGTCCCCACACGGCAGATCGCGGTCCTCTGGATGTTGCCTTCCCGGGGTTTTTGACGCAAATGGAAGTCGGTTGCCGGAAACGGACGTGGTGGTGAGAGGGAGGGACAAAGAAGCGGTGGGCTCTTGTTCCTCCACTGGGGGGATTTTGGGAGGGGCTGAACTGGATTAAGTCGAGCACAGCGGCGCGCGTTACGTGAAACAGACTCGACCCGTGGCCGGCCCAACGAGCCCACAAGTCTCATTCCTGCCATTTTCGCGCGCCGAGCTACATGGCCACGCTCTCTTGCCTCCCTCCCTCCCTCCCTCCGCCCTCCACCCTCCCACATCCGTCCATTTTTCTTCGAACCCGCCCGCGGGCGCGTCCCTGCATTTGGCGCCATGACGCAGCCCACCAATGCTGTCCCCGTGCCTCGCATGAGGCTCGGTGCCCGGGGACACGGGGTCCCTAGAGGGTGTGGTGGCGGGGCCCTCCGTTCTGCGCAACCCGGCCTGGAATTCCACACCTAAATACACATTCAGGGCTGTGCCGTCTCCGTCTTTGCCGCCTGGGGCATGTTCGTCTTTAGACTTCTGAGTTCTACGACCTTTGGAGTCTTTCAGCGGGTGTGGGGCTTGGGAGTGGCCGCGGGGTCGGGCCCGTGTAAGTGCAACGGGCATTCCACGCCCCCCTTCCCCCGTGCAAAGTGCCCCCCAAGCCACCGAGCCCTGTCTCTAAAGTCGGCCACACCAGGCCATCGTCTGCTTTGATCACCTGCAGACCCTCTCTTCGTACACTTTTCCTCGCCCGCCTGGGAGGGTTCTTCCCTTTTCTTTTACGCTTTTGGAGCGTTGCGGGTGTATATATTGCGGGCGTCTGTGTCCCTTCCGAAACGGGGGGTTTTGCCTTTTCTATTCTTTTTGTTCTGCGTGGCATTCCTAGTGTTTCTTATACCCGCTTTCCGCTTTCGACCTATCCTTGTTGCCGAGAGGTGACATCCAAGACTTCTTTTTTTTGATTTATATCTGGGGCGACAACCGCGTACCCGTGCCTCTCTCTTTCCTACACTTCGACTGGAGACCCTAGCCGCCGTCTTCCAGCTCGACCAAGACATCCCCCAAGCATCCACGACTTATACCCTAAGGGATACCGAGTCTCTTTGAACTACGAAACCAGAGCCTTACCAGAGCCTTACCAAAGCTCACCCCCGAGCACCACACACCCACACGAGGACCTCGCGTCCCAACCCAACAGCAACCATGCGCACCAAGTTCTACGTCGAGGCCGACGGCCAGGGCAACTACCAGTACGTGCGCGTCAAGGACGGCGAGCACCACCACAAGCCGCGCCGGCACCACCGCACGCACGACGACGAGCGCGTCTGCCGGCACCACGCCAACTGCCTGCACGTGGCCCTCGACGACTGGAACGACCTGGCGCGCAGCGAGCGCCGCCTGCGGCACGACAACCGCGCGCTCAAGGCGAGCCTGGACGGCGCCATGGAGCGCGCCGAGAGGGAGCGCCGCAGGGCCGCCGCGCTGGAGAGGGAGTACGAGAGGGTCGAGCGGGACAGGGACTGCCTGGCCGTCCGCCTGAGGGACGAGAGGAGGAGGGGCGGCGGGAGGGACGAGGCGTTCGCGTGGAAGGATAGGTACGAGAGGGCCGCGGCCGTGATTGAGGAGAAGGATGCGATCATCGAGGACCAGAGGAACGCGAATGCGATGCAGAAGAGGTTGTTGAGGAGGCACGGGCTTGTGGGGTGGTGAGGAACCGGGGAGAGGCTCGCTTTTCTTCTCCTTTTTTTTTCTCGTTTCGGTTGTGTTGGTCGGCTTTCCTATCCTTTTTCTTTTTCTTTTTTTTCGGTTTGGGTTAGAGGTGTTCTTACGTCGTCTTCCCGCGCTCGACGGCCTGTTGTTTCTTTCTCCCTTTCATAATACCCACGCGCCCAGAATGGTCGCGGCGATATCAGGCGTTAGGGGATACACCACATTTCTTCACTTTTTTCCCCACCACCGCACAACCCACCCTTGAACTTCACTACACACTCGGAATATTAGGATTTCTGGCGTTTGGGGGACTATCGGACCAAGGTTATTTGTACCAGAGCTAGGAATATTTCATATCGGATCGGGGGATACTTTAGTCGGGATTAGAGAACACCTTGCTCCGACAAGGACAACACTTAGATAGACAGAAATACCAAAAGGCCCAGAATGCCAGGTATCGAGAACCCCCTTCCCCAGCGACGCCTCCGTGACGTGCAGCCGCGTGATAGCCGCGCCCGCCTGTGCGCCCCCTCCACGGGACAACAGACGGTCCGGTGCGTCGCGCCCGGCGTGGTGGTTGCTGGTGTCCGGCCTCCATGTGAAGTGTGCCTCCGTTTTCTGAGACAACGCCTCGTGATGGAGGGCGCGGGTTGTGTGACGCGCACCTGCTGTGCCGGGGTGTCGCTTTCGCCTGTCAGCGGCAGTGTTTACGTCATCGCGGGGCCTGGGGGGTCGCTGGCGGCGCCTGCTTCCCGTTTTCGCGGGGGCGAGTTGCCTGTTCCGGCGAGAGGCGGGTGCCCCACCGCGGGGATGTGGGGAATCCGGGCCCCGGATGCACCTGCCGGCTAACGCCTTGCTTGATATCGGACGTGGAAAGCGGCCCTTGCTTCGGCTTCGGCTTCACCTTCCCCTCCGCTTGGTAGAGAAATTTTGGGGTACGTGAGAAAGGCGCCTCGTAGATCCGGCGTCGTGTTGCGCCACCGCAGTGAAAGTGGCGCCTCGCAACGTCAAGTCTTGCATCTTTGTCGGAGGTCGTGCATGCTCAACTCGTCTTCCACTCAGCACCTGCCTCCCATCTTCCCCTCGATTTATGCGGAAAGGCACGGGGTCCAGCACTCGGATGTAAATAAACATTGCCTTTTACATTGTACGCGCGCGTCACGTGCTGAGTTGAAACGTCAAGTCGGCAATGGCAAGCTTGTTTCCCCAAACATCTGACGGAAATTAAACCTTCGCACCTATTTTGCATCTCCATTTCTCACCACCAAAAACGGAACTCCTCTCTTCCCTCCCATCAGCAAAGGATTTACTTTTCAGATACAAGCCTTCTCCATATCAATATTGCCATCGCCATCGAGTCCGGCAAGTATGTCGGCTACCGTCGTCCAACAGCGCGTCGCCATCGACGCCCACGACGATTCCCGACAGCTCCCGCCATCGGCACCACCGCGGAGTCTCGAAGACCGTGATGTTACGACTGTCGGCATCTCGCCGTTCTCTCCCTTCTCGCCCTATCTGGTCACGGCCTGGACAGAGAGGCCGGGGAACGTACCGGACACCGACACCAACCAACACATGGCTCAGTTTTTCGACGAACGCTATTACTTGCCCGAGACTAAGCAGCCACTGACGGACGACATGCTCCGTTGCCTTCGGGAAGAGCTGGAGGCCATGTACTTCGAGGAGGCAGCGAATAAAATCCGGTCGTCGGACGAGTTCACATCCACTTGGTCGCGCGCTTACTCAATGACGATGTTCAGCGAGATGGAGCTCCATGGGGCCCCCATCGGCGAAGGACGCCCCCGCAGTCGCTTTATGCATTATTTGAACAAGCATGTGGCGGTCTACTTCGAGACCAGCTCAAGGCGCTCCTATTACGAGGATCGAAAACTATCTCGTTACATCACCCGCCTTTGGTATCGCATGCACGACGGGCGACCGCCTCTCCAGCGCCACCACTTCTTCGGCAAGGCGATCTGTTTCGGTGATCGGCGCTTTGGGTGCGACATGCCCGACAGAAGGCCTAAAAGCATCTTCCCCGACGTCCGATCGTTCCACGAGAGGCTTTGTCGCTCTCTATCTTCTCGCCTGGACGATCTCGTCAACTTCAATCGCCGGGAACCACTTGACTTCTGGCCGATACCGGACACGAAGATCCAGACTTGAGCTCGCCCATCAGCTTCGAACCACTACTCAAGACCGCCCAAGCACTCAACGTCAACCGTACGGACATTGGAGGTGGCTTTGAAGGCGACGTCGTCCGCGTCAAGGTGGACGTCGCCGTCCGGTTCATCCTGTCCCTAGCGCGGAGGGAGGAAGCTGCGTTCCCCTGTCTTCAGAAAGCCGCGGAGGCGCTCAGGGAGGAGCTGGAGATCGGTTGCAAGCAATGGGTGGAGCGCGTCCTCGAGCACGCGGACAACGTCGGGGTTGACGCGAACGGGTTTACCTGGGCGGCTGTCCGGCGGGCTCGGGCGCGGCTGAACGGGGAAGCATTTGAGACGGAGCAGGCCAACTCTTTGTGCGATCGATTGAGCTCCTGGGATATCTAAAGAGCCTTTAGGGGCAGAGCTCGGCGTACCATGTACATACATCACGCATCTCGCAGGCGGTGGTTCTAACAGGGCTTGGTTGAGAGGGAATGGAAATTTACTGCGCTGCCAAATGTGCCTTGGGGAGAGTATCGCCACTTCCGTAGGGAGCCACGGGCCATTTAATCCTGGTTAGTGAACTTACATCGAACGGAAGGCGCAAGGGGTGGAGGGTTGGAAGGTAGCAACCCTCAATCGACTCTGATCAGACGATATTGTGCCGAGGAGGAAGGCGCACTCGACGGGAGAGAAGGTGCGCGCCTGGCATCACCAGGTGGGTAAATGTTGTATTTACATTCAATGGAAAAAATAATCCCTCCTCTTTTGCCTGACCGTGGTTCTGTGAATCGTCTGTGAGTTGACTGTGTCCCCGATTCGATTTTTTCTCTTTCTACGAACAAATCCGACATGGCGACAGACGACGCGATTCTATACCGCACAGCGATGAAGAAAGGAGAAGCCCTGTTCGGGAGGTTGGCGGGTAGGGGAGGGGACGCCCAACGACCGGCCCAGCGCGCCCAGCTCGGAGACGGATACTCCGTCGAGTCGGGCTCCCTCGGAAAGGGGGCTCCCTCCGGCCCCAAGTACACCTTCCTCCGCGACCACGGGGTCGATGTCCGCCGGGTGGCGTTCTGGGACGTCACGATGAAGGGCGACAAGAAGGGGGGGGATGTGGCTGGGTTGAGGGAGAACCAGGCCAATTTTCAGTCGACTCTGGCCCAACCAAGTCAAAACAGCGGTCCAGTTGGCTCTTGAGGAGGAGCATCAATCCATTGCACAATCAGATCAACGCTCGCTAAATTGGTTCGCCGCGTCAAGTCGGATTATAAAGAGGAGCATCAACCCAAGGGACAATCATGCCAGCGCTCGCCAAACCGATCCACGGTTGCGTTGGCCCTTGAGAGAGGAGAACCGAGGTCTTGACGCATTCCAGTCAACTCTGAGGGGTGGAGCATCGAACCAAATCGCAATGAAGCTAGTTCTCGAGGGGGCCCGTCAATCTTGTCAACTCACATCGGCTTTGGCGGGTGTATCTGTTCACATCGGCCCGGGCACACGAAGGGGAGAGTTATGATCCAGGTGGCAGGGGCTTTGAGGGCCTCTTAGTTCCGGTAAGTCAACCCGCCGCCCTGTAGCGATTTTTCAGTTCAAGTGTGCTCATTCTTTGCTGGATAGGGAACTCGGACCTCGATGGACCTCACTCCGTGTTAGCACATTTGCAAACAAATCGGATTCGGAGAACGAGCGGGGAGAAGAGTCACGAACAGCCACTCACGTAGGGAGCCGGCTATGCCCAAGAATGAACTCGTCTACGACGTTGGCTCCGGCCCCACCTCCAAGTCCGAGGCTTTGAAAGCGCAAATATCCCAGGGAGAAGAAGGGAATGAGGATACGGCGGGTTGAACGTGACTAGGAGGAAAAGCTATGAGATTAAGAGCGCGTGACTCGAGAGTCATGCTTCTGGATAGGAGCTTCGCGACTGTCGAGGGTCTCTTCACCCAAGTACGCGACAACCCGAGAGACGGAATGTTTCAAGACGGCCTTCCGCAACGGCCTCGTTGAGGTTTCGAGGGGAATACAGCCCTCAGCAGACCGGCCATGTCCACTAATGACGAGGCTATAGCGAACACACCGTACCCTCCGAAGAAGCCACACGACGCGAGTCCGGTCCCTGCTTTCAAGTGCTGAAAGGCTTGCCTATGGCGGCGGAGGTCTCTTCACGGCGGGTGCGTAGTGGTCTGCATCGATAGGTGTCAGTCAGTGGAGTGGCCTCCATATCTGTGAATCCAGGCCAGGATATGTCGAGCCATATCTTCGTCTTCTGGGAAGATCGGGCAACCGAGGGATATGAAGGGGGGGAAGGGCGTTGACTCGATCTCATGGCTGACCAAGACATCCACGAAGGAATAGCACGCGGGAAACAGACGACAAGAGCCAACGTTCGTTTCAGCTTCTGGACAGGCTGCCAGCTCTTGAGCTAGGCCCCACGCGGCGAACCGACTGCATCGAAAGACGACACCATTTGCTGCAAGCGTGCCATTCTTTTGCCGGAAGACGGCGGCAGGGCGGGAGGGCAGCTCAACAGCGGATACAGACGATACAAGACCTGAAAGACGGGATTCGCCTTTTGCAGCATCATGTCTGCTCGCCCCGAACGGAAGCGTCCTTGGCTTCCTTGTCTTGCCTCGCAAGGATGTCATGTCACCCACGGCATGTACGTCGATTGGACACATCACGTGATGTTGGTTGGAACATCCGGTGCGAGCCGCTCCCCGTGCATGAATGCGCCACGCCGACCCGTGGTTGCAGCGCCGTCGGCCTGCTGGAGGGACATTGGCCCGATACGTTTAGCCGTGGACATCATCCGCGGAAAGGTCAATCCAGCCGTTGGGAGCTGGTATGCTTCGGCTGGGCGGAGCAGGTCAAGGATGCTACCCAGGGCGCTGGGATCAAATCTCTCGGCCCGTTTGTTTTCTTGGACCGGAGGAATTGAAACTGCCTGGCAGGGCGTGCGTGGTCGCACTGCTGGGCCCCGCTAGTGCTTACGCTGCGCAGCTCCCGTCTCAAAGCTGCAGGCCGCCCGCCACCTACTCACCGGCCGGGCCGCCCAGCGCTTTTGTTCCGCCCAGCGGGCTTGTTGGCCCAAGCCACCCTGCCCCTCCCCCAGATGGGGCCTGGCTGGAGTTTAAACTTCGCTCCCCGCTGCGGCCGCCGAACGACTTCCTCCGACTTTCCCATCCCGCTTCGAAACAAAGCAAACCGCACATCCCCCAAACACGTGGAAGCCCCGACAAACAGGACGAGCGGCGCAGAGATAGCGCAGAACATCTCCCGTGGAATCTTGACGGCCCGGAAAAAGCAATCCTCGCCTTCCGTTCAGAGTTGATTTTCGGCCACGCTCGGTTTTGTGCCTTTTTTGGTTGATTCCCGCCATGGACTACTCGCAGCAGCAGTACTTTGGAGGCGCGCAGCCCTACGCCCAGTTCATGGCCATCCCGCCCCTGACGCCCTCCAATTCGCACTCGGCCGGCTCCGAGGACTTCAACAACACGTCGCCGCCGGTAAGTGGCCCGTCGCATTCGTGACATCTCGTTGTCGAGATTTGCTTCATTCGCTGTGTCCTGTTTTCGCGCCGTCGTTACGGCCCGTGTCTCTCCGCCGCCAGTTCCGCTGACCAGAACGACCCCCTTTAGCAGGAAGCGTTTGAGAATTTCCCCAACGACCAGCAGTATCAGGCCTTCGACAATGGCTTCTCGCAGCACTTCGGCCAGCCGGGCTTCCCCGGCCCGCCGACACCACCGAACCAGACGGGCCAGCCCGCCCTCAACGGGGGTTCGCAGGCCGTGAAACAGCTCCCGCTCGACGGGACGGTCGTCGGGAAGGCCGAGGCCGGCGCCGAAGGGGACGCGCAGCAGATGCAGAGCCTGCTCGCGCAGCAGCAGGCGAGGAGCCGGGCGTCGAACTCGGACGACGAGGACATGACGCCCGCTCAATCGCGGAGGAAGGCCCAGAACCGCGCGGCGTGAGTCGATTCCCTTCCGTTCATGTTTTTCCCCGCTCCCGCAATTGCCAGCCGAGTTGGCGGAGCGGAACCGGGGCGTAATCCCAAATGGCATCGCTCGCCGTTTCGATGGCTAACCCCTCCCCCAAGGCAACGCGCCTTCCGCGAGCGCAAGGAGCGCCACGTCAAGGACCTCGAGCGGCGGCTCGCCGGCCTCGAGGAGTCGCAGACCAGCACGGCGGCCGAGAACGAGCGCCTCAGGCGCGACCTGCAGAAGATGAACACGGAGAACGAGATCCTGCGCGCGACCTCGGGCATCCAGGGCGGCGGCGGCGGCGCGGGCCGCGGCTCGGCCTCCAACAGCTCGCTGTCGCCCGAGCCCACGACCACGGGGCCCATGCACTACAACCCGACCGACTTCTACACCAACGTGCTGTCGGGCCACGCCAACAAGACGCCGAGCCACCGGATCGTGACGTCGGACGAGGGCGAGAGGCTGCTGGCGGCGGGCGCCACGTGGGACCTGATCATCTCGCACGAGCTGTTCAAGAGGGGGATGGTGGACATCGGGGACGTCAGCGAGAGGCTGAAGAGCCAGGCGCGGTGCGACGGGCAGGGCCCCGTGTTCTCGGAGAGGGCCATCCTCGAGGCGATCGACGGGAGCGTCGCGAGCGGGAGCGACGAGCTGCTATAGTTCTGCGCTGGGCTGTTTTTAGTTGTGTGTTTGGACTGGGATATCTTGGGAGGGTGACACGGCGTTTTTTCTACTTTCTTCCGAAATGAACGAAGGGAGGGATGGGATGGGATGGGATGGCGTTTTGGGAGGGACTGAGCATGGGAGACGTTCGTTTTATGATTGATGATTGGCGGATGGCCTTTAGTTCTGGGTGCTTTGCTTTTTTGGGGGATGTGGGGGTTGGCTAGGGGTGCGTGTGGTCTTGTAGCTGTTGGATGTTGGTATGCTAGTGTGGTATAAGAAAAGGACTTGCTTTCATCTCTTCTACTCGATGATATCCGCTCCATTCCGCGCAGCCCCAGCAATAGCAGTGCGGTGCAGTCCCGAGACGCAGGCACTCACCACCAGACGTATTGATACGTTGATATGTTGTATTAAGGGCACGATACCCCAAGCCAAAGCAGAAAACCGCCCCCTTCCGCGGACCTCTAGGGTTGCGTTGCGGTGGGTGCGCCCAACGCCCGTCTATGCTATACATGTACCCAAGGGGCGAAACCAGCGCGGGCCTATGCAAGACTGCTGATATCAAAAGGCAGCCCTCCCATCCGCTCCTATCCACAGACCACTCCATTACCAGACACCCCTCATTACCCGAACCCCGTTCGTCCCTCGTCTCTTCGTCCTTCTACAAACATTACACGCTTCGCTTATCTTCGATGCGACCACACACCCACTCTCACCACCAGAATCCCATCTTCCACTCCTTTCCCCACCATAGCGCGGAGCAAAGCGAAAGGGGAGAGTCCAAAGGGCCCCTCACTCGGCCTTCTTCCCGTTGGCGGACTCGAGGGGCGCGACGAAGGGGTGCTTGATGGTCAGGCACCAGATGTCGAGGTAGTCGCAGATGGAGACGATGACGTCGACGACGAAGCTCCCGTAGACGCCCGCCGCGAGCCCCAGCATCACGTACAGGTAGGCGACGTGGCCCGTCTCGCCCAGCACGCTAGGCCAGCCGAGCCCGGCGCGCGCCTGCAGGTGCGGCCCCGCGCCGTCGAGCACGGCCAGCAGCAGCGGGAAGGCGAGCGCGTTGACGTAGGGGAAGGGCAGGCGGGTGAGGTGGGCCGTGATCATCTGCCCCACCGAGTAGGCGTTCACCATGCCCACGAAGAGGGTGAAGGGGACGAGGTGGGCCTCGAGGAGGTGGGGCTGCAGGTAGAGGTGGGAGACGACGAGGGCCCAGACGCCGGCGAAGGGGAGGAGGCCGAGGAGGGCGTGGCGCGAGCGCTCGCCGCGGGCGCGCCGGGCGCGGAGGACGTTGCGGGCCGACTCGACGGTGTTGAAGACGAGGACGAAGGCGCCCTGGACCATGTACCAGTCGGTGAAGGAGAGGCTGTAGACGTAGGAGGGGAGGAGCGAGGGCTGGGGGAGGCCGAGGGTGGGCAGCATGGGGTTCTGCCAGAAGGAGGCGCCGCCGAGGTAGCCGGTGAGGGCGTAGACGACGACGAGGATGAGGATGCCCTCGACGGGGCCCGAGACGATGCCGAGCGTGAGGGTCTTGGTGTGGTACTCGTCCCAGGTCTGGACGTAGAAGGTTTGGAGGGCTGGAGGCTGTTAGCTGGGGTGTTCCTTGAGACGGAGGGGGTATAGGACAAGGACGTACAGGCGAAGAGGGTGGCGACGGTGTACCAGGTCTGGCCCATGTTCTGCGAGCCGGCGAAGATGAGGACCTCGAGGCAGGTGTTGAGCGCGTCGACGCCGTGGTCGAAGAGCTCGCCCAGCGGCCCGCTCTGTCTCGTCCGTCGGCTGTGGCTGTCAGCAGTCGCTCCCAATCACCCCCAAACTCTTTTCACACTTCCAACAAGGCATAGGGAACAAAAACTCACGCCTGCGCCCCGTCCACCGCGTCAAAGGTCTGGTACAGAAACAGCCCCACCGCCCACGAGTAGTACACCCAGCTCGGGCAGTCCTGGTCGAGGCCCGGGTTGTACCACAGCAGGGTCAAAAAGTTGGCGATGACGAACATGAAGCCGGAGAGGGTGATGAGGTTGGGGGCCATGCCCAGCGGGAAGCACTTGATGACGACGTGCGTGTAGAAGGGCTTGAGGATGTACTTGGAGGTCAGCGAGTGGTCGACGCCCGAGTACTTGTACTGCTTGAGGGCCGGCAGCTGGTGCGGGCGGAGGTAGGCCATCTTTGCGGTGCTTCCTCGCGCGAGGCGGATTTGGACTCGGTGTGTTAAATGGTCGGTGTTGCGATGGGGGTTTGCGACGCGATATGTGCAAGAGGGTCGATTTGGCGATGTCGCGGTGGCTAAGACGTGGCCGGATTCGGAGGGTGAGGTATCAGCCAGCCCGCGATAAATATCCCGCGTCAAGTTCCGAAGCGTCCCTAAGAAAAGAAAAAAAAGCAAGGATGATTAACCCTCCCGCGGGAACAAAAAAGTGAAGGTTGAAACTCTGAAACCCTTGCAAGGTTAAGCGGGAAGAGCAGAAAAAAAGAAGGGACCAAGGGAGAGGAGGAAGCAGGAAAAAAAAGAGGGTCGGGGATGGGGAGAGCGCGTCATGGAAGGCGCACGCGCCAAGGGGTTGGAATGGGTACCGACGAGGATGTACCCTGGGACACGACGTAATTTCCTCCGCCCACACCCACATGCCAGCAGGTCACGGCCCGTGGTTTGTCTCGGACGGAAAGGTATTCATTCGTCGGGCTTGTGACACTTGGCCACATGCCAACTTCAGATCGACGGGCGTCCAGGCTTGCATTAGGCCCCCGCGTTAATACTTGTTCCCTGAACTTGGGGGGAATAATTGCTGTTAGTAAAGCTGCCCGAGTCGGGACATTTTAGCTTTCTGTGGTCGGTCCACGGCACACGATGGTCCCACCGCAGCTTCGAGAAGGATTGGTGCCGGCGGAGGCGCTTTCTACCGCGAGATAGCCCCCAACATTCGGTAATAACGAGGATTCGATGTTAGGCCTCCGCTCATCTCTTCACGCCTATGGCCCGCAGATCTAGGCTTGCATCCCAACCCAAGGCCCCGAACCGGACGCCCAACGTCGCCGGCCAGTGTACTTCCCTTAACCCAAAGCACACCAACCATCACAGCCCATTCAAGCTCATCCATCTAAGACACAAGAAATAAATTCATCTGGACAGTATTACACAAACACTAACACCTACAACTCCTCATGAGCCTTCTCCTTGCCCCCCTCGCCCTGCGTCGCCTCACTCCCCTCACTCGCAGGCCTCGCCTCCTTGCCCTCCCTCTCCCTCTCGCCCTCCACGCTCGCCGCCGCCTCCCCGACGATCGGGTCGTCGAGCCGCACCTGCTGCTGTTTCTGCGTGTTGGGGTCCACGCCCTCCACGTCCGGGTGCGGCGGCGCCACCTCCTGCACCTCGCCGGGGTCGACGTCGACGTACACCTCGTTGCCGTCCGCGTCCACCACCCGCGTGCGCGTCTCGTACCGCGTCTTGAACTCCACCTTGCCCTCCAGCTCCTTGACCTGCGCCTCGTCGAGGAGGTTGCCGTCCTGGTCGCGGTACTCCACCCGCTCCTCCTCCGCCACGATCTCGTGGCCGGGCGGCGCCTGGGGCGCGTCGCTGACGCCGGACTGCTCGCCCGCCGCCGCCTTGGCCGTGTTCTTGCTCTTGCCCTTGCCCTTCTTCTTCTTCTTGCCCGTCTCCGTGGCCGTGGCCGCCGCCTCCTTGCTGTTGGTCGTCGTAAAGTTGGCGTAGTCCTCGTACTTTAGCCGTGTTAGTAAGCGATACTCAGGTCCCTCTCCTGGGGCCTCCGGTACTCACATTCTCAGGGAACGTCTTGCAGTCAAAGTCCCACGTCGGAATCACCTTGAGCGCCTTGCACTGCCCCTTGGTCCACATGTTGCCGTACGCAAGCGGCGAGAACAGCGTGAACGCGACGCACGTGAGCACGAGCAGGAAGACCGCGCCTCCCCTGTTGAACGCCGCCGTCCCCCGCATCGTCGGCGTCGGCGCAAACGCCCGCGCCGTCAAAAAGTCAAACAGCTGGCAGAACGCCATGACCGCGAAGAACAGCGCCGGGAAGTAGTGGTGCAGGAACAGCTGCCGCTTCATCAGGTAGAATGGGAAGTAGTGGAACGCCCACCCCAGCACCGCCGTGCCGATCTCGTAGTCGAAGCGCTTGAAGATGACGTGGTCGTAGTCCCGGTAGCTGCGCTGCCACCGGAGCACCGCGATGGCCTTGAAGAGGACGTACACGGCGATGGCCAGCGTCGAGCTGTACCACACGACCGGGTTGCCCATCAGGTACACCTGCCGGTGGTTGCGCCCCCAGAAGTTGATGCCGCGCCGCAGGATCGGCCACGACTCGGGCCGCGAGTCCCACGTGTGCGAGTCCGTGAGCCCCGCGTTGGTCTTCCACATGACCTTCTGCAGCTCCCAGAACTTGCCCAGGAACCCGGGCTTCACGTAGTTGACCTTCTCCGCGTCCTTGCCCAGCTGCGGGTGCTCGTTGTGCTCGACGTACCACAGCGAGTTCGGCAGCGTGCCGCCCCGCGCGCACGTCACCTCCTGCTGCTCCGACGCCCACTCGGGCAGCTTGACCTTGTGCGAGAAGAGGACGCAGCCCGTCATGATGTGCACCAGCTTGAACTTGGTCTGGATCGTGCGGACCCGCTCCTTAGCGATGTCGCCCGTCGACTTCTGCTTGATGATCTCCACGCGGAACAGGTCGTTGGCGTCGCCCTCGAAGCCCTCGTACCCGTAGGCCGACACCTCGTTCTGCCAGTCGGCCTCGGTGACCGGGGCGCGGATGTCGTGCGAGTGCACGCGGCGGTGGGTGCCCGTGTGGTAGAGCCGGATGACGTCGCGGTCCTTGATGTACTGCGGCTCGGGGAGGTCGTCCCAGGCGGCGGTGCCGTTGATCTGCTCGCCGCTGGCGTCCAGGGGTTGCGTCTGGTTCTCGAGTTTCCACATGTTGTTGTTGTCCTTGTGGGGGTACAGCGTGATCTGCTGCTGCTTGCTTCCGGTGGGGTACATGAGAGGGTGCGAGTGCAGGTAGCCGCCCTGGGTGTTGACGTGGCGGATCGACACCTTGCTGCCGAAGAGGACGTCCGCGGGGACGGAGCGCATGCCCTTGTTGTTCAGGGTGGACTGGAACTCGGAGCTCATGAAGCCGTCGCCGTCGCCGGGGTTGCGGAGGCACTGGAAGTGGATGGCGAACATGCTGAGATAGAACACCGCCGGGATGCCGATGAGGCAGTAGGCGCGGGCCAGGAAGTGCTTGAACCAGATGCGGAGGGTGACGGTCTTGGTGTCGCCGAGAAGCACCCAGAGCTGGACGAGGGTCAAGGTCCCGACCCAGGCAATGGTGAACAGCCCGACCCACTTGATGCTAACAGTAACGCCGAGGCCCAGTCCGGTCATGGCGAGCCAGAACCACCAGCTAAGGCCGAAGGCCTTCGAGGGGCCCTGCTCGTGCTGGTTCGTGAAAGACGAGAAAGCCATGGCGGTGAAACCGGTCGCAATCATCAGGGGGGAGTCGAGGAGAATCAGGCGGGCCTGGGTGAGGAGTCCGTTCTCTGCGAGGGGGTTAGCAGATGGTATCCAGCGAGTGGGCGGGACCCGTACCAAACACAATGAACAGGGCTCCCATGAGGGCCGTCACGGTACGGCACCCCGTGGCCTTGAGGGTCAGGAACATGGTCGGAGCGAGGAGGACACCGCAGATGGCGGGGAACATGCGCATGGCCACGTAGGGCACGCCGGGCTCGAGGTAGTCCTTGCCGATCTCCTTGAAGTCAAAGCCGCCGTTGAAGCCGGCCAGCCAGCCGGTCAGGGCGATCAGCATCTTGGCCAGCGGGGGGTGCACGTCCATGAAGAATTTGCCCTTGATGTATTTCGTCGCGAAGCCGCCGAAGCTGGGGGGCACTGGTTAGCCCATCCGCGCAATCCGGACATGAGGGGGGATCGGGGTTGCTCACTGGACCTCGTCGAAGACGACGCTGGTGGGCTGGTAGATGCGGAAGAGGCGCACGACGGCGCCGATGAGGGTGATGGCGGCCATGATCTTGTAGTCGGAGACGGGCAGCAGGAAGACATCGTGGTCCTCCACGCCCTCGGAGGCGTACGACGAGTCCTTCGTCTTGGAGCTCGGGGAGTAGGTCGGGTAGGCCTCGGCGGCGTCGGCCGGGCCCGGCTTGGGCGTCTGAGCGCGCGTCCGCGCCATGGTCGTCGACGGTCTCGATCGAATCCGCTCGGAAGGTGGACGCGAGGTTCGAAGTCTTGGCTCTTCGGGTGGAACTACCAGCTCGCGGCGCGCCGGGGAATGGTCGATGAAACGGGGCTTAACGAGAGTTTAGAAAAAAGTAAAGAGGATCGCGAAAGGTGGCTTGGCTTCCGTTCGCTCAAGGGCCGAAGAAAAAAATGGAGGGGAGCATTAAAAAGGGGGAGTTGTGGAAAAAAAGGAGACACAATTCAGGACCGCGAGGGCATTTGAATTGAGCCCCGTCGAACCCTGGAATTGGCAAAAAGAACCGCTCGAGGCACGAAGTGTGTCGATCGAGGCGGGAATGGGTTGCCGAAGGAAGGTGGAATAAGGGGGGGGATGAAGGGGGAGAGACAAGAAAAAGAGGCCAGCGATGCAAAGCTTGGTGTTGGTGGAACTCGACGAAGGCAGGCTGACGCAGGGGCGGATGTACTCCTGTGTGCTATTTTGGGGGTGGCGCTACCTGATGGAGCTTCGCGGAGGCCAGGCTTGTCTGACGCGGTCGGGGCCGCGGATTGGCTGAGGCGGTTCTTTGCAGCGTGGATGGGGCGTGGTGCGGCAGGGTCCAGGTGGGATCAATTGGCCTTGGCTACAGGGATGAGTGCAACTAACACTGTCGGCTCGCGTACGTTTCACAGCTAAAAATACAGTGTTTGTGTTTTATCCCATCTCCCACCGAGCTGGGCTGGGACCGCATGTGAAAGCCTGAGAACTCCGTCGATGGCACGAGGACACGAAAGCGGGTGCCAAACCCGGCAGGCGAGCGCCAGAGATTCACTTGATGTCGGTTTTAGCCGCATCCAAATCCAGCTTCAAAATAGCCGTGATACGCCAGATAAGACCGACAAGTGGAAGGACGGGAGGATAGCTAGGCCTGGCCGACATAAGCCTTTCAACTTGTTCGTTGCAGCAGACATGCGCTGGCGCCAGAGCCCTCGCCAACATTTCGTCTTGATAGAACAATGGCAGCATACCATCATCCATCCACTTGGAACCCTCTCATGCCTCGTCCATTGTCCACCCTTGACCACCACGACCTGTTCATTGCAGTCCACACAGCTCGAACCCACGCAGCAGCTCGGCTTTCTGATCTGACGCCTTTGCGGGGTCCAATGCCTGGCCTCTATCTGCCGGTCCGACTTCTCAAGGCCGGAGATGCGGCCGGAGGATGGCTCCGATGGACGGAGCTCTTCGGACGCGAAACGGAGCGGCCACGACGATGGCGGCCAACGACGGGTTACAAGGGCCCCATAAAATCGGCATCCGCTTACATTCTCCGGCCTTCCCCTCCCTCCGCCGGAAAAGCGAAGCCGCTCTTATAAGCCCGCCGCCTGAAAATCCGACAACCCCACGTCCCGCACTTACACGTTTCTCCCCCGCGCAGAACCACAACACAGAGATCAGACAAGCAGCATACCGCTTAAAGCACACGGCATACAGCATACAATGAGCACCCGAACCGTAAAGGCCTCCGTCCTCCACGGGCCGCGCGACATCCGCGTCGTACGTCCAACCGTCCCCCTCTCATATTCCCACCCGTTCTACCCTGCCACTTCGTGTGTAGGGATGCAACCTAACCTCGGACGCAGGACTCTCACGACCTCCCGCCGCCCGGGCAGGGCGAGGTCCAGGTGGCCGTCCTGTCCACCACCCTCTGCGGCTCGGACCTGCACTACTTCTCGCACCACCGCAACGGCGAGATCCTCGTGCGCGAGCCCCTCACGCTGGGCCACGAGTCCGCGGGGCGCGTGGTGGCCGCGGGCCCCGCCGTCGAGGGCCTGGCCGTGGGGGACCTCGTGGCGCTGGAGATGGGCCTGCCGTGCGGGAGCTGCGAGTTTTGTGGCAGCGGGCGGTACAACATCTGCCGGGGAATGCGCTTCGGGAGCTCGGCGCGGCTGGTGCCGCACTCGCAGGGGACGCTGCGCGAGGCGATGAACCACCCGGCCGAGTGGTGTCACAAGTGAGTTCCTAGCGCAACTCCGTTGCTTTTGACCCTCGTTTTACCCTTCTGGAGGGGGTTGACATGGAAAACTAACGAGGGGAAAAGACTCTCTCCGGACACACACCCCGATCTCGGCGCTCTTCTGGAGCCCCTCTCCGTGGCCATCCACGCCCACAACCGCGCCGGCGTGCCAATCGAGGGCTCGCGCGTGCTGGTCATGGGCGCCGGCGCCGTGGGGCTGCTCTGCGCGGCAGTGAGTAGGGCGCGGGGCGCGCGCGCCATAGTGGTGGCCGACGTGCGGCGCGACCGCCTCGACTTTGCGCTGCGGCACGGCTTCGCGGACGCCGTGGTCGAGGTTCCCATCAAGAAGCGCGCGGGGGTGGCAGAGAGGATGACGGAGGGGGAGTGGAGGGACCTGGTGGCGGAGCGGATGGGGGACGCGAGGGAGGTGGCGGGCATGGCGAAGGGGGCGGTGGTGGGCGGGGAGGAGCTTGGGGAGGTGGATCTGTGCTTTGAGGGGACAGGGGTGGAGAGTTGCTTGCAGACGGCCATCTACGTAAGTTCTTCCCCTTCCACTTCTTCTCGTAGATCCCCTTTTTCTGTGGGGGATAGTTCGGAGCTGACGGCGAAAGGCTACGAAACCCGGCGGCAAGGTCCTCCTGATAGGCATGGGCAGCGCCACGCAGACGCTGCCCGTGTCCGCCGCCTCCGCGCGCGAGGTCGACCTCGTCGGCGTCTTCCGCTACGCGAACGCGTACCCGAAGGCCATCGCCATGCTGGCCGAGAAGTCGGCGGGCGTGCCCGACCTGCGCACCCTCGTGACGCACCGGTTCAGGGGGGTTGAGAGCGCGGGGGATGCGTTTGAGATGGCGGCCAGGGTTGCGGACGAGGACGGGAATCTGGTGATCAAGGTTGTTGTTGAGGGGCAGGAGCAGTAGAGATAAGCAGTCTATTGGGAGAGAGGCATTCATTTGGATGAGAACGGAAAGGGCACATATCCTGCGTCTGTTGTTCTATATAGCCTGTCCTAGTCTTCATATGGCGTCTCTCTCTCTTCTTTTCGCATCGCTGATCACTTACACCACCTCAACCCACTAACACGGAGGTAGACTCCCGTTCCCCCGCCCGCCTAAGACTTATCCGGGAAGCCAAAGTCGACGCCAAACGCCGGGTACACGTACCGCTTCCACTCCTTCCTCTCCTCCAGCCCCGCGGCGTAGTCCTCCAGCTCCTTCAAGTCCTCGGCGCCCAGCTCCGCGAGCTGCTTGTTGGCGTCGATGCGCTCGGGCGTGACGCTCTTGGCGATGACGGTGTTGCCGCGCGCCACGTTGTAGCCGAGGAGGACGGAGGCGGGCGTGGCGCCGCGGCGGGCGGCGACCTTGACGACGGGCTCGGCGCTCATGAGGGGCCCGCCCGTGGAGCCGAAGGGGGAGTAGGCCATGATGTGGATGCCCTTGGAGCGGCAGAGGTCGACGATCTCCTGCTGGCGGAGGGAGGGGTGGTTCTCGATCTGGTTGACGGCTGGGGTGATGGTTGCGTGGGGGAGGAGCTGCTCGAGGTAGCGCTTGGAGTACTGGGTTCTGTGTGAGTATGGTGCTGAGGAGAAGGGAAAAGGGAATGCTCACGTTGGAGACGCCAATGGCCTTGGCCTTGCCCGTGGCGACGAGCTTCTCCATCGACTTCCACGTGTCGATGTGCGAGTGTCCCTGGAGGATGTCCCTGCTCCCATCCGGCAGCGTGGGGAAGCGGTCGTGGTTCCCGTTGGGGTTCATGGCAACAGGCCAGTGCTGTCCTCGTTAGCATCTTCCTCCCCCCGATTTAAACCACCATCACCACCACCACCAACCAAAGCAAAAAAAGCAAAAAAAGAAAGAAGAGGTAGGGGAGGGGAACAGGAGACCTACCACAAGCATCAGGTCAACGTAGTCAAGACCCAGGTTCTTCAGCGTCTTGTCCACGCCCTCCTCCACCCGCTCGGGGCTCGACTGGTACGTGCACCACACCTTGCTCACGACGAACACGTCCTCCCTCTTCACGCCCGCCTCCCACGCCGCCTTGAGCCCCGCGCCGACCGAGTCCTCGTTGGCGTAGCAGTAGGCGCCGTCCACGCCCTTGTAGCCCGCCTTGAGCGCGTGCGTGACCGCCGCGCTGACCTTGTCGCCCTCGCCCTGCCAGGTGCCTGCCGAGCGTGTTAGTGGTCCGGGGTGGAGGGAGAAGGCATAGGAGAGGTGCGGGGGATTGCGCCGTACCGAACATGAGGGCGGGGATCTCCTGCCCCGTGTTGAGCTTGAACGTCTTGTCCGCCATGGTGTCTGATGGTCTCGATGTCTTTGTAAGTCCTGGAATGTGGATCTTCCTGGAGTGACTCTGTAGATTCTGCGGATTCTGTATTCTAACAAGTATCCTTACACATGTAGCACGCATACGAAACCGGAGCTTCCCCCAAAAAGAAAGCAGCAGGACGACAGCCTATATATACAGGTCCCTCAGTCCCCACTCCGGCTATGAAACCCCCCCTCCTCCTCCCGTAACCATACAACCGCGCCCCGAGCCGGCGCCCTCACACATACAGCGGGGTCTCTCCCTCCCCCCTCAATTAGGCAAATTGGCTTCCCTCTTCCAGGCCACCCCTCCGAGCCGTATCCCGCGCCCCCGATCTGGTCGATTAGCTGTCGCGGTCCAATACAAACACCCAAAAGCTCTACCTTATGGAGCTAGCGTTCGGTGATCAAAAACCCGAGCCAACCTGGAGCGGGGTGAGACCAAGGAGGACCCCACACTCCGCGCTCTGGATGCGGCCCTCGGACGACGTCTTGGCGCGGCCCCAGGGCGGGCGCTCTGGTTGGCGGGATAATTATCGCCCGTCTGGCGCGCCGTTCGTGGTCCCACCAATGAATGGTGCGGGCCCTGCGTTTTCGCATGCGGCATGAGAAGGGCAGGAGGAAGCTCACGGAGGCATTTGTAAAGGCGATTTCTTTGTCTATGACGTCTATTGTCACGACCCCTGGCGAGATACTGTTACAAGCAAGAGATGCAACCACCCTTGGGCCCTCCCATTACGGCCGCGCTCCCGTCTATTCCCGTCGCATCCCTCGGGCTCCGGCCCGAGAACCACCGGTCTATCCCGCAACCAATACCCAGAGCCTAGAACAGCATTAGTAAACGTTCCGATACCTCCTCGGCGTGACTCAAGGAATCTAGGGGACTGGAGAGGAAGAGACTGCGGGGAAACTCACAAGAAAAAGATCATCAGCACGCCAAACATCTTGGCCACCAGCCACCGGTTCCCCGACACCCGCGACCAGTACTTCAGCAGCTCGCGCTGCGCCCCCTCCACGTTGTCCACCACGTCCTCCGTGTTGGCGTCGATCCGCTCCACCATCTCGCCCTGCTCCTGCACCATCGTCGCCAGCTGCCCGAAGATGCTGCCCAGCTCCCCGATCGTCTTCTCGATCGCCTCGATCGCCTGGCCCCTCTGCTGGATGTAGGCGTTCTGCTGCTGGCCCTCCTCCATCACCAGCAGCTGCTGGTTGCTCGGCTCCACGCTCAGCACGTCCGCCCCGCCCGCGCCCCCGCCGCCCGGTGCCGGCGTCCCCGCCTTGGGCGTGCCGTACAGCGGACTCGACCCGGACTGCTGCAGCGACGGCTGCGCGTGCTGCGAGACGCTCGAGATGAAGTTCTCCGTCCGCGAGCGCGAGGCCTGCACGTTCTTGGTGCGCGCCTCGAGCACGTCCTTGAAGTTGACCGACACGTCCGTGAGCTTCTCCTGGAGGAGGAACACCACGTTCTTGTTGTGCTCGCCCTCCTGGTTGCCCTTGCCGCCCGGCTGCCGCGCGCCCGCCTGGAGGCCCGAGATCTGCTTGTTGAGGGACGCGAGGTCCTGCTTGATGACGTACGTGAGCTCGTTCACCTCGACGGGGCGGTCGTCGAAGAGCGTTCTGCGCTTGGCCACTGCGGGGGTTAGAGTGTGTTCTGAAGGAGCCGCGAGTGTGGGGGATTATCCTTACGTTGAGCCAGCTTCTCTAGTTTGCCCATTGTGCCGGCGATGCCCCTGCCGATCTCCGCCGCCCGCCGCGCAAAGTCTGACCTCCGCGGCGGCGCATCGCCGTTCGCCGCTGCCTTTTGCGAGTCCGTTAGGAGCGACCGCCTCTGCGAGCCGACCTTGTTCTTCGCCTGCCGCCGCTGCGCCTGCGCGAGGACGGACTGGAACTCCGCTGTGCGGTCTTGTATCGACGTCACCGCCATCGCGACGATGACCCCGGATGGTCTATTAGGGTTGTAGTGGGTTGAAGTGTCCTTAGGGGACTGGCGGATCGGTAGGTTCGCCTGGACGGTCCGGAATGTCCGTAGTGATTCGACGTTGATGTGTAGTTTCGGCTACTGGTGAGTTGCCGTAGACTGGAACGCCTCTATCGGTCAAAGGCGTGGGAGAGATTTCGGCTCGCGTAAAGGTTTCGTAGGAGAGGCAGGATTTGGAGGCTCGGGTTGGAAACTATCGCGGTTCGCTACGTGTCGGCGCTTCGGCTGTGGCGGATCTCGTAAAGTAGGGAATCCGTGAGACAAATCGCAAGTGTGTCGTGGAATTATTAAACAGGGTATATGGGCGCGCTGTTGTCGCCAAATTGGAACCGAAAGAAAGGGAGTGACGCGAAAGACCTGGTGGAGTCGATACGGAGCAGACGAAAGGAGCGATAAGGGTTGACGTTGCAAAAACGGCAGAGATGCGGCGCGAAGTGATGTGTCCTGGATGCGCCGAGCACCAAGGCACAGCCACTAAAACAGGCCTCGTGCAGCCAAAACATTAGTGGGGCGCAGCTGTGCCTCGTATCACATGTTGCCACTGCTGGACAATTGTGGCCACCTGGACGGAACCAATCCGGTCACGTGAAGCTACCTGCTGCTGCACCAGGCAAGGTTTGAAGTCGCGCCTTGTCCTCAGCCTCGAGAAAATCGTCGCGAGTTTGGCAGCCAGCGACAACCATCCCACCACCCCATCCCAACAGCCGACCCCGAAGACCGCCGCAAGAATGGGGACCCCCGCATCAAACGGCGACGC
The DNA here is from genome assembly GCA_023628835.1 of Sordariomycetes sp. S4602. Lineage (NCBI taxonomy): Eukaryota > Fungi > Ascomycota > Sordariomycetes > Sordariomycetes sp. S4602. Next base: position 317,972 of record JAMAJV010000013.1, read on the forward strand.
GGCCGCCGTGCTCGACGAGCTCAAGCCGCCGACCGGCGTGGTCCTGCCGCCGCGCGAGATCCGCAACGTGCTGGAGAAGACGGCCGGCTACGTCGCTCGCAACGGCCCCGTATTCGAGGACAGGATACGCGACAAGGAGCAGCAGAACCCCAAGTTCAGCTTCCTGAACCCCGACGACGCCTACAACGCATTCTACCAGTGGCGCCTGGAGGAGATCCGCGCCGGGCGCGGCACGGCCGTCGCCGCGGGCCGCGCAGGCGAGGCGCCGGCGGAGCTCGAGAAGCCCAAGGGCCCGCCCAAGCCGCCGGACTTTTCCTTCTCGGCGCGGATGCCGCGGATCAACCAGAAGGACCTGGAGGTGCTCCGCGTGACGGCCATGTTCGTGGCGCGCAACGGGAGGCAGTGGATGACGCAGCTGGGGCAGCGCGAGGCCGGGAACCCGCAGTTCCAGTTCCTCATCCCGAACCACACATTCCACAACTTCTTCCAGCACCTGGTGGACCAGTACACGATGCTCATCAGGGCGCACGGGCTCGGGGGCGAGGGCGGTAAGCTGAAGGAGGAGCGGGCGGCGGAGCTGAGGGAGAACGTCGAGGACAAGTACCACATACTGGGGCGCGCGAGGGAGAGGGCGGAGTACGCAAAGTACGAGCAGTCGGAGAGGCTGAAGAAGGAGGAGGACGAGGTGAAGAAGCAGGAGGACTTTGAGAGGATCGACTGGAACGACTTTGTGGTCGTCGAGACCATCACCTTCACGGCGTCGGACGCCACCGCGAATCTGCCCCCGCCGACGACGCTGTCGGACCTGCAGTACGCGTCGCTCGAGGAGAGGAATAAGATGTCCATCAATGCGCTGCGGATCGAGGAGGCGATGCCCACGGAGGACGACTACGCCGCGCCGGCGGCGTACCCGATGCCCGTGCACACGGGCTACGCGCCCCAACACACACCATCCCCCGCGCACCCCCAGCCGTACCCTGCGCCCGCGTACCCCGCCGCGCAGGTCTCGACGCCCACGCCACCACCCGGAGTGGGAGCCGCGGCGGCACAGCAGGGGCTGACGGAGCAGGAGGAGGAGGAGAGGAGGATACGGGAGAGGACGGAGGCGCGGACGCGTGCGCAGGGCGCGGGGGCCGGCGGGGCGCCGCTGAAGATTAGGGAGAACTACGTGCCGAGAGGCCAGCGGAAGGCCGCGGGCCCGTCCGCGCTGTGCCCCAACTGCAAGCAGATGATCCCGCTCAACGAGATGGAGGAGCACATGAGGAGTAAGCCAGCCCGACCCCCCGTATTCTCTACCGGAACGCAAATCACTAACACGGCGCAGTCGAGCTCCTCGACCCCCGCTGGAAGGAGCAAAAGGCCAAGGCCGACGCGCGGCACACGCGGACGGACCTCTCGCAGGTGGACGTGGCCAACAACCTCAAGCGGCTGGCCAGCCAGCGCACGGACGTCTTTGACGGCGTGACGGGCGAGCCGCTGTCGGAGGAGGAGGCGGCGCGGCGGAAGAAGGTGGCCACGGCCGGCTTCGAGGAGGGCCCCGACGGGCCCGGCGGGGGCGGCGCGCTGCACCGGATGACGATGGAGGAGCAGATCAGGGCTATCCACGACCGGTTTGGGGGGCAGGGGCAGCAGGGGCAGTGAGGGGCGTCTTCTGTCGGGGGTCTTTACTTCGCGTTGTAATATAAAAGCAAAAGGGCATTGGCGTCTGGTGGGTGGGTTTCAAAGAAGGACATGCTCGTTTTGAGCTGAACTTGGAAAGATTCATGAGATTCGATGGGGTTTCGTGGGACTGTGGCCGTGTTCATCATGTCTGATTAATCGTGAGGGTCGGACGGAGGGCTCCGGTCCGCCTTGCTGCTTTACGCAAGCTTCCGTACATGTTCTAGAAGACACCTGCGTCGGTAATCCTTCCTCCTCTAAACGCGGTCTTCGGCCCGACGAAGTAGATTTCTCCTTGCTCTGCGCCAGCTTGGCTCAAAGACGCTCGCACCTGGACCCGTCCACGCCCGACGACCCAATATGGAAGCCTCCCCGCGCTATGATGTTGTGTACTGGATAACACACCATACCGAAGACGACTGCGAGTTGACCATCCGAACTAGCAACGGGCGGGTCTTCTCCTGCGAGATTGACCCATCTCAGTTCCAGCGCTCGCCGAAAGTAACCGAGCGGTATTTCAAGTGCTTGAACACGCTACGGTCCGACGAGGAAGACTTGGACGACGATTTCTGTGTCGAAGATGCCTGTGACTGGCTGGTCAGCTCGTTTCAGCCGCTCCTCACCGAGTTGGCCACCGCTCCGCCGCAGCTGGAAGTGACCGAACGCCCAACACTGTCTCAATATCTATTTGCGCCTTATTTTAAGTGTGTCCTCGAGGCAACCGATGACATACTGGAGCCACGCCGACGCAACACCGAGAACCGCCCCTGGAGATGTGACAGGGTTCGCATGGTCGACGGTTTCTTCACAGGCCTAAACCAGTAGACTCGATCATACCATCCGGACGACGTCAAGATATCCTACGACTACCCTGAGGATGTCTTAATACGACCTCCTACCCGTGTTATCGTCAAGGATCCCGAGGATGGTGAAGTAACCTGCTTCTTTAAATCCGTGAAGCTCTCCTTGGGTCCAGAACACGCAAGGAGGGAGGTCTTGACCCACGAACAGATCGCAAAGGCGAGGATACCTCCTTTCCCCGAGGCATTAATCGGGCGGATCTATGGAGCCGTCCATGATGGAACCTTCATCTTTGGCATATTGTTGGAGTGGATCAGCAAGAAAGAGGAGTTGTCCAAGGGACTCGCCGAGGAGAGTTCGGCTCTTCTAAAGCAACGCTGGGCAGGTCAGATCGGTCGATCGGTGGCACACCTTCACGAACGAGGGATCGTCTGGGGCGACGTCAAGGCTGGGAATGTCCTGATCGACAAGAACGACGACGCTTGGATAATCGACTTTGGCGGGAGTTACACCCCAGGCTGGGTGGACAAGGAGAAGGCTGGAACTCTCGAGGGCGATAAGCAAGGCCTGGCAAAGATCATGGATATTCTGTCCTAGGTTAACGATAATACACGGTATTCTTCAATGGCTCCGAGTCTCCCGAAAGACGTGGAAGGCCTTCTCTTCGCAGCAGTGCCTGATCGTATCGGTAGTGTAGGCCTCCAGAAGTCCCGCATGCCGACGCAAGAGGCCTTCAATGTCAGGACGCCGCCCCCGGCTTCGGGTCGTGCCGTTTCCAGGGCATCTGACCATCCTCTGTCGGCTGTTTCCTCCACAACATGGATGGGCTAGCCAGGTACCGACCATGGCACGAGAAATCGCCGTATAAAAGGACCTCCATCGAAGAAATACCATCAGGTCCGAAGACACAAGCCACAGGGTCAAGAAAATCTCCAGTCAGGATGCACACCGTGACAGTATTGTTGAGGCTGGGAAGGCTAGCCCAGCTGAAAGGATCAGGGTTCGCTATCACATACTTCCCAGGGGGACGCCCAGCAAAGTAGGCGGCGTCCACCTCCAGCGGGACAGTTCCGAGTTAACGACCATCTGCGGTACGCCGCTATATCTCACGCCAGAAACCTATTTGCAAGGGTAGCGCTCCCTCGGCAACGAGGAGAGACTGGGCTATACCGCAGCCGCGTTCGTGCGGATTGTAGCCGTGTTCATCATGTGTCATTAATCGTGGGGGCCGGACGGAGGGGTCTGGTCCGCCTTGCTGCTTTTCGCAAGCTTTCGTACATGTTCTAGAAGACACCTGCGCCGGTAATCCTTCCCACCTCTTACACGGCGTCTCCGAGCCTGCCCTTATACTTCAGGACCCATCCGCGAAGCACCCCCCTGTCTGCTACCCTCTTGCTCGTTGGAGCTGCGGCTTTGGCAGACTTAAACGGAGGGTTTTACATACCCCAGCCCCCTTATTACTTGCGTGGGAATTGTCCCCGCCCAACACGGAATCTTGACTTCGATGGTTTCCAGTGATGCCCACTATGACATCAAACCGACCACCGCATCCGGCCCGGCCTGGGCCCCTAACCAGCCAAGCGTTGTGGAGGCCTGCGGGGGTTTAGATGCTCTTGACAAATGTACGAACCCACGCCGAAAAAATGGCAGTCAAGATATCGATCGCGAGCAATCTCGTGAAAGCCACCAAGCACAAGGTCCCCCCTCAGCGCGCGCACCGTTGCCGCCTGGGCCTCCGTGACGTCCCTGTAGGCTTGACCGCCGGCAGCCGGCCGCCGCCCCGCAGTCGCCTCCCCATCGCCGCCGATACCTTTGCGCCTCTGGCATCCAGCTGGGCGGCTGGCGGCTGTGCGGGGGTCCTTGGTCCCGGCTTTGGGCGTCGCCTTGGCCGTGAATTCGCAGGCTCGAGGGGTTCCCCAGAGGATTCCTGGCGCGCGGCGATACGGGCACTGCGGCGAGGACGCCGAGATATGGCCTCAACGTCACGGTCGTGGTAATCGTCTACGGCAGCCTCTTGGCCTGTCATGGCCAGGTGGTCTAGCCTGGCCTTCGAGGTGAGCCTTGGACTGGCGCGGCGCGCGAGCCGTCCCGACCCCTGTTGATCGAGTTTCCGCTTCTTGAACTCCAGGTTCCCCTCTTCGTCCTGCCCAACAGCGCGACTCCTCTTCCTCTTAGGTTTGATGGACTCGGCCTCGCCGTCTGGGGGGCGACTCTGCTGGCCTTCTATTAGAGGGATCTGTTCCAAAACCCATGGCAGGCGGAGATTGCTCAAGACGGCAGCATCCTTCTTCGCACCCGCGTAGCCAAACGTCTCCCGGACGAAACTGGCGATTCGGTCGTTCCGGCTGCGGATCTCCTCAAGCCGACGCTTCGCGGCGAGCAACTTCTTCCTGCCCGCTTGTAGCATCGATATCCGCTTTGCCCGAGGAATACGCAAACGCTGCGGGTCTTCCTGGGTCAACGAGTAGATCTTCTTCGCCTCGGCCTCCAGCCTCTGGACGGCCTTCCTGGCCATGTCCTCTTCTGCCTGGCGTTCCATCGGGGACGCCATGGTCCGCACGAACTCTTTCGTCTCGTGAGGTTTCAGAACCCCGTCGTCCACAAGCTCCTGCCAGGCCTTGTCGTGACCCGGCTCCAGGAATTCCATGTTCCTGATGTGTTCATCAAGCCACCAACACTCAAAATCGAGGTACTCGATCCATGTCGTCAGTGCGTCCTGCTGCTTCGGATCTTCGTGTAGCTGGAGCGGTCGGGCGAAGCCATGGCGTGCCAGCCGGCGCTTGACCGCGAGGGCATAGTCGCGGAGCCCATGGCAGCCTTGTTCTCTGCAGCGGTACCGCTGTCCTTCCCGTTCCCATTGCTTGGCATCCCAGTCCGACTGCAGGCATGACGGATCCGCTTCAATCTCCGCCAAGCGCTTCGCTGCCGAACCTGGCAGGTAGAATTGCCTTATTCTGTGCTTCCGCCGCTCGACATACGCCGGGAAACCGCCATCGTCATCCTCAAGACCACGGTTGTCGATCTGCCACTTGCGGAAGTCCTTCCACCTCCGTAACTGCCTCTGGAATATGCGCTCGGGATGTACCTCGGTAAGGGTCTCCTGCCAAGGCCGCAGTATGTCGGCATAGTTGTCTGGGTTCCTGAAAACCTCCTGGATGATGTCTATGGGGTATAAAGGGCGGCCGCCGTCCTTGACGAGTTCATGGTAAGACTCAATCTCATATCTCGTCCTCGCGTACTCAATATCAACTAGGTCCGGTCGCTCATGTTCTTGTGGTACAGGCGGTAAGAAAAAGCTATTGTTCGCCGACACTTGACGTAGGCGCGCATCGAGGTCGTCGAGATCCAGTGGGCGAGAACAGGTTGTGGGATTCCGGGCCAAGTTCTGTTCTTGGGCCCTGTACCATTGTCAACAGGGTCACGGATGACAAGCCCTGGGAAGAAAAACAAAAACACACCTCAGTCTATCAGCGAAATAGTTTCGTTCCTCCTTGGGTAGCTTGTCCCACCCGTCAACAGGGAGATCGTAACGGCCATCGGGACGACGATGGTTCGCCATGAACTGGCCAAGCTCGGCATCGCTCATGGCGGCGATTCCGTCAACGCACAAGACCGCCGTTTCTGCTTCGGCGGAAGCCATGTTGCCATCGATCGAGTGGGATGGAAAGGCATCATAGGGGGAGATGGCCGAGCCGATGGTGATGACGGATGCTTGATGTCGCGTCGAGCAGACATGCCGGCGGGGCCCGAAAACGCCCAGGCAGCTGCCAGCCTCAACTTTGCCCAGTCAGCTGTCAGCCGGGTGCCAGCCGCCTTTCAGGCCCAGCAGTTTATTGCTCAGTCGCACGGGGTGGGGCGGGCTTGCACGTTGGTACATGACAATCCTGGAGAACTACCAGGCACTTCGTTGTACCAGAAGTGAACATCTCAGCTTGCAGCCAACCAATCGGGCGCTTTCGCTTCGAAGTTGGGCAAAAAGTGCGGAGTTGGTGATCGATTGGATATCGATGGTTGTTGACAGCAGCTAGGGCGATAATATGCTATGCGGCTCTCGCATGCCATGGTGCACATGGGGCTGCCACCCTCTCTAAGCTACCAGGATGATGTCCTTCTCTTCATCCTGACTCGTGTGCTTTCCTTCCTCCCTCTAAACACGCAGCAACATGGAACACGCGGATATCATCGCCTACTTGTACCCCCATCACCATGCTGGCGAGGAAGTGTTGGAAGCTATCGCGGCCAGCCCGCGTTACGCTCCTCCCAGACTCCAGCGCCCCCGATCCCTGCGCAGCCGCGGCGAGCGAGGGTCGACCGAGCCACCAGAAAACCAGGGAGCCTCGGCCCTTGACTACCAGCCGTGCCTCAAGGTCAGGTTCGGCGACATCCCGCGAACCGACCGGGGACTGGTCTTCGGATCGAACAGCCGTTGTGATGTCGTTTTGGACACCCAAGGCATGTCCAACTCTCACTTCAGCCTGACGTTCGACGATGAGAGGCGACTCGTCGTCCAAGACCTGGGCTCGTTCTTGGGCACCCAGGTCACTTACGATGGCAGGGGGGAAGGTGTGCGCAGGCATTTCCGGTGGATTATCGGCGGCCACCTCATCCCCTACGAGATGGCAAACATCGTTATCACGGTGCAGGACGCCATCTCCTTCCAGATCGTCGTCCCGCAACATGACATGTCGTCCCCCGCGTACGCCCACAGAGTCAATATGTTCTGTCAGGGCGCGGCAACTGCCGAGGGCCTCCTTGATGACCTTAGCCTCTCGAACCCCAGGACCCGGGTCGCCACAGGAGCCCACACACCGGGCGCCGGAGAGATACATCTCAGGAAGAAGCTCGGCGAAGGGGCCTTTGGCGTCGTGACCCATCTCTGGAACGTCAGCACTGCCAGTGAGCATGTGGTAAAAGAACCCACTGCGAAAGCCATCCGGAGACGGCGGGTTAATCGCAGCGCGTGGGAACGCGAGGCTCGCATAATGAGCCAGGTCTCACATGTTTGTGTGCCCTTCGACAACCTGCTCCGTCCCCGCTAACACCCCTTAGCCCCATATCGTGGAGCTTCTCACCTGGTCGTTGGACCCCCATCCCCAACTGCACCTGGAATACATCCCGTGCGGGGCCCTGGAGGACCACGAGGATATAACGTACGACGAGACTTTGACGGTGCTCCAACAATGCTTGTCGGCCCTGGTGTATCTCCATGGGAGCGAGAGGCCCGTCGCACACCGCGACATCAAGCCCGCGAATATCCTCGTTGCGTACCGGGTTGGGGGCGACATACACGTCAAGTTGGGGGACTTTGGACTCGCGCGGGACAGTTCCGAGTTGATGACTATCTGCGGCACGCCGATGTATCTCGCGCCGGAGATCTACTCAGAAAGAGAGCGTTCCCTCGGCGACGAGGAGAGACTGGGCTATACCGCGGCCGTCGACATTTGGTCCCTCGGAGTGGTGGCGTGCGAGTTGGTATACGATCTCCCACGGTACCAAGACCGGTACAGGGATAACGGGGTTGACTGGTGCAAGAAGATTGTCAAGAGGCTCGAAAACGACGTCCGGAGAAGGCCGAACGGCCTGGGGCAGTTCCTATCGTCCGGCATGCTGATCCTCGCGCAAAAGTCCCGGTTCTCTGCGGGGGAATGCTTCCATCAAGTGGCTGCCTTGCCACGTACAGACGATGGTGGTTTTGAGACGTCGACTCCGGCTTCGTATGCCGAGGAAAGCCAGCAGGAGACGCCGGAGGACACGACAGATGACGCAGCAATGGTGCTCTGGCAACCAAGATCCTGGACGGTCAATGCCGATTTTACCAGATCACTTGCTCCGGGTCCCGAGACGCTCTCGCCGTCCTTGAGGATGGCCCAGAACAGAGACGAAGCGTCGGAGGCGTCAGAAGCACCACCGTCGACAGTGGTCGAGCGGTTCGCTGGCTGGAAACAGGCCGGCGAATACCATCATTTCATGCAAAACTACTCGTCGAATCAGTTCGACCCCCTCTATGTTGGGTCATCCTTGGCGTCAGAGCTGGGCGGGGGGGAGCCGGATAGCTGGGCAAGCCAGGGTACGCAGGGCTCGACGGAGCAGGTCCAGGCCGCATCCGCAGGCCTGGCGCATGGCCCAAGTCCAGCATCAGCAAGACGGGGCATTCCACGAAGTGAAAAGTACTTCGAGAATGGGGACCCGTTAACCGAAGGAGGCGACAGCACCGACCCAGACGAGTACAGCGAGATGGAGCAGGCGGCACTATTGCTTCAAGCCATTGCCCAGGACCACGGCGCGGGATAGGCTCTTTCACTCCCCGGGAGTGAAGGAGGCACTAGCAGCGGCATTGGTCTGGACGGATATGAGGGTCCGCGGAGGGGAGACTGACCAGTGGTCGATTGCCCAGTCGTCCTCCTGCGAGACGCACGGCCCTGTGCGAGGTTGGGCATCGGATCTCTTGTATCTTTCTTCCCGAACGGGAGCGGCATGTTTGAGAGGAACGAGCCATAGGGCCTTGATCCACAGCCAACTGCAAAGGAGGTTCGACGCTGCGGCGCGAGAGAGACACTCGGGCTCTAGAATAACGGTACCGGATGCAGTCCCTGAGGGCTCAGACTAGACGTCGCGGACCTCCGACTCGTGTGAGGGAAGCCTCTTGTTGCGCATCAAGTGACAGCCGTACTGCGCGGGATCAACTTTGGGCTCTGGGCATAAAGTTGTGGCGCGAGAGCCCACCGTCGTGCTGCAGCGTTCCGAGTGATTCTCCTGGAGCGCTGGCAGCAGACGGGCCTGTAGGCGTTTGTTGAAGGTTCGTATGCGATCCATGATAGGGACCTACGTCAGAGGAAGCCATCGACCACTCTGATGGTCTGGTCGGTTGCTCGTAGCTCAGGAGGCTTTGATGATATGCTGTTCGTCCGACACCGGGTCACCGCTAACACTCGAGGCCAGCAGATGAGACACCAAAGCTTGCTGTCTGTGACGATTGTCTTGTCCCTCGCGCATCTGCGATCCCACTTGGGATCGGCGCAAGGCCCATTTGTGAGTCGTGTGTCCGGGTCAAGCCGTCTTCACTCGAGCCGAGGACTTCCTAGCGTAGTATATCCATAATTACCGATAGAGGCCGCTGTATGTTGGACTTGTGCTGTTTATATACAGCGCTGTCCGCGACGCCGGCCGTATGTGTAGAAATAGAGTATAATTATGACGGCGATCTGAATTGTAAGGATCAGAGGATCGGACGAAGGAAGGGTCCCGCTTCCCGGTTTATGCAGGCCTTCGTGTCCAAGAATACCCTGACGCGGTTAATTTTGGCCCGCCGCTTACGGGCCGTTTTCTGGCTTGCAGCGGCCGCGCAGACGCCACCAGCCCGAGAACCGAAGGCTTCCTAATCAACGGCCCCGCCTTTTTTTTCCACATCAACGCCTCCACAGTGACTCTCTCCGCCCGCCCTCGACCTTTCCAGCTCCACCCTCGGCGATTATCGTCACCTCCCCTCCACCACCAACCGTGCACCAACCACAACCACCACTCGCTCCCACGAACCATCCCCAACAAGTAGCATCCGCCCGCACAGACCACAGCGAAAGGCGGTCCCCCGAGCCGGCATCCGTTCACGGCACACGAGCGCCATCGCGCCTCACACCACCCCCCCTCCGCAAACAACCCCCCCAACACCGCCAAAACGTCCTCCGCAGACCCCACCGGCGCCGCGGCGCAGGGGCAGGGCGACGCGCCGGCGTCCTCCGACATGCCCCCCTCGCCGACCTCGCCCTCCGCGCGCATCCTCGCCTCGATGCCCACGGCCCGCACGCAGTCCTTCGACGAGATCTACGGGCCGCCCGAGAACTTCCTCGAGATCGAGGTGCTGCGCCCGCGCACCCACGGCGTCGGCCGCCACATGTACACCGACTACGAGATCGTGTGCCGCACCAACATCCCCGCCTTCAAGCTGCGCCACTCGTCCGTGCGGCGGCGCTACTCGGACTTTGAGCATTTCCGCGACGTGCTGGAGAGGGAGAGCGCGCGCGTCACGATACCGCCGCTGCCGGGCAAGGTGTTCACGAACAGGTTTAGCGATGATGTTATCGAGGGGCGGAGGGCGGGGCTGGAGAAGTTTTTGAGGATTGTGGTGGGGCATCCGCTTTTGCAGACGGGGAGCAAGGTGCTGGCGGCGTTTGTGCAGGGTGAGTTTTCCTTTTGCCTTTGGGCGTACGAGTGGAGAGAGAGGTGGTTGGGGGGAAGGGTTGCTGACTGGGACAGATCCGAACTGGGACAGGAACGCGTGGTGAATCGATATCCGGGCCCTCGTGTGGCTCGGGCTCTTTGCGGGAAGGCGGAGGCTGAGGAGGAGACAGGGCTTAGTGAAGGCAGGTTAATGGAAAGTTCGGGTTCTATGACCGGAGTTGTTAGGGCGAATAATCCTCTTCTCGTCGTTCCCTCGCGTCGGTTATGGCAATACGACCCGCCGCCGCCCCTCTCACATAGGCTACATGGTTATTTGGCATGGGTAGGAAACAAAGCCCCGGCGGCTCGGCTTGGATGCTAGGGAGATTGCGTGCTTGGTGCCGAGGGAGCAAGTAGCCGTGGTCGAGAAACAGCTTTCGGGAAACTAAACGCCTCGTACCTCGACAAACCGCCGAACGACAGAAGCGCTCGAGGCATATGGCTCTCCGGGGCAGAAGCGGCGACCAAAACATGATTTGAATCACCAGTCTTCCAAGGTATCTTTGATATTATTGTACACGATGGCTTGGGGTGACACACACCCCCGCCACCCTTATCTGTTGATACATGCCGTGATCGCAGGAAGTTCTTCCGACCCAAAACGCCCATCCCCCCAATCAATGCTCCCCACCTTTCTATATCTTTCAAGCAAACGGAGGAGAGAAATTACAAAAAATCCCCCATGCCATCGTGGCCAGGGAGAGGGTGAAAAAAAGGACGTCACCTCCAGATATTAGTACAGTTCCCCTTTTCTTGGCACGGGCCCTCACGCGGGCTTGTCGAACAGCCGCAGGATGCCCTCGTACATGCCGAACATGATGGCGGCGCTCGGCACCGTCCGCATTAGGTGCGGCGTCATGCCGCCGTACAGCCCCGCGAGGCCCTCCTCGAGCCACACCCGCCGGAAGCACTGCACCAGCCCCGTGTACTTGGGCCGGCCGTCCGCCATCGGCGCCTGCCGTAGCCGTGTCCGCGCGACCTGTTACCGGTTAGCCTCCTTTGCCCCTTATCAATCCCGGGTGCTAGAACGGGGGAAACATACCTCGTGGGGATATGTCGCGATGGCGGCGATCAGCTTGGCGCCGCCGGCCGCGAACATCTTGCCCGTCCAGTCCACTGTCTGGTCCCACAGCGTCTCGTCCCGCCCGCTCCCCACCAGCGCCTCCTTCCTCCTCGCCAGCGACCCCTTCATCTGCTCGTACAGCACCCAGTGCATCGTCGACTCGGCGGCCCCCAGGTAGCTCGCGCTCATCCCCCTGTACAAGCTCGCGAAGCCCTCCTTCCTGAGGATCTGCCTCGTGCAGTCGAGGCTGTTGCGGTACTGCCTCTTGGTGGCGCCGCCGCTCTGCTCGGCCACGTTCTTGTCCAGCTGCAGCCGCGTCTTGATCATCCAGATGGGGTTGGTGGCGGTGGAGGTGACGATGCCGGCGAGCAGGGCGGCGCCGAGGTGGACCAGGGGCCCCTCGCGGCCGCCGTTGAGGTACTCGGCGATGATGCGCTTGCCGTTGCCGTAGGTGTAGAAGTTGATGGAGCGGGCGGGGACGACGCCGACGAGGTTGGGGCCCAGGCCCTTGAAGAGGGCGCGCGGGCCCTCGACGCGGTAGACGGCGCCGAGGATCTGGAGGGTCTCGGAGAGGTGGTGCGACGCGGCGCGGAGGGGCGAGAGGGACTGGAGGTGGGGGCGGGAGGCGCGGATGTGGGACTGGTAGAAGTCGGACTGGAGGCGGGTCTTGAGGACGTCGAGGGGCGCCGTGAGTGTCGCGGCCGTCATGCCGCCGACGCTGGGAGAGGTCAGCATTGGGTCTGGGTTGTCTGGGACGGGGGCTCCTTACCCTCCGGCGACAAAGTGCACCCAGGACTTCGCAAAGGGGGATGACTGGGGCACGGAGTTGGGGACGACGTCGCCCGTCTCGCGCGACTGGGGCATCGGGCGGTCGAGGGGGCGGTCGAGGCGCCGGTCGCGCGAGGCTTTGAGGAGGTTTTCGGACGGAGCGGCCATGTTCGGTGGGAGGGCGTGTATGCGCCGCGGGAAAGGTGTTCGAGGAAGCCGGCTGGGCCGTGGCGGAGTAGTGATGGGCGAGAAGCTGGTTCCTATTCCATTTGCGCCAGGGGCTTTAACGACGCAGTTCGATCAGCCACTGCCAGTATTATTGAGGGTCGTGTAAAGAGGATAAATGAATGTGTAGTTCGTATGAAGTTAGTAAGGGGAAAAGGATGAGATCAGGCGCCCGCCTGGTTGTGAGCGAAACGAAGCTTTTTTCTCCTCTCTGGGCCAGGATTTGAGGTTTTCGCCTCTCCCGTTAAAATTCGGCGCCTTAAAATTCACACTCGTTAATAATCCCTGGCGCGAACCCGGCGCGTCGGGCTAGCTGGTGGTGGCGGCGGCTTGCACAGGCACCCTCCATGGCTGCTTACGGCAGCAGCATCCCCAGGATCTCCAATAAATGGCATTGCGGCGGAAATAGGGGCAGAACCAATTAGGCTGCGGGTCCGCCCCATGGCCCATTGGTTCGGCCCGAGTGGTGCGAAGATGGGCTCTGGAAGTAGTGGAAGGGGGCCCTAAGACCATCGCCGGTGAGCTACGGACATAATAGTTAAGACCGGATTGACGCGGCTTGTCTCGACCATGGAACATGCGGATGGATGACGGCTACGTCGAGCCAAGACCATCATGGGATGCGCGCCGCTGTGGCTGAGCAGGCCGCAAAAGACCGTATCAATTCCCAACTTACACACACTGTCACCTCCCCTGACATCACCGCGCTTGTCGGCCACGGCGGGATATTAACCTTGTCCTCCAGGGGCTCGTCCTCGGCTTCAGCAACCGAAGCTGCGACGGCAGCCGTTCCTCGACCCTAACTCGCCGGACCCTCAGGTATCGACCCCGCATTCATGAAGACCTCGGCCAAAGGACCCTCCTCACCTTTGATGCCCACACGCGTAGTCCACAGTGGAGAGGAGGGAGAGAATCACGGCCAAGCCCGTTCGCCATCAGGACGCGCGTCAAGCCACCTCTTGACGCGGCAAAGATGCCATCATTGGCCGCGAAGCTCTCGTGCCAGTCGCCCGCGGGGATGCGGGGCGTCAACCTCCCTTCCCGGCTCCTTGGTGAATCACGAGCAAGCTGCCGCTGCGGGTCACCCGCTGCCTCTGCTGCCTTCCCGTCCGCTCGCGCAGGTGGCACAAGTACAGTACTCGGTACATAATAAGTAGGCGAACCAAACGACGGTCACACTGCAAACAAGGGGCTGCTTCTCATCCCTCGCGCTCCCATAATATCCATGTCTCCTCTGAAGTGCCTCCAACCTGCATAAGCTCGAGTGGCTTTTTTTTTGTTCGAAAATAAAGCTGTCAGCCCGGAATCGTTCCTGCAGCCACACAGATCTCTCCCCCGCGCCTCTTTTTTGGGTGACCGAGTTTCTGTGGGGAAGGCCGCGTCTCACCGAGGCGGGAGGAACGGTTCTTTGGCTCCGCTTTTGGGGGGCGTTGCTTGTCAATGGTGTTGTTGGGTGTGTGGCTGCTCCATCCAAGCTCCACATGGTTTCCGGAGGGGAACCCGGGTGACGAAGGGAAAAGGTCCCGCCTATTAATAAACGCTCCGCCAAATCCTTCGCTCCTTTAATCCCCAGCATCCCACGAGAACGACCCTGTGTCTGCCTGTCCCGAAAAAAATCCCTCCGCCCTTTCTCCAATATTTCTCTGTTGTTGTTTCACTCCTTTTTAATCCCCCGCGACCCCCCCGACGCTCGCCGATTTCTTTCTCCACTCTCGACGAATCGCTGCTCCTCTGGTGTCCTCCGATCTCTGAAACGCGAGCCGCTGTCTCTCTGATCGCGCGATATATTCCCCGCGCCGGGGTCAACGTTTCTGGCGAGCGGAAGCCACGAGGCGTACATAACAACAATGAAGGGCCTCGGGATGAATAAGATGCTGGGGACCCTGAAGCGCCGGGCTACGGCGGCGGGTATGTCCTAGCCGAAGCTTCTCTTCCTCCCCTCCTTGGCGCCTCGCGCGCATGCCGCCGCCCGGCCTCGTGCCCACGATAACTGACGCGGCGCTCGCTCCAGCCTCTCCAGCTTCGGGGCCCTCCTCGGTCGAGAACATACCGCCTCCCTCGAACGACGGCCCAGAGGAGACCGCCGTCAACGCGGTGGTACGTCCGCCCCGCCCCGAGCGTCGCTCCAATCGCGACCCTAAGATCATGGCCTGCTAACGCGTCTCCCCCGGCTACAGAAGAGGTTCTGCTCCTCTGATAACAAGGCACGCCTGCCCCCTCCCCCTCCCCGATGCCGAAAACACCGCGTCTAACCCCCTGCTCCTGCAGACTGGCGATGAAGTCCTCTACCTCCCTACCATCGTCGACGCCGCCGAGTCTTCCCCCGCCGCCGCGGCGGAGTGCGCGCGCCTCATCCGCAAGTACCTCGCCCGCTCGTACGTCGGCAAGCCGTCGTACCAGTACAACGCCGTCATGCTGATGCGCATCCTCGCCGACAACCCGGGCCCCACCTTCACGCGCAACTTCGACAAGAAGTTCGTCGACGCCGTGCACGACCTGCTCAAGGTCGTCAAGGACCGCAGCGTGCTGAACCTGCTGGTCGAGACGCTCGACTCGTTCGAGTGGACCAGGGCCGGCGACGAGGGGCTCGCGCCGCTGATCGAGATGTGGAAGAAGGACAAGATACGGATCTACAAGCAGCTTGGCGTATGCTCCTCCCCCATTTACTCCTGTTGGTCGATTCCCCGGCTGGGCTAACGAGAAGCGACGACAGTACTCCCCCTCCTCGGGACCCCCTCCCCAGCAGATGCAGTTCGACCAGCGCCCGCCCCTCGTCCCCCAGGACTCGCACTTCTCCCAGTCGCACCGCCCCGGCAGGCTCCCCGCGCCCGAGGAGCTCGCCTCGCGCCTCGAGGAGGCCAGCACCTCCGCCAAGCTCCTCACCCAGTTCGTCACGTCGTCCACCGCCCAGGAGCTCCTGGCCAACGACCTCGTCAAGGAGTTCGCCTCGCGCTGCCAGTCCGCCTCCAAGAGCATACAGGCCTACATGTCCTGCGACAACCCCGCGCCTGACAACGACACCATGGAGTCGCTCCTCGACGTCAACGAGCAGGTGCAGGCCGCCCTGAACGCCCACCAGCGCGCCGCCCTCAGCGCCAAGAAGAGCCTCGGCATCGAGGGTGGGGGCGCGAGCACTCCCACCGTCGAGACGCCCAGCCCAGACCCGACCGCCATGGGGGGCGCGAACGGGAGCGGGCGCGCGGAGGGGTCGTCGAGTAGGGACGCGTCGAGGGTGAGGAGGGACAACGGGAAGGGGAGAGAGGATGCGCCGCTGCCCGCGCTGCCAGGGGGTTCAGGGGCGTCGGACAAGGGGAAGGGCGCCGCGAGCTACCAGCCGCCCCCGGGGCCCCCGCCCGGGCGGAGCGACGACGCGGAGGACCCGTTCCGGGACCCACAAGAGGAGGGGAACCACCACCAGAACCAGCAGGGCGGGTCGTCGTTCCTGGGGCACGAGGCGCTGGCGTTCGACTCGTTCCACCCGGGGTTCCAGCCCGCGGGGACCGCCTCCGGGTCGAGGAAGGAGGACGACGACGACATCTATGGCTCGGGGCCGAGGAGGTAGAGCCCGTGGAGAGGAGTCCAAGGTCTCTTTTTTTCTCGTTTGTTATAGGGGGGAAGGATATGCGTTGTTGGATGGAGAGAGCCCTGCTGTAGAATCTTTTCGAGCGAATATTCCCACCACGTTTTCGCCTTTTACGTATGAGCCCGATCCTGCGTGTTGCTCTCGGTTTGATTCTGTGTCGCGTGAAGGGAGGGCGTGTCTAACGAGGCGGAGCCCTTGAGGTCGTCAGAACTGATGCGTGCGCTCATGAACAGAACTGCTCCATGCCGCCCTTAAGAGAGACCCCATGCATGGCACCTTATTCACTCGTATCAAGGGGATGCTTTCTCAGAACCCAGCCGTGCCCCAGCGCTTCGGTTCAGGCACATCCAGCCGTGCTCCGGTATTGAGGCGAACTGGCCCTCCCCACGACCGCCCGCCTTCCAGCCCCCCTGCCGGCTTTAAACCTCCTAATCCCACTGGCTGCGGACGCAGGAAGGATAGAGGACAGCTCCCGAGGCCAAATATCCACCCCGGCCCAACAAAGGGCTACATCGTTAAACGAACACAACACGAGGGCTCACATCCTCTGGCGAGAATCGAAACGTGATTCCTCGATGTGAAAACGCCGCCAAGCTCATAACTTCCGTAAAGTCAGTGCGTTATTGGGTATAGCATGCCACGTCAGACTGTCCACCAGATACGCTTGCCACGTAGAACGGCCGCCCGCTAGTATAGCCTTGTTAAATCCTCTTTAGATCCTTCCTAGGCCGTTTAGCTTTGAGAATACTGTAGAGTGGCGTAGATCAGATATGCTCCTGGAAACGTCGTACGAAACGTCAACTCTACAATCCCCGCCCTGCCCCAATACGCAGCACAGATGAGGCCCCTTTCTTTTAGCGGTTCCGCGGCCGTCCCGCTTGGAGAAGATGGCGCAGTAGGCACAGCTCGAATTCAAAGTTAATTGGACGCGGAGCTCCCCGTCAGCCATTTTCTCTCCATTAACCGTCCCCTTCAACACTCGAAGTGCGTCTATGGGGAAACCGCAGGCACAATGAGCGGTGTACCCCTTCCCCAGCACTAGGCGCCCGTAGCTGAGCTAGCAACCACAGGCCCGCTGTCATGGAGCCCTGCAACGGAGTTATGCCCCTCGCAATGGTGCTGTGGGTCCGCCAATGCCCTTAACAGGCTCCCCATGCGCAGGGATCTCGTTGAGACAGGCAAGAACTCACCATCGTCAGGAAACCAGCGGTAATAGCCCTGTTCTAGCGGATGTCTTTCTCCGTCCAGATGGAGAGATTAGCCTCCAAGGAGCCATGGCACTCCCATTACCCCGTCGGGTACAATTCGGCGTAGCAACGCGGGACGGACCGTTGCTCACCCAGCCTGTCGGTAGTGTGGGTCGCCGCCAAGCTAAGCAGGGGGGGCTGACGTCGGATCCCTGTTGGGGACAAGCCCAGCGGCCCGGGTCACACGAGAAACTTCAGGAGACCACAAAGCAATTTAACTAGGAGCTCAGAAGGGCTAGGAGACCCGCTGCCGCTCGCAAGTCCCTGCTGAGATCCTGCCAACTCTAGAGAACCGCCCCTGTGCAACTCGAAGTTGGCTATCAACTGCGGTCCCACAAATGGCTGCTCGCCAGCCTCGAGCCATCCGAGCCATTCCTCTCAAGAACTTGTGGGCTAAGAAAGCCGCCCGAGACAGTTCTTCCTTTTTGGCTTAAAGATTGGGGGCGCGGGCTGGCTAAAGCATGATAGGCCAGTATTCGCCATCTCGTCCGTAAACGCAAAGGCCTATCCTGCCCGTGGGAAGTAGGTGCTGCGCCGACCGAGGGACTAGAGCGCCAGGATGACCGAGGCAAGCTGCCAACTGCCTGCGCCAGCTGGCCCGAAAGGAGCCTGTGAGCATAGGTATAGCAGTACCACAGCTCTAGACCATGTTTCCTAACGCGCCCGGACTTGATCAACTTGTCTGCTCTTGCACAACTCAAGTGACACAACTTCCAATCCAATGCACAACCTCCTTCGAACATGCCCCCGAAGTTCCCACGGCCTTCGATATCGTGATGAACGGCTAGAGAGCCGAGTTACGTCGGCCAACTAGGCCGTTGTCGGTAGACCTTTGTCCACCCAAGACAGTATTCGTCGCGCCTAACTTGGACTAGAACACAGCGCAAATTTCTGTGTAATGCTGCCCACTTTAATGGCGCACAAGACACTTGACTAAACTGTTTCTCAGCTCCTGAAGCATTGACAACTATATCAAGGGTGGGTTTGTCTTTTACCACCCTGGGGGCCATCGTTGAGTATTGCCCGCAGATTTTTCCAGAATTCCGGTCGGCGGGGATCCGCTCCAACTGCAAAACAGCAAGCTCGCAAACATGATAAAATAACGCGAAGTATTCTCCTGAAGGGAAACAGACAGCTCCATGTGAGCCCGACGCAACATGAGGCAAGTCCTCTTGGGCATAGATCCTCATGTCGTCTCGTGACGGGATGACGCAGGCATATTAGATCGAAACCAGGTATTCATCTAGCAAGTAACAGCCGGGGTTGTATGCAGAACCTGTATCAACATGACCCAGCCCCTTCGGGAATGCAACAGTAGAAGCCTTGTGTCATCCCGGCAACGAGTGCATGCAGAGCGTCTGATATCCCCTCCGCGGACAACAATGCTGTGTCAGGTGATTCAGCATGCCCGCTTGGAAAGGGGTGATAAATAGATGCTGCTCCTCTGAGTATCCGTCCATCGACTTCGATGAGCCATACCATATAATCCCCTCTAACCAAGCAGCGCCAAGCACAGGGAGTAAAGTGCCATGAGGGCGGAAAGGCTCAGGGCCCGAGTGATGCCCGGAAGGGCGCCAACGTAGGTGACCAACCCGTCACGTACGTGTGTATCGTCTTGGAAAGGAGATACACTTGTATGGGAATCCGAAAAGCTCGGCGAAGCCATCTGGACCCATCCCACTTAGCATTGATGTATGGATATGGCGGCTGACAGGCCTGTTGAGTCCACATATCTCTGCCTTGCGTTGGTGTGATATGCACCCACCATGGTATGGTTGGAGCTGATAGACCAACACGGGTCCCGGGGTAATGAACCAGGAAACAATCAACAGGGTATCGAACGAAAAAAACCCAATTAGATTAAGGGCAACCTTTCCATTGTGCTGTATATAGCAACTGCCTTTCGCTTACCCTTCTCCTCTCCTATGTTGAGAAAGGATGCGCAAAGCTGGACGGGTCGAACAGACTACAGCAACACAACTCTTTGAATTATGCCAACTGTGGAGCAAGGAATGAACCAAAAATAAAGGGAAAGGGATTGGGCGAAAGTGAACGGTATCTGTCCCTTCTTCCTCAACATCGCCATGGGGCACGCCAACCAGGTCCCTTTACCCTCACCGCCAGGTAGGGGGAACCGAGCAGACCAACACACTTTATCGTATGATCTCGATAATGCGAAAAGGCGACAGCGACTGAAGTAAACAATGCCCGGTTGGGTTTGGAACCTGGGCACTCGCCTCTGTATCCCGGCATGCCGCTATTTCGCGTTTACCGCCTTGTGGAACCTTGGGCCAGGACTGGAATGGAAAGGAAGGCGGTAATAGATGAAAAGTGTCCGTTCCGAACAACAAACAGAAGGCGACGGGAGTAGTGCGGCCGGGCAGCATCACTTGATGACGCTTCAAAGCGGTGTTCCCCAAACAACCCACCCAAGACGCTTGAGCGAATTGCAGAAGCGTTGAATCGAGAGGGGGGTATGTTTGGAACGGCTGCAATCGAAAAAAATAACGACTTTGTCCACTTTCCCGATGGGCCGTGTACCAGCACCTATTCCCTCTTGTCCGCGCTTGCAATGCTCCCGGCCACACAATATAGATTTTCCGCATCGACTTCGACCGCGTAGATTCGCGCGCTGCCAATTCGGCCCTTCAGCTGCTAAGCCTCGCGCCATTGGTCATGACCATTCGACTGGGTGAAACCGCCGCCAACAAACACGGAGAGCGTTGTCGCCAGCCACCACGGCATGTAAACGAAACCACTCGGCTCGTCCCCTGCACACCGTTTCTAGTGCAGGCCCCACTCGAGGAAGCTATCGGAGCTGATATCGACTTTGGGACGAGTTTCGAAAGCGAAAAGGAGTGTCGTGGCCGCCTCGTCAGCGCTCCGCCGACGCAATGACAATTCCCTCAGCCTTGCTTCAAGGGACGACGGCGGGAGCTCCCTGGCAAGCAGCGAAGAGCTTTCGTGTCTCGTTTTCCGCCGCGGCCGGGTGAGTCGGACTAATCGGCGTGGGATGGCTTCGCATATCTGCGGGACGGACAGACAGGGGTCGCGGGCCTATTCGACGCCCTATGCGTCGAGAAGGTTTTGGGAGACGGGTCGACCGAGTGTTTCCCGGCGGGGGCAATGCTTCGGTTGTAGCACCACACGAACGTGTAGGAGGCTAGCTTGGGGCGGGTGCTGGTGCCAGAACTTGATCGGAGGAGAGCCTTGTTCGATCTAGCCCGCTTATCCGATAGCAGGATGCCCATCGCCGCAGCAGGGACGGATAGGCAAGCGAAGGAGTATAGCAGCCGCGCACTCTCGACAGTCGAAGAGCCTCCTGCCCGTCATCGGGTATCGTTACGTCGAGCGGGCACAGTAAACGTCCTATGTTCGTGTCAGTATAAATAACATCTCGCAGCGAGCTATAACCTGACGGGGATCTCACGATGGCAACATAAACCGCGGAACAAACAGATGGAACTCAGACGACGCGAACGAAAGAAGTTCCCGTTCCGGGTCACGCCCGACGCGTCTGACACGGACCTGACGTGCCCCTGATCCAGAATCAAAACAGCAAGCCCCCGTCCAAGACAAGACAGCGGACGCCCGAAAGGGCATCCTGTCATTAGACCAATGCACGTCACCGCCAGCGTCTCCTCCCCGAGACATGAACGTGGAGCGTGCGCGATAGCCTTTTGATACAGACAGAAGAGGTGTTGATACGGAAGAACGCGATAGTCGTCTCCCCAACACGCGCAAACACGTGTGCGCCGGGGGAAGGAACGGCCTTCTTTCCCGTTGGCGTGTCCGCCGAGCGCCGGCTCGGGTAATCTAAGAATAAGGTTCAGCTAACGCAACGCCGGCGCGGGTCCCTCCTTCCCCATCTTGATGCCCCCCTTCCCCCTTTCCAAGTTTTCCTTCCCTCATCTCACGCCTCCTTACTATCCTCGTTCGTCAATGCGATCTAACCCCCTTAGCTTGCTCCAACAATAGAAAAGGAGATAGTTTGCGTGGGTTTCCACCCGCATTCCTAGGATGGGGCAGTCTTCCGAGACATGAGGGTTTCCAGCATGGGGATAGCGTACGATAGTTCTTCTGAAGCCGGAGGATACACGCAGCTGCCGATGAGGACGAAGGATTGCGTGTAGCTAGGGAGGAACACTCGCCTGTTGTCCTCCCCCCCCTTCGCGGGATGATCCAGTCGACCTTCACGGCCATCCACTAGTATGAGACACAGGGTTCCATCCCCGCGCCGGCACCTCGGCGCCATCCCCGTCCCGTAGAAAGTTCAATTGACAAAAAACGAACGAACCCCGTAACTTGCAATCTCCCTCTCAGTACTCGTACGCAAAAGCACACCGAGGCACAGTAGACTTCGCTTTCCCCCCTTTCCGTTTACCGGCGGTGCCTGCCTCGCCGGGCCTAGTGGCCACCCTCGGCCTCGGGGAAACAGGCAGGGGCGATGGACGCCTGGAGTCTTTCGAAGGGAGGATTCGAGGTCCCGTGGTGCCCAGCGGCTGCGGCTTGCCATGCGGCCCCCCTCCTTCACTCGGCGGCTGCCTGCCTCCGAGGTACCCAACCCACAGCCCAACCGGCCGCCTTCCCAGAGACATAACAGATTGTACAGAGGAGACATGCATGTAGAGTCGGGTTCGAGTGTCTTGCAGCTCGGGCCCCATCCTCGCCCAACGATCTCCGTCATCTCCTTCGCCCACGCCCCCCCTTCCCCCCTCCTCCCCGACCCTTGTCCATGCTAGGCTGTCAGTACCCTCGGCACCCTCGACACTCCTTGTACAAGTACCTTCAGGAGGGCAGGTACTGTGCTGTGTTGTACAGCCTCGAAAGCCTCCAACTCCACCTCCGTCGGACGGAGACGGAGACGGGGACCCACGAACACAGGCCCAGAGCGCTTCCGGCCCGCCTCGCTCGGCCCTTTCCCTTCCCTTCCCTTCCCCCCTTTTTCCTTTCCCGTCCACGGGCATCTTTCCCGCATATGCAAGCAACAAAAAGAAGCTCCACTCCCACCTCCTCACAGTCCCCGACCAAAAGCAAAGAAAAAAACCAAAAAAAAACTCCCCCACGTAGCAATCCCCATCTCGGCCTCGCTGGTTTTGGCCGTGTCTTGCTTTGCGCCGCGGCCCCCTCCCCTCATGTTCATTCGCGAAGCCTTGGCCCTGTTAGCATCTCCACTTTCCGCACTCCGTTTTTCCCTTGTCACCCCCATCTGGGAAATTGGGGAACCATGCCAGGCAAAACCCCCTTGCTATACGCCCACTTCCCAGTTCCCACTCTGGGGGTCCCGCCGGGATGCAACGGGCCCGGTGCGCTGCGGCGTCTTTGCTCTCGCGCTAGACATCCTTCGCCCGGCACGCACCCGGATATCCGCCGCCGTTCCCCCCCTCCCCTCATCCCCAACGTGGAACGGCGCATGGCCGCTAGCGCACGAACCTACATACAGCTATATGCTGCCCGTCGGACGGCGGCCCTGGCCCCGCGGAGTGCGCAGCTAACCTGGTAGGTACTGCGAGACAAGGCTAGGGATACTTTCTTGTCACAGTGGCCACCTCTTATCTTCCTGTTCCCCCGTTCAGGTGCGTGTTGTGTGTTGGGGAGTGATTGGGCGAGTGCGTCGGAGAGACTGCGGTGGCCAATCACCTCGAACGCCTCGTACAAGAAGAGGAAAAAGCAATGGGAATACCGTGGAGCCGGTGAAGCCGGTGAATCCGTGGCTATCAAGAAAACGTGCTCGTACATTGGAGAGACAGGTTAAAAAGCAAAGAGAAAAAAGCGGTTGACAGCCAACACATGGTTCTCGCCGAGGCGAGATGCAGGTCAGCACTAACAGGGCGAGAGACAGCCGCTGCGCCCAATTGCCACATGCATGCGGTCCGCACAGACACACGTAACGCTGCAGGGCGAGCGAGCCACTAAACCGACGACGCATAGCATTAGAATTGAAACTCTCGAACTGCAAAGAACCGCAGTCCCGCCTGAACCGAAGCGATCACCGAGCCCCTCTCCTCGACGTCTGCCGCTAGCCAGCCACCTTTGCTCCCCCCTCTCTTCCCCATGCCCGGACACGTCAACTCTGCATCTGTCTCCCCCGCTCCCCCCTCTCCTCGCGCAGCAACCAACCACCCCAGTTCCCTCGTTCCACCTCCACTCCAACCCTCCCTCAAGAGCAAACGGAAGAACTCGGAAAGGATCAGACAGAGAGAAACCTCTCGACCCTGAAAGAGGACTCATAAACCAGGCTCATCACCATTCAGTAAACAGTAATAATACTAGAGGAATAAAAAGGTATGTAGAAAATAAGTATAGACTCCGTAAACGCTTGGGAATCAGAAACAACCGTGGGGGAAAAAAGCAAGACTATGGACGTTAAAGCATACAAAGCCGATGGGTTGCCGCGAGGCAGAGCTATTCTTTCCTTTTAATGATGATTGGAAACGTGATGCGTGATAGTAGGTCGGTGTGAAAAAAGGTGCTTCAGGTCGTGACCAGGGGGAAAACAAAAGACAACCATAACATGCAAAGACATAAATGCAAATAGCCAGACCCCGTAAAACATAAACCGGCTCGTGGATCCTCCCCTTTTCCTTCCTCATTACAAACTAAACCACCTAGTTCCTCATCGCTACCCGCTGCTTCCAAAGCATATCGGGGAGGATGGGGATTCTTCTTTCATCCGCCTTGTTTCGTTTCGTTTCGTTCCGTTCGTTTGTTGCCAAACTTCGCTTTTCTAAAATGATATTTTTGGGCAAAGCCTGCTGGCCCATGAAAGTGCCGAGGCTTCGTAGAAGACCTCCAGACAGCAAGAGGAGGGGGTTTGTTTCAGGCGTGGTTGCCCGTGGGCGGTTTCTCCCAGTCAACCGCCCTTTGAGAAGTTGACTCGCCGCTAGAGTGCCGGAGAGTAGGAATCGGCGCAGATTGGATTCCGCCGCGTGTTTCGTTCTTGTTGGATGGTGCCGATAGGGCCATTGGGCGGGTTCGGTCAAGTTTGTCGAAGTGTGTAGGTGAATAGCAACACTAGGCGCCGTATTGGTGTCTTCCACTAAAGGAGCCGCGAGCAATGTGCAACCAACGTGTCGTCTCGCCGAACCAAAACTTTGCCTCCTCTTCTCACGGCATAATCATACCTCTCCCGTACCACATCACACCTTCACTTCGGCCCGCGGCCCAGCCGACCTAGCATACTTTTATCCATATCATGCGTACCAGAGTCACCGAGGATACTCTTGACACTCATAACTGATGTCGATCCCGGCCCGGATGGCAGCTGAATGCCCGGCTGCGGAGTCGGCGTTTTCGTCGAGCTGCCGCTGCGCGCTCCGGCATCGAAATGCCCGTTCGTGGCCGAAACGGCAGAAGCCGACGTCGCCGGAGATCGCTGAGGCGGCGTCGGGCCGCTCGCGGACACTGGAGGCGTATGCGTCCCGGTGGGCGGAACGGGCATCGGCGGCTGAGACGGGTAATACTGGCTTCGCGGGCTGTTGCTACTCGACACCGGCGATCGTCGGTACGCCTCGTCCTCGTTTCCGTTCGGGGGCGGGAGCCGGCGCTCGTGGCCCTCTTCCGATTCACGCCTTCTGCGCCTCCCACTAGCAGACGTCGCGTCAGACTCGGAGTAGGGCGAGTTCACATCCGTCGGTGAGCGCATCGCTGGCTGGTAATACGGTGGCGCACCCTGGACGTGCGGCGGTGGATATTGTACGGCCTGGGGGGGTGCTCCCGGCGGCGGCGGAGGACCTGCAGGTGGCCCTTGGCCAGGCGTAGCAGGACCACCACCGGGTAGAGGTTGACCGTAAGCCCCATACAACGGGGTCCCGGGAGGCAGACCGCCGGAAACAGCCGAGACGTGGACGAAAGCCGCAGTGCTGCTGGAAGAAACTGGCTGGAAGATACACTCCTGGTTCATCCTAGTACAATTGATGCACCTGCCGCCGGGGGCGTTCTGGTAGCCGCTGCACCGAATCTGTCGCAATGGTCAGCACCTAGAGCTCCTCAACGCCAACAACCCTGTCGAGAACCACTTACCTTTCTCTTGCGGCAGTATCGGCACGCAATCGAGGTTCGCTGCCGAGGAGCGGCCTGCGCGAGCGGGGGTCCAGGAGGTCCCGGGGGACCTTGCTGGTAGGGATATCCGTTCCTCGGGTGGCCGCCGTTGGCATACTCCCCCTCGTATCGAGGAGGGCCCCGGTAGTCGGCCTCGGGCCTCGCGTGAGGGTGGCCGCGGTAGTCGTCGTGAGGCGGGGGCTGGCCGCGCCCATAGTAGTCCGGAGGAGGCGGAGGGCCGCGGTAGCCTGCGTAGTACTGGTCTCGGTCGTAGGGTGGTCGTCTTTGCGCATAGTATTCGTCTCGGGGGTCAGCGTGCGGAGGGTAGTTCGGCGATCGAGACTCCATCGGCGGGGGCGCCTGGAGAGGCGGTAGGGGCGGTGCTTGGCCGTTCTGCGGGGGCGCTGGGTAGCCGTTCGCGGCTTGGGGGTGCGGCGGCGCGTATCCGTTCCCGGCGGGCGGCGGGGGTCCCGGATACCCAGGCTGGTGGTCGTATCCGCCGTTGGGATCCCGCATTGGCGGGAGCGTCACCGGCGGCTGGGACGCCTGAGGCTGTCGTGACCGGTCATCTCCGGGAGGAGGCTGGTACTGGCTGTGGGGGGATCCGCCGTCCATGCTCTGCGGGCGAGGAGGGTACTGGGATCGCGGCGACTCTCCATCTGCGGGATATTCCCGGCTTCGATCGTGCGGGGTCATATTTGCTGCTGTGAAATGAGGCATTGGTCCTCCTGGCCTGGGCCTGCAAACGCGGAGCGGCAGCCAAGGGTGATGCGCCCAACGCAAGCCTTCACCTGCTGGCTACTGGAGGGTGATTTCAATGGTCGCCGGGGCTCAATTGCTCAAGGGCCAAACAACTGCAGGAGCTTTCTGATATCAGTAAATATCCCAGCCTCGGCCTGATCGATTGGCGACAAAAAGTCACGCCCAAGATTGCTAGGAATGAGGAGGAAGGCACGAGCATGCTGCATGTGACCGCAAACCTTAGCTAGGGAGGGGGAGCAAAGGGACTCACAGTGGGGTAGGAACGTATGCGCCTGGTGTGAGGAAGGAGCAGTCAGGCCCAGGCATGAAGAGACAGCAGGCAGGAAAAGAACGGTGATGCGAATGGGGCTTTAAGGAACAGAAGGGGATGACAGCTTTGTGGAAACGAGAAAATAAGACAACCAAGCCGCCCAGCGTTTTTGAAGACCACAAGACTCCGAAAGGGGATAAAAGGAAGCACGAGTGCGACAAGGTGCTGGGGAGGTGGGAGGGAAGGTTATTTAACAAGGCCGAAGGAACTATGGGTAGGTACCCCTTGGGCGGGACGGGATGGGGAAGGAGGAAGGTTTTAGGACCCCAGAGCGTAGTGGCGGAGAAAATACCACGGCTGTGGTATCTCGGCTTGATGGTGGACAAGGTCTCGTGTAAAGCGTCCAGGGGGTGGTGGGGTGCGCCGCTGGTGGGAGGGGGTGTGGGATTTGGAGAGGACAAGGTACAGGGGTACATTGCAGCGGGAACACGCCCCCTTTGGGCTGACCGCTGATGTCGGTCGGTGGAAGGAACCACTGGGCGGGCTGCTTGCACTGGGCTGGCACTGGGCTGGCCGGTCAATGTCAATACCCGCCGGCGGACAGGGCGGGCGGTGGATCAGGCCTCTGCTGCCTGTGCTGGGCACCCCCTAAAACCGTCATGCTCGCTGGCGCCTGACGAGATGCTTAATCGGCTCTAGGACAGCGTGTCAGGACAAAGCACGGGCATCTTACCCCGCGGACCTGACAAGATGTCACGAGATCATAAGGGTCTGTTTTGGCTCCCTCAGCATCAATCACTTGTGCCGAGGACAGGATAATCTGGAAGCGGAGACATGATGCCATCAGCCATGTCCACGTTGAGGCACACATGTCAGATCAAGATGGCCCGGGCAGGAGATTGCGCGTCTGTCAGCAGCGGATTCGCTTCCGCCCGCCGATATCGCATGTCCCCCTCTCCAACTCGATATTGCATTTGGACGCCCAGTCCTCGGCTGCTCGCTCCAGGCCGCCTCCCGTCGCAAACAGCCGCCCCTGCCACGTATTATTCGGTGGGACGGCGGGGGGACGGGGATCGAGCAAATCGGGCGCGGGCGGGACGCACGGGAGGGAGGGCACGCCCGCCACAGTACAACCGGTCGGTATCCAGCGCCCGGTGTCTCCCGCGTGGGGAACGTGGAAAGAGGCAGAGACAGCCAGCAGAGACAGGGTTCTGCCAGGTGCGCGTGTCGCGGCTGCGAGGATATGCTATCAAGCAGGGGTGAAGGAGACGAGATGACGATGAAAACGCCAATTCACCACGAAGCAATGCCTGAACGGGCGCGGATTTTCAGGCGCTGGCCCACTTGCACATTCCATGGGGAAATTGAAAGTCTCCTCTGATCTCAATCACCACTCCTCGATATCCCCTCGCGAGGAACACCCGGATAGTTTCGCACGTCCGGCCAGGGAGCCCAAATGCCTTGACGCCTGGCCGCTGGCCGAAGCAGCCCAAAAGGCAACAGCTCCACGGCCGAGGATTGCCCCAGCCGTCCCTCCCTCCCCGCCCGGCCCCGTGCGTCGAGCCGGCGAGCCGGCGAATGGGCGGCCGCAGCGAAAAGCGGGTGAGGCGACGCACTGGGAGAGGGGGGCGCACCGGGTGGGTACGATGCCCGAATAAAAAGCTATATAAAAAAGAAAAGAAGAAAAAAAACAGGGACGGGGGCGGCGTGAGTGGTGCGTCCGCGCGTGGGGACCTGAGATGTGGGTTGCAGTGGGATTGCGCCTGGTCCCGCGCCCGAGGCCAGGGTCGCACAGTTGGGCTCGGTCACAGGACAGAACGACGGGGGGTTTTTGGCAGGGGTGTGTGTGTGGTGTGTCGCTTTTCTTGTCGCCGCAGGCCCAGCTCACTTCGCGGCGAGATCGGCGGTGGATCCCTTTCCCTCCTCGGCCAGGGATAGCGAACCAACAGTCCGGGGCACGGAGGCCGACTGTTCTCGAACGCAACCCTATTTCCACGGGGGAAAGTGAGGTGCGAGGATCGCCATTCCTTCGCGCGGTTTCGAAAGTGTGGAAGCCCTGGGAGGAATGTGGCACTATTGAACGATGACGCCGTCCCGTCTCCTTATATTTAATGCACCGAAGGCTGCCGCCTCATTTTCCCCTCCCTTTCTCGGGTGTACCTGTTATAACGGGGCAATGATGAGCGTAAAAAGAAACAAAAGGCCTCCCATTGGAGACGGCGATCCCAAGGCTCCCTCCCCCCCACGCTCGGTGTCTTCTCCGTAACAGTAAGTTGTTTCGTCCCACCGCACCTTACCCCGGCCAGCGAGCGTGGCGGTTTGCTCGCAGCTCGCAATCCCTGTCCGGTGCCCAGCTCGCTCGACCCGAGCCCTTCTCCCAACCCCAGGGCGCAGCCCATCATTGGCCAGTCGCCCCCTCCCAATGGCGCGGGAGAACCGTCGGACCGGGACCCATCGGCTCCTCGGCGTGGGTCCCGCCCAAAAAGTCCAGATCCTTCCCTCGCGTCCTTCCCCCCTTTCGACGATCCAATTCGTCGAGTAGGGCCGTCATAGTGGGGGATATAGCGCAAGTGGGGGAGGTCATGGTTTACGAGGTACGAGGTTTGCAGCGCGGCTCACCGGCCCTTTTCCGGACGTGGAGAAAAGCTGCGAGCAGAGGCAGGGAGCGAGCGGGAGTCACGCTGAAAAGGGGCCGCCGTGTAAGCCGGGCGGGGGTGAATGGGCTAGCGTGCGTCGTCGTCACAAGTGTGCTCAGTGGAGCCAGCCACCCCGGCAATCACGGCCGATGCTTGGTCGTCTCGTAAAACGTCATGGTTTCTCCCGACCAATCCCCGGGTTTACATGAAGCCGAGGGCGCAAGGTGGTATTTATCTCCCCGCCCCGCCCCGATTCCATCTTGGACGCAAGGTTTCTCCGAGATCCTGGGAAAGGGGTCGGCCTAGCAGGACTCAACATGGGCGGGACGGCGCGGGTGTGGCACCAGACGTTGATGGCTGTGTGAAAAGTTACGTCGGAGGTTGCGGTCCGCGGCAGGACGATGGTGGGTTCAGAGGCGGCCGGTGGAACAGCTGAAGCGCTGGGATGGGCAGCGCTAGCCGGGGTAGGACGGCCAGGGGAGGGACAGGTGCTGAAGGGCAGAGATCGGGGATTGAGCTTCCGGATCGCATTTTGTCATTTGTCAGTTTTATTCCCTGCACCAAGTACGATTGCACCGGCGAGGCCAAAGGTTAAATTCTAGTGTCAATGGTGGAGTTGCTGGTTTGTCCCTGAAAAGCAAGATAGGGGAAGATGGCGACTCTGCTGCCGGCGTTGAGTTCGGATCTCCATGTATGTACATGATTCCACGCGCATTGTTCATTCGAGGTATTACTCCTCTTGGCCTGCCCCTCGTATGCCTCCTGCGATGGATACACCCTCCACGAGACCCGCTAATATCGCTGAAATGATGCCAAAGCCCGGGCCTCAATTGCTGGCGAATGGGGAGCCTGGGGAATGACCAAAACTCCGGCCGCGGCCCGTGCCTGTTAGTGGGGAACGCTCAGGCTCGCTCGATATGACAGTTCACATTTTCGTGGGCGTTCGAGGCCCTCCGCAGTGAAGCACTATCATACACAATACACGAGAATGGCGAGGCCAAGCGGGATAACGCGGACAGCACATCTTGGTATTTCCCCACGGAAATATACCGCGGGCGCCACCTCCGGACTCGGCCCCGAGTTTGGCTTTAGCGAGGTCTGAGAGCGACAAATGAACCAGATGGAGCGCTGTGCATCACCCCGGCACTGGTAGACACTAGCGGGAAGAATACCAGACATTCGGAGCCCAGTCATGAGCGAAGCCCCCAATAGCACGGAGAAGACTAGCGAAAATGCGACCGTGACAGGCGGAGCTGGCACATCCTCCGCACGCCCAATCAGGAAGTGGCGTTGCGGAAGGAACGAGCGGCCGGGTCCGGAGCCAAGACAAGACGGCAGCCCACCCACTCAAACGATGAACCGCCCACAGTACTCCGGACTTCGGCGCGAGCATCCCGCGGATGGGGAGTGCGATGGGGAGGAGAAGAGGGGCGTGAGCCGCGCACATCCCGCCTGCGGGCCCAAACGGCAGGAAAAAACCAGAGAGCGAGCCTCTTCCCGTGTCTTTGCTCTCGGGAGGATGCGCGGAGAGTAATACTACCGGATGTTTGGGGGGCGGAGCGGCATAGGGTGGGGGTTCCAGGCGGGATCCAAGTTTCGGGATTTCCACAGCAGCACGCCCCGTGTTTACGGCGATCCCAGCTCACTCCTCCCGCAAGCGTCCCAGCTGGCCCTCTGACGTCTCTGCCTCCTCCCCCCGCCACATTGCCCAACCCCAAGCATTGGCGGCATGACGTGACGTGACGCTTCCCTGCGCCAGCGCATCGGCAGTTGCGGCGCCCGCCACCGATGACGCCCTGCACATTAAAAGGAGGGGATCGTCCTGAAGGCTCAGCCCACCCTTCGTTCCTTCGGTGGGGTTTCCGCCGGAGCGGCCGCCCGCGCGCGTGACTGTGACGGGATATCGGCGGCACCGATTTCTTGGGGGGAGGGAACGGGGGGGTAAAAGAGCCAGTCGCAGCGAAGGAAAACAACGGCCGGAACGGCAGATCTGGGTAAAGCGGGGCGTGCCTGGGGTGGGGCGCACTTTGCCTTGGGAAGAGCGCCGGACCAAGCGAGCCACATGGCCTTTTGTGGGTCCCAGGGCGTTTCTCCCCGCCCGTTCTCCACGCCGGTCAACCCTTCTCGACCTGTGAGGGGACGTTTTCCTTTTTTTCCCCTTGTCTCTCGCTGTGACAGAGGTCTCGTCACATGAGGGGCGCTTCCTGCTGTTGGCTCGTGGAGCTGAAATCATTCCCACGCATGGGGCCGGCAGAACGGTGATGGGCGTGCGTTGCTTTTTGGGGAGATGCCGCCGTCCACGTGAGGGAGTTGGGATGGGGGCGTGTGCGTGTGTGGACGTGCGCGCGCCTGCCGAGGCCGAGGGACCAGCACACATCAGAGATCTTCTCATCCCTGTTGCCTGCCGCGCTGACGGGCGGACGCGGGTCGGTGCGTGTCATCAAGTGGTGGAGGCTTGGCGCGCCGTGCACCGAGCGGGAAGGGGACGATCCAAATGCGAGATGGACGACTCGGCGCCCGGACCCAAAGCTCGTCTATTCCCAACAAAAGAAACGGGAGATCCAGGGACCGACCTCCGACAACGCGGGGGCCGTCTCGGCTGCGGAGTGGCTCCTTTTTCGACACCGCGACGCGTTCGAGAAATAAGTGGGTGAGCCTGGCTCAGGCCTCGTTCGGTAGCCCGCGCTCAGAAAAGAAAGAAAAGAAGGGATTACTTCTCGAAGAAAAAGTGGTCCCTGACTGATCGGCCACGTCGTGTAACCCAACACGGCCAGATACACCACAAGCCGGCCATCACTCTCCTTCCCCATTTTATCCTTTTGGCCCCCGTCCCGCTTCCTTCCCTTCCCCCCCCTAATCCCCGGGACCCAAAAGCTACTTCCCATCGGCCCTCGTAAAAATTCCTGTTTCTCGGCTGAGAAAGGGGGGGCGTGTGCCGAGTATGTATCTGCACCCCAGCCGCGGAACGAAAATCAGGGAAAAGGACATCCCGACCCCCGGCTCGCAATCTCTGGGAACGGGACGAGATCAAAGACTCACCTGAGCCGGAAAACGCAATTGGGTGCGTTCGCGGTACCGACGCATGCGTGTGTGTGTGTGTGACGCAAAGGCCGAACGCCCTTCCCGCGCGGCGGCGAAACATGGACGGCCCCACCCACACACCCCCCTTGACGGGAAAAGTGGGTTTCAACATTCTCTTTCGTGGAGCCGAGGGAGCGTTCGTCGGGCCGCCCGACTTGGCGCAGCTTATTGGGAGCATCACGGGGAGGGGGGGTACGTAGCGAATGGGGGGAGGACCTCGTATAGCTTTTGAGTCAAACTGTGGCGAACGAGCCGCGCCGGGCCGATGGGGATGGGGGGGAAAACGGCCGCCCTGTGCATTGTGATACGACGGTGCTGGGGGGGGGGGGAGCAAGAATGAGAAAAGGGGCGGAGCCAACCGTCGAGGATATGCGGGTGCTTTTCCCATCGCGGCGACGTACATAAGCCCAACCGCGGGATCAGACGAATGGGACTAAATAAGGGCATGGAGAAGGGGAGAAGGGGTGTGTGTACTCGTAAGCGGGCTCTTCGACGGGGCTGGCTGTACGTCGCAATAGTATGTACGGCAGTGTGGGTGGTAGTATTGAAGAAAAGCCAAGCTCGGATGACGAGAAGAAGAAGAAGAAAAAAACGAAGCAGAACACGGATCCTCCCAGTCCTACCAGAAAACGGGAAAACGTCCGGTCTTTGTCCCTGGGCTCGGTTGCGGCCCGCATGGGGAATTGGGACGGGCTCATGCAAGATTCTCCCGTTTAGGCCGGGGATGGACGGGCGCAGGCGCGGGAAGGGCCCACCTAAATCCACGCAACGGCACGGGGCAGAATACAACCAGCGGCTGCCGCCTCGCCGCCTTCGATCCTGCCTGCCCCTATGCATGTTTTGACCAGGTTCATGTGTGATAGGGAGCAAAGGAACACCGCAGCTCTGGATCCTTCGACATGGGCGAAGCGGAGGCTTTGGTCCGTTGCGTTCGCAGGCTAGTATTTGTAATAACATGGCCAGGTAAGCGCTACTGGGAAGGAAGTGGCAGACAGGTACGCGCGCCACAGGCCCGTTTCGGACGATGTTCCCTTCTTGACGGGGCGAATCCCCGGGGGCAGGGCTGGGACGGCCCGTGCTGGGAAACATTCCCAGCTTGAAAGGATCACCGCCGTCCAGCCCGCGGCCGTTCCGTCCCAGCCGGGATTAATGCAGCCCGCCCCTTTCGCCGCAAACGGGAACGGTTTCCGAGGAGTTGTCTGGCGGCCGGCGGAATCGCTCACCACAATCTATTTTTATACGTCGTAGCCGACCCTCCCAGGCGCCACGCACATCAAGCCTGGGGGCGTAATAAAGACCGCCTCATATCCCGCGAGGATAAATCCGGGAGAACCCGCCGAATCTCGCATCCCTCGGCCCTTTCAAAAACGCCCCCTCCGTCTGGCATGTGCCCCGATCCCTTCGGTCCATTCCAAGGCTGAGCGCCCGCCGCAGGGCCGAAGGAAACACCCCCCTTGCTCCCCAACCCGGCCCGTCCCTCTTGCACTCATGCAGCCATCAGCATTTTCGCATGCGGAATCCTTCAAAGGCGCATAGCCTGTCGCCGTTTCCAGGAGGTACAAGTATGAACAGGGGAGGAGGAAGGGAAATCCCATCCGCGAGCCGCAAGAATGTAGCCCCAGTTTCCCGCTTCCCTATTTTAGCCACTTACATTAGGCTCTCCTGAACTTCCCCCCGGTCTCAGGATGGCCGGCTTCTGAGTGAAAAAAGAGGCGGCCGTAGAACCGGCCGCAGGCGGCACGCACGCCCCTCCCCATGTCATGTACACCGGCGGGCGGATGGGCCCGCACCCGTTCTTTTCGATTTCACCAATGGAACGAGGGACGCGCCCGCGCGCCCCCCCCGTCCAATAAGCAAGGGTTTGTGCAACGTTAATGCGCCGCGGCGCCCCGATTTTTGTCTCTTCTCGTTTTTTTGGGCCTGCCTGCCTGTTTCGTCGTTCGAACCCGGTGAAGAAGGGGGTCCGTTTTTGTCTCGAGAGGATCCCCTTGCGTTGGTGTTGGCTGTGATGCGGTGCGGCGAGTCGTGCAGGATGGAGGTGCTCAATTTGCTCCCGCTTGCGGCTTGTGTTCGTGCACAGGGCGTGAGGTGCCACCCGTTCAGAGGGATCCCCACGTCATCCCTTCTCTGGGGGCTGGGGGCTGGGTGCTGGGGAATGTGATCTCCGCGGTCATCGTGCGCGGGCTTACCGAGGCGCTTGGCGTCGAGGGAGAGGCTCCAGTGCTCACCGAGACACAAAGATGTCAGCAGGGCGATCGTCGCAGGGACGACCCGCAGGTGCAGGGCGGCGGGCCTCGCAATCCCCCGAAAGAAGTACCGACGGGATGCAGGCTCGCGACACCACACTTTTTGAGCTTATCTCCGGACAGTTCGAGGTCGGGGTTCGCATTCATTCGGGCGGTGGATCAAAAATGTTTCCGTGGGTGAAGCTGCAGAAACCATGCCCCAATTGATGAGCCCGTGCCTTTCCTCTATCCAAGCCAAGGCTGGCGTCGAGATCGATGTCTCTCCCCTTTTCGACTCCTAGCCACAGACGGAGACTCTCAGAGAATGACATGCCAACGCCCCGTGTCACGCATCACGAACCACAGATAGACCGCGATGGACCCAAATAAAAGGTAAAAGGACCAGAACGAGGTCTCTGTTGCGAGGAGCGATTAACAGCCCCGTTATCCGTCCTGTCTCGACTGGTGGGAACATCATCATCTCCACGCTTTCTCGCTTTCTTTCCTTTTTTTTCCCCTGCGCACGTTTTCCCCTACCGAGAGCGATTTTTGGCGGCGCCATCCCTGTCCCCTCTGCGGTCATATGACCCTCTCTCAATGCTCGTTAATCGCCACAATCTGGGGACGAATAGGGGACCCGGGCAGGGGAGCACAGCGCAGCGGGCGGGTAGCAGGGGTGGGGGTGATGGGAACGTCCACGTCTGCTCGGTATGCGGGGCGTGTGCGCGAAGGTCCGGCTGCAGCAGGGGTCCGGAATCTCAGGTAGTGGTACATCCCGTGGCGTCACCCCTGTCGTTTTGGGCCGTCCAGCAGGGGGACAGCTCAGTTGGCGCCCTGGGCGCCCTGCTGCGTTGGGGCCTTGCCTCGCCTGGAAAACCGGCGAACGCCCATTATCGTCCACTGAGAGGATCTGATTTGTCCTGAGTTTTGTTCATCGCTTGTGCAGCCCGGCCAGCGGACTTGCGCACTTGAGGGCGCGTGCGCCTGTATGTGGTTGAAATGGAATTATCCGAACATGGAGGCAGGATTTGTAGTTGAGCTGATATTGCTCGTCCCGCTCGACAAATCCTTGCGCCCCCAAGAGCGCCGGCGCTGTTCTGCTGCGGCATCGTGTCTTTCCCCTTCGTCTCCCTTCTTCATCACATCTCCTGACCTGACCATCACGCATGCATCCCAATCCCTCTCGCCGTGACGGTGTGCCGAGGGCGCATCATGACACCCATGGCCTGAGCCGGCCTCACCCATTGCTGGATGGAGTCGGGTGCATATTCCTTCCTGTACGTCGACGAGATTAACCCAAGCCACGGGCCAACCAGAGTGGCGTTGCACAATGCTGCCGCCGCCTCACGCAGCCGTCGTCACACCCTCGCCGGCTGCGGCTTTCGGCGCTTTCGGGGGGGTTCCGTCTGCAGGCTATCACGGCACGGTTGTAAGCGGTGGTTGTCACTGGTAGCTTCTGGGAGGATGTGGTTAAATATGGGATGGCATTGTCGAGTAGTGAGTGGGAAAGCAAAATGATAGCGCCGTTTCCTCCTTTCACACCCTAACCCTCGTCCTAGTGCCTTATCGAGAATGTCTACTCGGTATTGATCAAAGTAGCTAGGCGGTTGGCCGTTTGAATCCGACCGAGGCTGAGCGGACCATGGAAGCAACATTGGGCTTCCTCACCAGGCCTGAAAGCGGACCAGCTCGTTGGGCTCGGTGCGACGAACAGGCGCACCCCAACTCTTCCATGCTGGCCAGCCGGAAGAGAAGAGGAGTCATTCTCTGGCCGACCTCCCACAAAACAGAGGCGCACATGTGTCTCGTGGTACCTATCCGGTGCGATTTGACAGCTCCGAGATTCGCGCGGTGTAATGTGCAACCACGCCCAATGTACGGGAAACGGTAAGCCGGACCCCAGAAAGCCCACACATCCGCGCCCTCGACTCACGGCCCGCCAGCCTTCGGTTATTAAACCCCGATTTCCAAGCCACCGCCGCCTACTACTACTTCGCATTCCAGGGCGAGCACGCCGCACATGGATGGAAGCGGTGGAGGCCGGGGGAGGCTTTCTCGCCGCAGACGCAGGGTTCCACCGGCCGGCCGGCTAGGCGGCCCATCGGCGGCTCGCCAGCGAGTAATACTCGCTTACGTTCTGACCACCATCCACGTAGCTCCGCATCGACCAGATTAGAGGGCCCAGCGGCAAAGTCCACATCGCAGGGCAGCATGGCGTGCCACGCATCCTGCCCGCGGGCAAATGACCCCTTCACACCGCACTGCCCCACCGCCGGGGGCGTATGATGGTGGCCGTTCGAGCCAAAGGGGTAGGCGGCCGTACGGCCCTCTCCGCGTAAGCTCCACAAGCTACGCTCCGCATGAATCGGGACGGAGGCTGTACGGACGGCGTTGCGCATCCGAGGCGCTAGTGGCCGCGCCGCGGGCCCCGAGCGAGCTGCTTAGGCGGGGGCGATCAGGAAGCCGATTTGTCCACAAGCCACGCTCAACGAGGCGGGTCTGCGATGCTGGGAAGATGGGCACCTTTACTAGCCTGCCGGTCCAGCTCCACAATGACGATTTAGTCCGGCTGGAGCGCGGGGGCGGCGGCTGAGTTCGTCCATGCGGGAGGAGAGTCTGTTGCCGCTCACACGGCCCACTGGATCCAAGCGGCTGTAATAAAGTAAAAGAAAGGGGCGATAGACTCGGCGGCCCGGTCAGGTCCCGGTATGGGAAGGTGCGCTGTGTCCCGGCGCCAAATGCTCCTACTTTGTGCTACTCTCACATGCTAAGACGGGCTAGTGTTGGGAGTCGCAACCATGGTGCCTTCCCGAAGTTAATCGCGGCCCGGCTTCCGGCTGGATTACGAGGTAGGGGCGGCCAACATTGATGTCCATACTGCAGGAACAGTCCTTCTTGCCTACAAGTACATAGCGTTGTCTGGGCTTGAGGAAGCTCCAATGGAGTCTCGCCAAATAGGGGTTGGTAATGAGAAGCGCAAACCTGGCTAGCACCTGTACTTGGAAAAGAGCCATCAATTTCGTTAGATATGACTGCCCCTATTCCATGTCGCCCGACACCCACATGCGAACTCTGTGGACCGGTTCTCTTTGTCGTGCGGGGTACCGAAAAAACGAACGCGCCCTAACTCCATTTCTATCCACCGTGCTGTCTCGCTCTGCCGCCCAATCGTCAGCCTCAAGTCGCATTGCACAGAAGTACCGTCTGATTCCCGCGACTTATTCCCCACCAGTCCCTCGTACTTTCCCTCCCCGCCTCGCTGCTAGTTTCTGCTAATATCGAGGATGCAGGAGCGGAGTGGGGTGGCTAAACCTTAACGCCACCGCGTCCGAAGACGGCGATCCGAGCGAAGGGAGCGTCCAGCACTACCGAGCACACGGCAGGAGCTAACACTCGGGTCGTCGCGGCGCTCTCCACTAAATTTGGTGGGGGAGAAATAGGGGCCCGGAGCATTCCTCCTCGTCCCACTAGGAAATATGAGATGTTTGGGACCGCCCTCGACGATGAACGGGTCCGTCGGCATTCGACTTGCAATGCCATTGGGGGCCCCATACCATTGGGATGGCCCGAGCCCCGTTATTCTCCGTTGATGTCTCGCCCATACGTGTATACCCGTACCCCCCTTCATGGGAGGGACTCGCGCAAGCCTCGGATGGTGCGGTTCTAGGCCCCAGCACTCATCGTGTTCAAAGTGCGAGGTAGTTCTGCACTCGGCGTTTCTCTCCACCTTGAAAAAGTACGCACTTGCACACCTCCCCTCGCACAACCACGATTATCCGGTTCCCACGGATGATGGAACTCCCTTACAACTCCAACCTCTTGGCACCTTGCCGACGCTGCAACCTCGAGCTTGCTTTTTCCATGTTCATGGGTCCAGCTAACGGAGGAGCATTGATAGAAAGGGCGGTCAGAGCGATCCCTATTAACCACTCACTGGTGAGTCGGGAGTTGGTGGGGGGGCTAGGCGAACTGAGCTAAGGAACTCAATGACACCTCCAGTTGGGATCATCCTGGGAGATTCCGTGGCAGCGAACGCTGGCTCCATATTCGAGGAATGTACGAGGTACTCGGTGCGAATGTGGGCTGCGAGTGTTCGGGGACAAGAGAGACAAGCCAGCATCGCGGCAGACAACATCTCGATACGGTAGAGGCGGCCGTGAGCGGACCGAATTGGGGTTACTGGCCGGAGCTCGAGGTGAGTAATCCCTTGAGCCTCCGACGCAATGTTAACGTCTGATGCCCGCTAGTTTATGCAACACGGTTGGGCGACCCGACCCTTAATCTTAGCGTTGCTCGGGAGAGGGTTGACCCTGTGGACCGGTTGACCATCCCAATGGTACGAGCGTCCTGGAGGTGCCATGTACAAGGTAATACCGGCGTCCCCGAGGGCTAGCGGACGTTGGATCGGCGTTGAATTTGTCGGACACCTTCCCCAACGCAGCCTGCTGGTCCACACCAGCCCGTCAGGACGCCAAGCCTCGGGCGTTTGCTTCGCGATCCTCTCCACGAGTGTCTACCGTCTGGCGGGCCACCCTGTTCAACAAGGGTAGCACAATGGAGGGACCGGTACAGATCTGCGGTGCGATGGAAGCTGAGCAGATCATGCTTGTGGATGGACCACTCATGCCTGCAGTGCCACCATTCCTCGGAATTTGGCAGCTGGAGCGGGAAACGACGTGCCGCCCGGGCCAGAGCGGCCGTGCCACCCTCGCACCTGACAAATATCGGGCTTATGGGCCTCAGAAATTACTTCGCCCACAAGCGTCAGTCGAGCGGATGGTGTGGAGGCTGCGTTTGCCACCGAAGCCCTTCAGGGAGATGTATAGACCGTCCGTCTGATCATACGCCGGAAACAAACATGCCGGGGCGCTGGGGCCGGCGAACAACCCACACCGACGTGGTTGTTCCCGAGAGGAATTCGGGGGCCGCCTGTGGGCGCAACCGCCGAAGGGGTGGGTGGAACAGAGGCCGCGTTGGCGCGCCGCGATTGGACAATGGGAGACTATAGCAGTCACGAACCGACTCACGTGAGCAAATTTCTATGCGAGGAAGAGAGACGGTGGATGCACCACGGCTGTGCATTCCCGTCCTTCCCGTCCAGCGGCCCCGATTTTTTTCGCTCGTCCTGATCGCTGGTTTGTCCTCCCTTGCAAGCCTCGACCGAGCCATTCCCGATAGAGGAAAGCACGGGTCACCGCCGACCTGGCCCTGGAACGCCTGGACTTTTTCGCGAGGAAATTGGGAGTGGGGGACGTCTGGGGTATGCGAGGGGGGGCGTGCCCAACGCGATTTCCCTCGTGGCGCTTGACTTTATTGCACTCGACATCACGCAAATTGGCTTGCGTCATGCGGACTGGTGGTGGTTTTGCGCACATCGCAGGCGCTCTTCACCGACTATCACGGGCTCGACCCTGGGCGCCGAGGGTGGATGGGGAAAGGGCGGGATTCGACGGCAGTTCTCGTGGATGCAGCCCGTCCCCGAGGAATAGCTTGCGAGCGCGCGAGGCGAAGAAGCACGGCAAATGTCTCCCGCCTGGGTACCCGGTGGGGAAGCGGTGAGCGCAGAGGCGGCTGGTGATGTGATTGACGACGCCAGCCGGGACCGGGGGCTGGTCGCTGGTACCCAACAGGAGGCCAGGGTTGGCAAAGTACCGACTTGCCTTTCCGCGCTAGCAGGGACCAGGAGCGGGCGCGTCCCGACCAGGGCCGCCCCAAGGGAAACGACGGGGCCACCCCTGTCCATCCCCCTTCATCCAGTAAGAATTGGCGATCCAAGTTTTCCAAGGAATGCGGGAAAGACGAATGACGGATGGTCTGGGCTCCTGTGAGCTAGTTTCTCCCCCTTCCCTTTCCTCCCTTTCTCTACTCCTCGGTCGAGAACACGATTGGCCTGTGGGCGACGAGCGATGTTTGCTCTCGTGGCAGCAGAGCTCGCCGGTTTTACCGAACAGTGGGCGGGACAAGGGAGGGGGCCACCAAGCCGCGCTCCATAAGCGAAGGGAGAGCGGAGAGCGAAAAGCGGGGGAGAGTGTGATTGAACCAAAAGGGGATGGAGAGATGACAAGGGCGAAGAATTTCCAGACGGGGAGGATGCGCACGCCCCCCTCGCCCAAGGGAAGTCAATCGCCAGTAAGGAGAGGCCGGGGCATTCGGGAGGAAGGGAATGGGGACGGACCATCGTGTCAGACGGCCGCCACGTTGCAGACAGATCAATGATGTGTCTGTGTGTCGCCAGTCACCCTTTTTCGCTGCTCCATCCAACCCTTCCTCCCGCGCCATCAGATTCCCTGCGCCAAAGCAATACTCACACCCCCTTGGACGGTTTTCTGCGGCGGCGCAAGTACAGGTACTTCGGCACGTCGGGCAGTGGACGGGCCCAGAACCGGTTTGGCGACGTTGCGGCCTCTTCCGCACATCCCTGGGCCTGCAGGTAATCGGGCGACCCACATGGCGCAACGGAATTACGGGAGAAGGAAGAGCCTGGGGCGTGTGTGGCTTCCTGGGGACGGCAGGGGAGGTACTTAGGGGCACAGTGCGGCCTCCCGGCTGGGTCCGAAGGGTTCAGTGGTGCGCTGAACTGGGATAGACACTCCGCGTTGGCTTCCTGGCCCGGTAGCAGATCGGCTCGAGCCGGAAGGATGGTCCCGCGGAACCTCGTTTTCTTGTTTGAGCACCCGGAAGAGGAGACGGTCGCAACCACGGCGATATTAATATTTAGTTCCTTATTAGGTGTGAGCCTGAGGCCGGATCTGTCCCGGAAAGGGTATTAGACGGACCGCGACGGGAATGCGGATGATCGGCCTTGCACGCTTTCACCCAGATGAACGGACCACGGGCTTCCATCGCCATATCGAGAGGAAAGGGACCAGCAAGGCGTCGACGGGGTGGGAAGCTTCTCCTGTAACCACGGCCGGGACAGCACATATTACCGAATGGTCTGCGCCACTGCAGGGTCGTGACCCCGGGGTTCGTGATAGCGCCATGAGCGTGACAGCGGAGCCAATGGCGCCGTTTCCGCCCTGCCTCCCACACAAAGGGCGAGGATGCATCTCAGGGATGCGGAGCAGCTGAGCGACCCATCGAGCGCCGCACATATCTCTGCATAAGTCTGCGGGCCAATGGCGGGTTTTCTTGGTACAGCTCGCTTCGGGAGCGAGACTTACGATCCTTCTCCAGCCTCCCCGTCTTTCGCCCTGTTTCGTCGTCTTTGTCAGGGGAGGCCCTGTTTTCCAAACCTTGGGGCCTGCCAACGCGAGCCCCGATCTCTCCGAGGTATCTGAGGCTCCCAAGCAGAACGCGGCGGTGGCCCTGGGCGGGTAGGAACGGGCCAATGCGTGGCCGGGGCGCCCCACGGGACCAGCTGTGCATGCATGGGATCCATGCACGGCGGGCGCCAAAGGACGGGTCGGGGTGGCCGACGCGGGGAGACGTGGCCGGTGGATATCGTGAGGACGAGGTCTGCGCCTGCTGGGGGCCACGGGTTGAAACTGCAGGAGGCTGCTTCGAGGGCCGCATAGCAGGGGCGGAGTCGGATCCCTGTGGAGGCGCCGGGCTGGTCAAGGGGTGCTGAGCTCGCATGCCGTTTGCAGTCCTGAGACGACACATCCCACCCGTCGTGTTACGAGGCTTACGGAACAGCAGGCATGCGGCAGGATTCTCCCAAACAGGGAAGCGCACCTCGCGTCTTCATCCAGAGGGTTGTCTGCGCTTACCCACACCGAGATGGTATCGCTCACCGATATTATCCCACGGCAGAATCCCTTGGGAATCCTGCGTTTTCCATTAATAGATAAACGAGGCGGGAAGAACGACACCGAATGGAGGGAAGAATCTCTCTCGCCTCGGACGGAAAGCGCCGGCAATCTGAACGCGCGCCACACCTGCACACCGAAGAGGGCGTGCGGAATTGCGACGCCCATCCTGGGTTACCGAAGGGAGGGGTCACGGCCGAAGCGGCGGCAAGAGTCGAAGGGTGAGTGGTGACGATGCGGCGGTGAGAGTGGCGTTTTGGGGGGGGGAACGGTGGTGCTGTCACCTCATCACACCGGTTTCGGCGGGTTGTGTTGTTACACAGCCTGGACTGGGGTCGTTTCTGTTTGTTGGTGAAGAGCTCGATTGATGTGCGCGCGTTTATAAACGCCGGTTTACAGGCTAACGTTGCAAGGATTTAAGGTCCGGCCCAGGACCCGGAGTTGGACTGCTTCTGGACCGACTTAGACGGACATTACTGGCGCTGGATTGGGGCGGTTGGGGCACAGCACAGGGTTCATCCCGCGGCTGCCCAGGCCGCTGATGCAGGGCGAACGGCGCCCAGCACATTTGTGGGATACGAACCCGGCCAAGCGAGTGAGGGCGACACAGGGGTATCTCCCCCAGCACCGCCGAGCTGTATTTCACCGGGTGAAGGGCACATTTACGAACACGTCAGAACCAAAGCTCCGAGGAGACGCATCGCAGCAAGTGGGCGGATTGACAACGGCCGCCACATAACAGGATCAGCACTCTCACCGGCTTCAACACGATGCCGCCGCCGTGCGGGTCCTGCGCGCCCCGTCACGAACGCGCTACTGCACCCCCGTCCTCGTGCGTCCCGCCACTAACGGGCGCCCAACTGGAGAAATAATGCCTTGTCCCGTCCGGCGGGTATGCGGGTGCGGGCGGCCCCTCACCTTTGCCCCCCTACGTGTTGCATTTTTTTTTTCGGGAACGCCCGCAGCTGGGCAGGGACGAATCGATTGGCCCAGGGGAGGCAGGTTGAGAGCACAGAGGAGGGCTCGGCACGGTTGTGCTCCCGTATACGGGATGCGAGAGGTGGTTTCGGATCTCCGGTGCTGGGGGCGAACCGGTATTGT
Source organism: Sordariomycetes sp. S4602 (assembly GCA_023628835.1). Lineage (NCBI taxonomy): Eukaryota > Fungi > Ascomycota > Sordariomycetes > Sordariomycetes sp. S4602. The sequence continues at coordinate 361,378 of JAMAJV010000013.1, forward strand.
TTCCTTTTCTTCCCTGTTTGTCTTTTTGTGCTTTTCTTTATGGGCGCTGCCTCGGCGGGCACGTCTTCTACCCCCGGGATGCGGAGCCACGATGGCGCAGATGCACCGCATGCGCTGAACCCCGTCGCTCTTGCGGGGAAGGGGGGCCAAGGCCGGATTTCTTCTTCCAGTCCTCGCGTCGACTTGCAAGGGTCTGTTTTTCCCACCTGCGGCATCCCGTCACGCACGCCGACGTGGCGCGCGCAGGACCGGGGGGAGCGGGCTCGGATGCTCGGATTCTCCACTGGGCGGCATGGGGGATGTGGGATTTCGCGTTTGCCGCCTCTCCCGCTTGCTCCTTTTTTTGCTTTTCGTGTTTCTCTGGTGGAGAGGATGGGAGGGTAGCTGCAGGATCGGGTGTTTCTCATGTGCGCTGTCGGTGATGTGTATCTGTCATTTTGGGGGATGTGACGAGCATGGGGGTTGGTGACGGGGGCGAAGGGGATCGTTCGAGGATGGGGTAGGAAGTATTCATGGGAAGGGGGTAGGCGCTCCGAGTGTTGCGTCTGCTATGGGCCCTTGGCCTTTGCACCTGACGTTTTCGCCGGTTTTACGGGGTTCGCATTTGCTTGGCTGGTTGGTTACTGGCTTTCCAGGGGGCCTGGCTTGGATCCTCCGGATCTCCAAGTACGCCCACTGGTTACACCCATCATTTTCCACGTCGACAATGACGCAAAGCAACGAAAACGAGAGACGCATTCCGGGGGTGGAGGGCATGTGGAGTGGACGCATCTCGGATTCGCCCCGTTGGGCACGACGTGCAGCGGCAAGTCCGCGGCCGGGACATGGCAGTTGCAGCGCAGTTTTGGCCGGCAATGCGCGGTGCACTCCCGCTTCCATATCTGCCTGAGTCTCCTCGTTTTCCTCTCGAGGTTATTGGCCGACGAGGAACACGTCCCCCGTCGGGTGCCTTCGACGGCGCACGCCTGAGCTCTTGTCAGTGGCACTGCGGTTCCGGGGTAATCCTAGCCCTCACCAGCTTCTCCTTGGAACCTGACGCGCTCTCGGGTTATATCGAGGCGATGCCGTGTACGGGAGGAGGATAACAGCAGGATGAGCCGAGGGCGGGGGGATTGGGCGCGGCTTTTATGACGGGGCGGCTTGGCCGCCTTATGTCGTGGCACGGCGGGCCCAAGAGGCAACGCATCGACAGCGAATCAAGGGGGAGGTAACAAGACTCTTCTCGCAAGGGGGGGATTGACACGCCGTTTGGCTCCCAATCATCACACCGAGGAGCCCAAGGTGACACGGGGCATGTTCGAATACCACCGAGGCACCCGAAGACATCGGACATTTTTTCTCTCCCTTTTTTACCTACCCATGTCTTGGTCGTTTCCCGCAATCTAGTTTCCGTGGAAAGAAACTGCACGGTCTCACAGGTGCGACGGAGGGGAAGAGGGCCCGTTCGGCGATCGGGTGTATCAGGGGGGAGGGCGGGCGGGCGCTCGCGTCTCCCTTCCTTTCATCTTCGCGGGCTGCCGTTTGCCTTGATTGTGTGACGTGAGGAAGGGGTGGACGCGGCGATGGGGATGCCACATGGAAAGAGCTTGGTATATTTCCGCTTCACTGGAAGCGGACTTTGCAGCTCGTTGGAGGCTGGAAGTAGAGGGAAGCCAGCCCTTGGTATGAGACGGAGACGGGTATGAATTCACTGCACGGGGTAGGTGGGTTTTCCTGGAGCATTGGCGGAGGAAAGGGCTCGAGTGCGGGTACCGGGCTCGGTGTCACGGATGCCTTATTTCCTTTTCTCCCCCCCCTTATCCCCCATGAGGAAGGTATTCGCGTGGGACAGACGCGGAGGTGGCGTTGAGGCCGTTTGGGTTCCCGGGGCGCGTTTGGGCGACGTGTGACGCCGGGACGGGCGTTGGGGGTGTCTCGCGGCTTCTTCTACCGAGGGCTGGGGCTCTGGCGTGCGGGAGGCTTTCTCGGGGAATTTGCACTTGCTGTTTCTTTTGTTGTTGGGCGGGTTTTGGGGGGTCACCGTTCGTGCGACGTCTATGGGGCGCTATTGGTGTCACGATGGGGTGTTGGGTGGACCGAGCTTCTAGGGTAAGGGGATGACGGGGGCTCGGGAGACTCGATGGTCGCTGATGTGTGATATCCTGGCTTTCGGGCATGATGTTGCTTGGGCACGCATTTGGGGTTGTGGTTGTCTGGCGCAAACGGCCGCGGCGAGGGAGGCGACGTTGCCGAGCTGCGGTCTTCAGGCCGGGACGGACGCCGCATGTAAGGCGGGGTTCAAGTGCAAGATGCCGGGATGTATCTCGGGAGGTGGGTGAGGGAAGCCGAGGAAGGAGTGCTTACGCTTGTGTAAGTGGAGGGCCATTCTGCTAGCTGTCACGGTTCGAACGAGAGGCATGCTGCGAGACCAAGTGGTCTATAGCTCAGTTCTACGCACTTCTATCGCTACTCGTACTCGAAGAACCTGATTTGAAAAGGGGGGCTCGTATAAGGACATTTTCAGGCTCGGCATCTGCTCTAACGAGCGTGCAGATCCGTGGGTTTCAACCCGGCCGCGAGAGCACCATGGTAAGCTGTGTTGGTGACGTGCCGGAAACAGAGATGCTCCTTTCACATGTCCCGTCTATAATACGGCAAGCTATTATTTTCCGTCAAGCAGATCCCGAACCGTGTCCTTCACACCGGGTTGGGCCGCGATTGCGATCACCAGCACAGGAATCAGCATACCCCGAGCGTGGCCCAGAGCAGGCCTCAATTCCTCTGCGTCGTCTCCCAACAAGAGACGCCGCACCTCGTACCACACCCCCGAGCAACCCCCCAAAACACGCCCAAGCCACAACTCTAAAGGGTACCTCCAAATAACACACCCTCGCACGAGGTCATGTCCCCAACACATTCTCACTCAAACGAAAGGAGAAAAAAAAAAGGAAGTTGAGCCAACTGAGCTCCCCCGTACCCGGTTCCACCAGACCGCCCACCGCACACCCCTGTAGAGCGCCCCGCACCCCCTGTAACTGCAACGTTGGCGGTCCCCGCACCCCCCCTGGCCCATGTAGCCTCCGGGCGGCCGCCCCCCCAAAGAAACAGGGCACCCGCTGTTAGCGCCCGCGCGGAAGGCGGCGACCAGCAGCCGCTGGCGGTCACATGACGGGTCCCCACCCGCGGCCAAACCGTGGGTGCCTGACAAAACGGCCCAACGAGTTATGCGCTGGAAATGTGTCCGGGATGTCGCCGGAGGCTGAGCTGCCTGGAGCAAAGTCGCCGTCGCCCGTCAGCCGCCACGACGAAGGGGAGACAAAGTATCCGAGTCTTTTTTGTATTTAAGAGGGCGAAGGAGTTCCATCTGGGGGCGTGTCTGTTGAATTGGGCAGCGACTTCTTACATTTTATTTTCTTCTTGGACTTGAGCACAGGACGAGAGTTGTACAGCATTTTTTTTAGTGGGACATAGAATCAGCGGGAATTTTTGGCCGAGATGGCTGATGATCTTACGAGCCGTAACAAGAAGCACTTTGAGTGAGTCTACACCCCCCCGTTGCTTCCTGTGTTCCTTTCTTTTTTGCTCGGATACCGGGGGGACTGTGTCAGTGCCGGGGGCGGTGTGTCACTCCCGGTGGGCAGGGCGGCGTCCGCGGGGATGTGTCCCTCGCCTTGGCGAGGTGTTGTTGGATGCATGCTCCAGCTAGCCACCTTGCCGTAGGCTGGGGACTGGGGCTGGGGCAGGGGAGGATGACATTGGGCATTGACACACGCGAAGGAGCTGGGTTTCCTGGGGTAGGCGGATGTGCCGGGTGGAGCCCTCCCACTCTCCCCCCACGCCCGGACTTTCGTGTCGCGACCCCTGGCCTGCCATCTGCTCAAGCGAGCTGAAAGCGAACTCTCCACTCTGAGCTCAACGCCCGGGGCCCGGGGGCGGGTTATATCCGCGCCAACATATACACCCTCATTTCAAGCCCTTGGCACGGAAACGCTGACGTGAAGGGGGTTGGTGAAGTGCTCTTGCCTCGGACTATGACAGCAAGTTCGAGACGACCATCGCGCAGCTGGTGCAGCGCATCCAGGCGCGGAGGTCCTTCATAGGGGCGGACTGGGTGGAGGACGAGGACGAGGAGGGGAGCAAGAGCGTGAGGTTCTTGGACTACGCTTGCGGGACGGGGTTGCTCTCGAGGGTATGGACCCGCTTATGCCCCAACTTACAGATCGTGTCGTGGAAAGGGGCGCTAACGAGGGGGATAGGCCCTCGCGCCGTATACCACGCAGTGTGTCGGCGTCGACCTGTCCGAGAAGATGGTGGCCTCCTACAACCAGCGCGCCGAGAACCAGGTGAGAAGACACCCACGGTCCCTTCCTCGGTCCCAAGAGCCCAACTAACAACCGCAACAGGGCCTCTCGCCCGACGAGATGCATGCCTACCCCGGCAACCTCCTCGACCCCTCGGACCCAGCCCCCGCCGCCCTCTCGCCCGCCAACTTCCACTCCTTCGACGTCGCGGCCGTCGGCCTCGGCTTCCACCACTTCGCCGACCCGGACCTCGCCGCGCGCCAGCTGGCCTCGCGCCTCCGGCCCGGCGGCGTGCTCTTCATCGTGGACTTCCTCCCGCACGGGCACGGGCACGGGGACGCGCCGGCGCACGCCGGGGTGGCGCACCACGGGTTCTCGGAGGAGAGGGTGAGGGGGATCTTCGAGGGCGCGGGCGTGGGGAGGGGGTTTGGAATTGAGGAGATGGGGGAGGGGATTGTTTTTCATGGGGCGGGGGCTTCGGGGGAGGAGATGAAGAGGAGGGTGTTTATCGCTAGGGGGGAGAAGGCGTAGTTGAGGAGAGGTTAGGAGATGTTAGGGGAGATTGAGGGTGTGGTAGGGTTCTTATTGACGTTTCTATGTGCAGATTGCGCTGAGTGGATATGTTGCTCTATTTCTTGTCTTCCTCTGATAATACCACGAACGCGCCGCCGAGGAGTATCGCCGGCTCGTCGATGTTGTGGTGCTCATAACTAGTTCTCGGTTAGTCTCACTCGACCTCACATAACAAGGACCCCTGGCCTTTGGAAAGCAAGAAGGGGGGAAGGGCGGGTGCATACCTCAGCGTCCCCACGCCGCCAGCCTCCATCAGGAAGGCCGGCTTCGCGTTCAGGGGGGAGCCCGTCCACCGCTGGGCAAAGGCCCGCAGGATGTGGCCGTGCGCCACGATGGCCACGTCGCCGTGGTGCGCCGACCGGCCCTCGAGAGCGGGGCGGTGCCACTTCTCGCGGATCTCGTCGATGAGCGCGTCGACGCGGGCCGTCACCTCGTCGGGGCTCCTAGACTTGGATATCAGTCTCGTGTCCCCCTTCTTCGTCTCCACTCATACAGCTCTGGGCGCTGGACCGGCTCTTCCTTTGCAAAGCACAAAAAGAAGGGCTCTCAAAGGGAAAAGGGGGGGAAAAACTTACTCGCCGCCGGGACAGCCGTCCCGCCAGATATTCCACACGCCGGGGATCCCCTGCTCGGCCCTCCGCTTGCGGATCTCGGGCGACGGCACGCCCTCGTACTCGCCGTACTCCCACTCGCGGATGGACTCGGTGACCTCGACGTCCGCGGGGCACGGGCGGCCGGCGTCGTCGTCCGCGGGGCCGAATTCGGTGGCGGGCGGGCCGCGCGGGGGCCAGGGGAGGGCGTTGGTGGGGCGGAGGTTCAGGAGCTCGAAGGTGCGCTGGGCGCGCTGGCGGGGGGAGACGTATCTGGGGTTTTGGTTAGCTCTCTGGGTCCCTTGGTTCTTTTGGCGCTGGGGTTTGGGGAAGTCTTGAGGTTGAGGAGGGGGAAGGGTAGGTGAGGGTGAACGTGAGGGTGAGGGTGAGGGTGAACGTGAGGGTGAACGTGAGGGTGAGGGTGAGGGTGAACGTGAGGGTGAGGGTGAGGGTTAAGGGGGGAGGGGCTCACATGTGCGCCAGCTTCTTGGGGACAATAAGCCTGTCGTCGCCGACCAGCGCCCGGCCCGTCGCCCGCACGCGGCCCTCGCCGTTGGCCGTCAGCGGGATGTCCGTGTGCGACGTGTGGCGGCCGTCGAGGGACCACTCCGTCTCGCCGTGGCGGATGATGAAGACGCGGGGCGTGGGCGCCATTATCGCGAGCAGGGGCTTGCTTTTACTTTGGGTGGCTAAGGGGGAGGAAAGGTTATGTGAGAGGGAGGTGGGGGTTTAACTTGGGAGTGAAGAGGCGAGGTTTGGACTTGGGGGGAGGAGGAGTGTGACGTCGAGGGGAGTTGGCGGGCTTTAAGTAGACGCGGGATATATGGGTCCTGAGGTGGGAATCGTGAAAACGGTTTCGGTTTCGGTCTTGGAGGGGCGCGGGTCGATTACATGAGATCGCGGACGGGAGGATGGCAATGCAGCACAGACGCGGCTCATTCATAAGCTCCTCATAAATCAAGCATAGGTACAGATCTCCCCCTCTATACCCCCTTTCCACTTCTTAATATAGAAAAAAATGAGAAAACAGCGCCTTTGAAAATCCAGACTCGCGCTGGAAGCAGCGCTGCATGTTGCCATCAGAGGACCCGTCGTTCTCGCAGAGCCCCTCAGGTCCCGAGACTGACGTCGCCGCTATGAGATCATTCCCGGGCGCTTATCTCCGCCAGGCCCCACCAAACCTCAACGCCTCAAGCTCCATCAATTGTCGACATTACCCCCACATGGCTCCAGGCGCTGACTAATCTCACGACTCCATTCCGAAATTCAAACATCGCGAACCATATGAGCTGCCGAGCGCCAAACGCAAAGTATCCATACCGCCCCACCACGCGAGCCTCTCGACATATAAAAGGGGATTTCGAAACTTGAGGGAAAAGCGAGGGATTCTGTTCCGCCATGAAGCCGTCGACGTACCAGAAGGTGCGCGCCGGCGTGTGGGCGACGGGGATCGGTATCATCATCACCGCGGGGACGTGGTACGGCGCCGGCCTGAAGGAGCAGCGCCAGTTCGAGGAGGTACGGATCCCCCTCCCCCCCCTCCCCCCTTCCCCTCATATATCTAACTCCCGCTTCTTGACCCCCCCGGCCCCCAAGAGCAACAACACTAACCCCCCCAACAGCGAAAGAAAAAGATCCTCGAGGCCCCGGTGGAAGAAAAGATCGCCGTGCTGGAGGAGCAGAAGAAGCACCTCTTCTCGCAAAAGGCGCTCATCCAGCGCAAGCTGGACGTGTTCCACGTGCGCGTCGAGGCGAGGGCGCGCGAGAAGGAGGAGAAGGAGCGGGCTTCTAGGAAGGCGTAGGGGGCGGGACCGGGCCGAAGGGGGTGAAACTTTAGGGGGAGGGGGAGTGGATGTGACGGGGGCTGTACGATAACACTGCATCTAGCAACGGCGTCTGGGCTTGAAATAACTCGATTCATAATCATCTTTATCCGTAACAATCCTCTCTCCTCCTCTCTAACCCCTTATACCGTAGAACCCCTTGCCCTTATCGCGTAGAACCTCCCCCTACTCAACAGACCCGCTCGCGCTCGGCAGGTCGATGGCCCTGTACAGCAGAATAAGCGCCGAGTGCGACTCGCCGCCGCCCGCCAGCGTCTCGATCTTGTCGCCCTCCACCTCGGAGATCCTGTCGTCGTTGAACCACCACCAGTTGCCGTCCTCCTCGCCCCGCTTGCCCGTCTTGGGGTCCGCCCGCGCCGACTTCTTCACGTACGCCGTGTAGTGCCCGCTGTCCGCGCTCGACCCCTGGTGGGTGAGCACCGCCCGGAGCTCGTAGATCCCGGACTGGTTGGCCCCCTCGTCGTCCCGGAGCTGCGGGCTGATCGCCGCGTGGAGGTCCTTCTTGGCCTGCAGCAGCGCCGCGTCGCGCTCCGCGTCCACCTCCGCGTCCGTCTTGTACGACGCCGCCTCCTTCATCTCCGTGTCGCCGTCCTTCTCCTTCTTGGCCGCCTTCTCCTCCTCCTCCTTCTTCTCCTCCTCGCGCCTCTTCTTCTCGCCCACCGGGCCCGTCGCCTCGCCGAACCCGCCCGCCACGTCCGCCGCGTCGCGCACCTTGCGCCGCTTGCGCGCCCGCTCGATGTCCTCCTCGTCCTTGCGGATCTCGCGCACCTTGTCGCGCACGGGCACGAGCTGCGACTTGAGCTCGTCCGTGCAGAACTCCACCAGGTCCAGCTCCTTGGGGAACGTCACCTTGCGCATGATCTTGGCCTTCTTCTGCGTGTCGCGCCGCCAGAAGAACCGCATGAAGTGCACCGTCAGGTACTTGGGCAGCCGCGAGATCTGCGACGTCTTGGTGAACGTCGTCTCCCGCCCGAGCGCCTCCGAGTTCTTCTCGATCTTCTCGGTGAGCGACGCCGCGATGCCGTCGCGGAGGTGGTTGGTCGTGCCGCTGATGTGGCAGTTCAGCTTGAGGAACTCGTCCGTCGACGTGACGGGCTCCTCGCCGCCCTCCTCGTCGCACTTGAGCACGTTGGAGTACTGCCCGCTCATGTACTTGTCGACAAACGGCACCGCCGCCTTGTCGCCCTCGGCCATCTTGAGCTTCGACCGGATCTGCGCCAGGATCTGCGACCACGCCTCCTCCGCGTCCTGCTGGGCGTACCCGCCCGTCGACTGCGACCGCTCCGCGAACTGCGGGAACACGTTGCGAAGCGTGTTGAGGAGCAGCATCGGCTCGGGGCTATTCTGCGTCTCTCCCATCTTCTTGTACAGGTCCCGCAGGTCCGCCACGATGTCCGTGCCCATGCCCAGGCCGCCGCCGCTCCGCGTGTCGTACTTGACCAGCGCGTCCTGAAGCTCGGGGATGGAGCGCAGCGTCTGCAGCGTCGAGTTGAGGTAGCACGTGTTGCCGAGGTTGACGAGCCCGGCGGGCGTGGCGTTCTGGTGCGCGGCGCGCTCGGCCTCGGTCATGTCCTCGACGAACTTGATAGGCTCGGAGGGGCGGGCGAGGTCCATGCCGGCGCCGGAGGGCGTGCCGAGCATCATGAGGACCTGCTTGGGCTTCAGGCCCAGCTTGGTGAGGTCGGTGTCATTCTTAAGCTGGCCGCCCTTGACGAGGATCTTTTGGCGCTCGGGCTCGACGCCCGTGAGGCTGAAGAGCTGGTACTTGAATACCTCGCCGGGGTTGGACGTGTCAACCTCGACCTCGTACTTCGTGCCTTGATGTTTCACAATCACTGCGGGAAGGGAGTTAGCGCGGGGCGCGTCTGGGAGGTGGGCGTGGAGCGGGGGCTCTCGGCTAACCTGGTATTGACGCCATTTTGGAGGAAAGATCAAGGGTGGTACGAGTGGTGGGAAGGTTGCTTGACGCGGTGCTAAGCGGGGAATATGTATGGATGAATGGGAAATGCGTTAGGAATGGAGAAAAAGAAATGTTTTCCGGCACGATTGCCACCACGATGCCAACGACCAGGAAATGAACAACCCGAGGCAGCTGCTTAGTACGTCAGCAAGCTTGAGGCGGTGGGGGACGATGGTTGGGGCAGAAGCTTCCCGCATGGTGGGGCCAGAGCTTGCCAGCAGAGCAGTTGGTTTGGTGCCGGTGGCGTGTCACGTGACACCCAGCTGACAGACCTCAGCAAAGGAGCTTGGGAGGTATCAACGAGGCGAGACATGGCAAGATTCTCGATGCGGGCCCGTTCACTCGGGCTCTTGCGCCGTCTTCCAAAGGTCCTATCTACGGCGTAGGACTTCCCACAATTACCCTCAGCCTCTGGGCGCATCCCGTCCCGGCGAGCAGCGCACACGGCGGCCGCGTGCACTTGAGACGGTGCCACACGGTGACAGGCGCCATGGTGACATGAAGCAAACCGATGTGGTCCTCGGGGCCAAAGGGGCGTTGTACGAGCGGGGGGAGAGCACGCAATGGGTGTTTATTGTGAACGGGCTGGGCGCCTTTCAATGTCACAGGCTTGGTCCTGCGATCCTTTTATTTGCGGGTTGTTCCTCGCCCGGGAACCTGCTACCGTCTAACTCAAGGTCCGGGGCTCCCCCGTTGCTGTTCCCGTCTGCATCCCGCCCTGTTGGATCTAACCATGCATTCCGCCGGCACTCCCTCCTCCCGTGCAACTCCTGCGCCGGAACTCGACGGCTCTTGCTGTTTCAAGCTTGTTCTTGCGCTGTGCTTCCCCCGTGTTCTGTCTCGGGAGGGGTCAATGGAACTACAGGCCTCATTCAGGTTCGAAGACTGTAAAGTGCCGCCTGGGGACGTCCACGCTGTCCGTAAGACGCCCCGGGGCTGTGACGACGATGGTGTTTTCAATCAGACTCCTCGGTGACGAAGGGGTTTGCGATTACTTCGCTGCCGTCCTCGGGGCTTATGAGTACCAGGAGCGTCCCGCGTGCGACCACCAGCCCCAGTGACCGGGTGGACTCGTTGCCCTCCTCATCTAGACATGTGTTAGCCAGACCAGTACCGGAGCGGCATCAATAAGATTGGCACCCACCTCGAACCGTCTCCTGGACGTCGTCGAGAACGAGGTTCATGAGCGCATCATGGCCCTTCAGGCACCCGGTAGCTGCGCTCTGTTAGCGGACGAAGCCCTGTAAACACGACCACGCACACAGCCCAGGAGGAAGACCGTCGTACCCTCGCGGCCGCCGCTGAACTTGACGGTTATCCTCTTGTCCATGTACTTGTTCAAATCGAGGATGTTCTCCTTCTTGGGCTTCTCCTTCTGCTCTCCGCCGGCGGCCCCGCCACGCCCGCCTCTCCCGCCGCGGTGCTGCCCGCGACCGCCCCGATGAGCGCCTCTGTCGGCCATTCCCGCTGTGCTCCGACGCGCGGTTCCTTCTCTCACGTTCGGTTCTCCGGAGGCCAGAAGCAACACACCCCTCGTGCTGCTTTCGCTGAGGTCAACCGCTTCGCCGGGGGGGGGGACCGTGTCCGTGGTAGGCAGGTGCTTAAGATCCCGGGCGGGGGGGATGTGCGCGTCGTGTCCCGGGTGACGCGTCGAGAGGATTCGCTCGTTTGGTATAAATGAGGCTAGCCGCGTGGAGGTTGTGTGTCCGGCAAACAATGGTTCGGGGGTGCGGAGCTGGAACTGAGATGCAGCTTTCGGCGCAGCTTGCGGCTTGCCAAGTGCGGCGAAAGCGGTGTAGCGGGGTTCTGCCGCTATTGCATGTGGTGGGGCACGCCGGTTAGTTGGAACACGGGCTTCCGGTACGTACCTCCGTACACTCTGCGTCTCGGAGAGTTTCGCCCAACCTCGTCTCTTCCCTTCGCTGGGATCAGACGGAGGCCGGGGAAGAGCCCGCGCAGCAGCAGCCATCATATCACATTACACCGCGTGCGCCCGCGGCCTATAGTACGGTCGCATAGATTATACCCGCCTCTCGTCCTGGAACTAGACGGTGGCTCCACTGCCGCGCGCAGCTCTCCTCCGGGCCCGACCTCGCCTCATCCGGCCCTCCGCGAGGCCCACTCGCGTCCTGGGCCAAGCTGGCAGGGTCTTTTCCCCCATCTCGCTTCCTTGCTTCCGCTCACGGCTAGCGGCCTGCCCTTGCTGTGGCTCCCATCGACGCACCGCGGCAGGCCGCCGGATTCACCGAGCGGCTGTACTTTGCAGGGGAGAAGAGGGGCCGGCATGCGAAGCGAGAGGGCGAATCGGAATCGTCGCCGCTCGACTGCTGAGGAAGGCGAGTCGGTGGGGGCCACACACGGCATGCGCCGCTTTGAGTGGGAGGGCGCGAGCCAAGCACGTCCCCGTTATGCAGTGGCCCGCGTGAGGAGAGTCCGGAAGAAGAAGGCGGAATCTCCCAGGGGAGGTGACTGGCTGGCCTCAGCGAAATGCCTGGTCGACGTCCGCCGTGGAAGGTGGGGCCTTGTGCGTTGCGTGTGCAAGAGTGGATGTGACCCCTGGGGCGTGGGTGGTAAGGTGTGTTGGCACAGATGTCTTGGGCATGGGGCGGAGATGGGGGCCGAGAGGCAGGGTTGGGGCACGGGCCCGAGAGAATGGAGAGGCTCTTGCCTTACCCCCTCGGAAGGGAGGTTCTGGGAAGACCCGCGACGAGGGGGCGCGGCCTTTGCTCACGCGGCACAATGCCCGACTCCCACATGCTCAGCAAAGGTGTCTCATGACGGTGTTGCTCGCCTTTGTACGCCGCTACAGCCTTTACTGGATGACGTGTGGGCAGAGGTGGATGTGACGTGTCTCATGGCGAGACAGAAACACTTGCTTGATCCGGCCAGCGGCGGCCGGTGGCGGGCCTCGTCGTCGGGTGTATGCTTGTTCTGGAAGCCCAGGGACTTCGCATGGGGGCCGACGACTCTCCGCCGGCACAGGCACGGGCAGAAGTCGACCTGGTATCGCCAGATACTTGGAATAACCACCCAGGAAAGTGAGATATACCAGCCACACGAGCGCCCCACATCAACGATGCAGCTCTCCTTGCCTCAATATCTCCCCTGTTTCGTGTTTACTCTTTTCTTCACTTCTAGGACAAGCCCCCGCGCCGACTTCAGCTATTTGAACCATTCAGCATCTCGGTCAAGGCGATTAATGTGATATACCCCACTCCTGGACCGGTGTTTAAATTCCCGATCCTGTATCCCCTCCTCTGAGAGTGGTCTCGGATGGCGACATCCTCAACACACACACCCCTCCTCCTGATATTCCGGCCATCAACTGGGTCACGTACCCGCGTGCTCCATCCCCAGGAGGCCGGAGCCGGGGAATAGTGGGGACAGAGAGGGAGGGGAGGAGGTACCATGGACAGGGACAGCGGAGGTGGCAAGCTGGTGCGAAGAGGCGAGGAGAGGACTGTCGAGCATGCGATCACCCGAAGGCATCCGACGACGTAACGATGGAGAGCCTCGCCAGCAGGCGCACCAGGTCATGCGAGGGCACACAGCCATCCAGCCTCGGCATCATCCAAGGGCGGCATGTTTTCATGGGCCAAGGACGTGAGGGGTGGCGTACGGTGTGGAGATGCTTGCCCCTGTGCGACCACGGTTTTGGGAACGCTGTGTGCATAGTGCCGAGTCCCGCTGTGCTTGTTTACAATTCCCTTTTGGACATGAGGGGGGACATTCAAGGGGGACGGCGTGTGGTGGAACCTGGCATGCGACGAAGCATGCTTCGACCTATGACCCGTATGTGGGTGGCGGGTTGGTCCGCTGGTAGGAGCCAAGAAGAGGGATACCAAGCGGATTGGATGTCTTGAGCTGGCTGCGCGGGATACGTTGAGGCCATTGGAGGCCCCCGGGAGGCGGGACTCGTGCTATACCGAAGGGTTCCGAGGCCGGCCGGCGGCCGACCTGGTCGTCGCCACGGGTCTCCCGGGTCTCGGCCGGGGCGGAGGGTGGGTGTCTCCTGGTGGCGCTTTTGGAGAGGGCGGGTTGTCGTCCGAACGCGTCGATCTGCGCCAGCGTGCGAACGACGCGGGGGCCCGGGGGGCAGATCGCGCACTCTTGGCAGATGGGGCCAATAGAGGCACTTGTCCCGATGCCCCGGGGAACACCTCGCTTCTATGGGACATCTAAGTAGACGATCACCCCGTCAAGAGTTCGTCTGGAACAGAAGTGAACTACCACAACCCTAGCAGAACCTACCTTTTTCATCACCTTCTTGACCGGATCCATACCACCTCGTATCGTGGCCCAGTCCGCCGTCACTCTCACATCTCTCCTTGTTTTCTCCCCCCGCCCCGTCCAAGGTCTACTCATCATCCCCCTCCTTTTCCGGGTGCTACCTCCCACGCCCCCGGCGCTTTTCACTCGCCGCCAAGCCTCGAACCGCCCTTCGCCTCCTTCCACCGTAAATCTGACCCCCGTCCCGCGTAACCCCGTGAGCAAACTCACAAGGCAATTGCTCTGGCAGGAAGACCACCGCAGCCGCTGACGGCCAGAAGTGGGAGGATGAAAGCCCACAGGGGGGGTGTACCAACGAGATTGAAGGAGGGGGCGTGCTTGGTCCCCTGGCCGAGGCTTGCTTCGGCCTCTCCTTGAGGCCCAGTTTGATAAAACGCCGTCATGACCAGGTTTTTCTCCCTTTCCCGCCTCCTCGTCTGTTCCACCGCCACCGTGGCATACCCTCCCCCCTTCTGACATCTAGCCCTGTCCTCGTGTGTCCTTCCTGTTTGCTTCCCCCCTTCTTCCCCTGTTCGGGCGCCCTCGGGAGTACCGTCCCATGGTCCGACTTACATCCGGCGACAAAGGGAGAAAGGTTTGTTACCACCATTAATAGTTTGTCTCCCCCCGGCTCGGTTTCCCTCCCTCGCGGTATTCCCCCCACCTTCGGAGAGAAAAAGAAAGAAAAGCGTTGTTCACCACGAGAATAACCTTGATGAGCCGAGGGCGAGTCCAAGCCCAGCAAAAACAAGACTCGGACAGCGAAAGAGTCCCTTCCCTAGCACAAGGAAGCACACCGGCCCCATTTCCTCCTCGCCTCCACACCGGGGCCGTGGATAAGGGGGGAATACAACGCCTATCTGCCTTTTTCTTCTTCTTTTTGACGGCGTTTAGCGGCCGCCGGGTTTGCGATGGCACACGTCCCCGGCGACGCCGAGCCGCACAAGCGGAAGAGGATCGAGGGGGCGGACGAGGGCGGAGGCGGGAGCCCTGGGGGCGGAGGCGGTAAGCCGGCGCGGGCTGGCGGCTTTGGCCAGGGGGCACTGCAGCCGCCGCACTTTGGTACGTCTTTGCGGTCCCTCGCGTTCTCGTACGTCGCTTCTCTCCGCGGTCATACACCCCAGGAAGCAGATGAGCCCTTTCCCTCACCCTTTGCCCACGATAGGGGCCACTTCCACTGCGGTTCTTTGTTGGCTGCTCTCTCTGACGTTGTGGTTTGGCCCCGTCGAACCTGGACGAGTCCACTGTACGGCCTGGGAACATCCCGGCGTCGGTTGTACTTCCTATCGTTGGGCATGTGTCTCGTGTATCAAGCCATGTTGGGGATGCTACCCTGTGGAAGGGAGGGTGACGCCAGATGCAGACGTGGCCCCTCCAGCGGCTTTAACACAATATTCCCAACATAGCACTGGAATGTCCTGCCGATACCACGGTATCCTTGACTCTCCTGCTCCCTGGATTCTCCCAAGCTGGGAGGAACGCTACGATGCCTCCCTCCTGAATTACGCTCCAGTACTCATACGTTCTCAAAGAGGAGCCTGGCCACCGCCCCGCTTATCCACCGACTGTCTCGGCTGCTGAAGTGAGGAATCTGGCGCGGTCTGGGTCTAACGCGAGCACAGGAACAGCGACGCACGCGCCGATAAACTACCTGTCCCGGAGCAGTTATGAAAAGCTAAGGCTCGTCCAGGGAGACGGTGATGCCCTCGGCCCCCTACTACAACTCCTGGCCGAGTATGAGGGTGAGTCGCCGCCCCCCCCCCTTTCCCGACCCTTCATCCGCTAAACATCTCCCCCCCCTAGGCGTCCTCTCCCGACAGGAAAGCTTCGCCGTCAGCCTGGGCGGCAAGCTCACGGCCCCACGCCTCGTCAAGGCGGTCGAGAGCGCCTTCGAGGGCTCCATCGTGACGACGCCGGCGCAGGCCCCGCGCGGCGCCCACGCTGTCCGGTGGCCCGACGTGGTGCAGTACGCGCGCGCGAACCCGGGCGGGTACGCCGTGGCGTCGCTGCCGGGCGGCGGGCGCGTGTGCCGGTTCCGCCTCAAGGGCGTGCAGGTGGAGGTGGTGGAGGACGACTGGCGGCTCATCGCGACGGGGGCGCTGGACGGCATGATGCCCGAGGGCCCGCTGGAGGAGGACGAGGCGGCGGAGCTGGCGACGGTGGAGATACTGGAGGCCAGGCTCGAGGCGGTGGCGCGCGCCGCGGAGGAGGTGGTCGTGAGGGCGAAGAGCCTGGTGTTTGGGCTGGGGGCCAGGAGGGCGGGTCTTGTGGCCAGAGGGGAGAGGGGGTCGCCGAGGGGGTTCCAGGCTGTTAATGACGGGCACCACCCCGGGAGCAGGAAGAGGGCGAATACGGGAAGATCGGGGTCGAGGGGCGGGGAGGCGGGCGGCTTGCACGCCGACCTGCTGCAGCAGTTTAGCGCGACGACGCCCTCGCCGAATACCTTCCCGCGGCCCATCTACGCGGGCCCCAACGCCGGCGCGTCTCACATGGCTCCCCCGATCGTCAGCCCCAACCACGCCGCGCACGCGTCCTACCCCGTCGCCAGCCCCACGAGCCGCTACCCGCCCATCGCGCCCAGCGGCCGGCTTCCCGCCCCGGCGGCCCCCGCGCGCAAGGACGCGGGGCCGGACGACGCGGACGCGGCCAACAGGCCGCTGATCATGAGCATGGTCGAGACGCTGGGCAAGGGCGACGAGATCGCGCCGCCGTGCGACAGGTGCAGGCGGCTGAGGCTCGAGTGCGTCAAGCACCTCACCGCGTGCCAGGGGTGCACGAGGAAGCACGCCAAGTGCACGTGGAAGCACGTCAGCGAGGGGGAGATGGCGGGGGTGAGGGCCGGGAGGAAGAGGAAGGGGGAGCTGAGGGTTGAGACGGGGGATGGCGGGAGGGGAGGGAGGGAGGAGGCGCCGGGGAGGAGGTCGGGGGAGGAGACGCCGCTGTCGAGGATGGATATCGATGCTATCACGACGCAGGATGAGGCGCCGAGGAGTGTTCCTGGCACGGGGCTGCCGCGGGATCCGAATTTCTTGGGGTCGCAGGCTGAGAACGAGGAGAGGGGGTCGCTTTCGAGTCCGGTGCCCGCCCAGGCGGGGCGTGCGTAGCGGGTGGTTTTGATATATGAGGGTGTCTTTGGGGGTTGGGGGATAGACTTGTGCTCGTTGCGTTGTGGCTGCTTGTAAGAGATGAGGGTTGGTATGTTGGCGAGCGGGACATGGACTTGTATTAGTAGCCTATGATCGTTCAAGAGTTGTGGTTCCCCTTTAGCAAGGCCTTCTTGGTAAGAATCAGTCCTAATCACTCTCACCGTTGGGTTCTGCTTGATGCTCGACTCTGCGGCCTGCCCCTATTCCACGGGTCAGCCGCCGTCGAGATTCTGGGGGTACTTTCCCTTGAATTCTTAATCTGTCTTGTTTGGCGCAGGCGTATATGCAATACCACGTTCCGCTTCATTCCTCTGCTGCTCATATTCTTCACCCGGCGCAAAGCATCACCACCGACTGAAACATAACTCCAATCTATTGGTATTCTACACGTAAACTCGTGGTAGCCCACTATGGCCACCTGATATCAAACTCCCATCTCCAATTCATAACATACACCCCGGCCCTCCTCTTCCACCCCCTGGCTTCCAACAACGACATCCTATTCCTCACTCAGATCCTCAACGATCAGATTCCCCGAAGACCCGATAACATCCCTGATCGACTCTTCACTAGGCTCGTACACCTTCCTCGGCATGAGAGACGCAATCGCAAAGTCGTACTTGTGGACGTATCCCTCCGGCTCCTCCGCCCCCTCCCTTTCCTCCTCCGGAACGTCGTGGCACTCCGCAAAGGCGTACAGCTCCTCCATGGGCGTCTCGCCCTTGAACCTCCGCACGACCCTCTGGCCGCCGCTCCCCTCCCGCATCTTCAGCGCGATGCGCACGGCGCCCTTCGTCCCGGCCTCCGGCTCCGCCTCGATCCTGCCGGCTCTCCACAGCCGCCACTTCTCCCTCAGCTCGGCCTTCCTGGCGCTCTCCTCCGCCTCCTGCTCCGCGCGGCGTTCGGCTTCCGCCGCGGCGGCTGCCTCCTCGCGGCGCTTGCGGGCCCGCTCCCGGTCTTGCGCCAGAGACCGTTCGTAGGCCGAGTCTTGCTCGTCGCGGATGTTCCGTGCGGCGTCGCGCGCCACGCGTTCACTCCTCACGGCGATGAGCTCGGCGGAGTATTTCTCTATCGCGGACCGCAGCTCGCTGACGTACTTGGGCGGCGGGATGGGCCCGACGACCCTCTTGATCGTGCCCATGCGCGTGCTCCCCTGCTTAGGGGTGAGGCACACCAGGCCGGAGAATGGGAACTTGGTGCAGTTGTATTCTGTGGAGACCTGGTAGGCTTCCGAGTCGAGGACGTTGCCTCCCCAGAGGACGATTTCGTTGCTCGGGTCGTTGATGAAGGAGGTGACCTGCGGGGACAGGAGGGTGTCTCTCATGAAGGACTCGGTGTCGTCGTGCTCGGGGGAGACGAGGACGAACAGGAGGAACTTGAGCTCCTTCTTCGCGAGGTCCTGCGCCTGCGCGAAGCCGCCTTCAAACCAGGGAAGCTCATTCGGCCCGTACTCCTCCTCAAACTCGCGCTTGAACCGCGACGCAGTATCCCGTGGCAGGAGCATCCGCCGTCCATTGGTGCTCCGGAAGCCGGACACCGCTCCCGACAGGAGCCGCGGCCGGATCGAGCGCGGCAGGAAAGAGAGGAAGTATAGCGCTAGTCGGAAGCCGACGGTGACCACGCGGTAGCCGAGGTTGAAGGGCGCAAAGAGGATGGAGAGGAGGAAGGGCGGCCGGTGGACGGTGTTCGGCTGCTGCGGCACGATGCGGGGCGCCGGTGAGGGGCCCGATTGCCTAGGGCGGTGACTTGAGCTGGAGAGGGGAGATTCGTGGAGGCTCTCGTGGAGGTTCTCGAAGCGGACGGCGGGCGCGGGCGCGGACGCGTTCTGCTCCGCCATGGCTTCGGCGAGAGGATCGGCAGTCTCGCCGTCGAAGAACTTGGATATCGCGATCTGCGAGTGGGCAGTTAGAGGGGGAACTGGGGGCAGAAGAGCGCGGGACAGCTTACCTGGACGTTCCACTCTGACCGCTGCAGGAGCGGGATGGCAGCGTCCGCATCTTGATTCGTGACTTGTATGTACTGGTCGAGGGCTTCCTGCTGGCTCGGGGACAAACTGTCCCTTGCACTCGAAGGGTCTGCCATGGCGAACGGACTCGAATAAAGCGTTGCTATCGGTCAACCGTGGTTGTTCTGTTGCGGGGAAGGAGCTTGGTGGTTGAGCAGAGCTGGTGTGCTGAGCTCAAGAGGGTTAATCACGTGTGACTGCGTGAATCACCAAGCAGAGTCTTGTAGCCTGCGGTAACCCATAAGCTCTCCAGTATAGTCGCAGATGATAATCAGCTGGTGACCTGCTGGCTTTCAAGGTAGGCAGCAGGAGCTCGGAAGATGACAGTTGGACGTTGAATCCAAATGGGGGCGGCACCAGGAATGGAGCTCTGAAAACAACACTATGGCATTGAGGAGATAGGGCTGAAAGGTCCTCCAATAGCAGCACAAGACAATGTGTGGGAGAGCAAAGTCAGTGCACCAAACGACAGCCTGTCTGTGGAGAGGCGGCAGGTGTTGTCAAGATAAGACCAGAGCTAGTAGAGTTCCAGCGTGGCATGGAGAGGATGCGTCAGTGACGACACACGCGGTTATTTGCCAGGCACCAGCTGATTCAACAGAGCAGGTGCTCCCACTTGCCAACAGCACAAGTCAAGCACAAAATTTGTGGAGAAATGCATCTGCCCACCTCCAAAACTCACTAATGATCGCTAAAAGCAGATGCTGCCACGCACAGTGCACCTCGATACCATTCCGCCCTTCAGTAGCTGCAACTGCCCCGCCATGGCTGGGTGCGCTCTCTGACGTCCCAACCGCCCAAGACGGCCAGCAACGACCAGGCCTGCCCGCCCGCTGCGCAGCACGGCTATCTCCGATTCCCCTCCGTTCGTCGCGTCCCAATCGCTCCCTTCGCCACCATCGCGACCACCCCCCCAACAACGCCCTCCTCGCCAAGCCAACCGAGCTTTCCACGCCGGAACGTCTGCGCCCGCGACGAACGCCCCGATCCCGAGTCCCGCCTGAGTTTGCGGAAACAAGGTTGCCCAACCCCCGCTGTGTGCGCCCGCCTCCCCGGGCACCCGCAAAGCCAAAACAAGCTTTCGCTCTCGGTCGGGGCCACCCAGCAGATGCAGCCCTCCACGTCCATGGGTAGACAGTCGCAGAGCCGAATTGAACCATGGGCGATCCTCTCGGAAATCACGTACGTTCTCAGCAAGAAATAGACGCCGGCATCGCTTTTTCCCTTTCCCTTTCTCCCCCACCACCCCCTTTCGTCTCACCGTTCGCGGCCGAAGCCGAATTCCGCAAACCCCGCGCTTGGGAACCGGGGAGCGTACAGAGGTCGAGGGCGTCGAGGTCGGCACCCGTGTCACAGACTCCACCCTGCGCCAATTGGGGAGCGTTTTCGTGCTTCCGCGGCGATACGCATTGGAAATTGGTTTTCCGAAGGTGCTGACGGGATTGTGTTGCGGGGGAAGCAGGTATCCTAGACCGATCCGACAAGCGCAGCTCCCGTCCCTAGCTCTATAGAATGGCCGCGCGAGGGTTCCAGAACAACGACTTGCGGCGACAGGTGGGCTCCCCGAAGCCCGCACTCAAGGCGCGAGGTCGGTTTTTGCCCCCCTTCTCTACTTGGCCGGGCGCAAAGGGGCTATGTGATGGTGAAACACGCGTACTGACAGGTGCCACTTGCAGACCAGAAGGACACGATCTGCCGCAACATCTTAATATACGGCCATTGTCGCTTTGAGAACACAGGGTGCACCTTTAATCACGATCAGAACAAGGACACCAGGACTACCAGTAGTGGCAATAACTCGAATAGCGCTACAAATAATGCTACCAGCGAGATGTAAGTCAAGGGTGCTTCTGTCTTGGTGGATTGTTTTCACTCCTCCCTGGGAATACTACAGCCATACCTCTGAGGGTGTTCGCATTCCAATTATGTTGCTACAAGCCTCCTGACGAGTACACTGCATTGTACCCTGTCTGTTTGTGCCTGATGGGCATAGGATATCTGCTCTTCGCCGCCTCATGGCTGCCCTGGGCATTCCTTCTTGCATATCTTGGGCCTGGGAGAGCTCAACTGACTCTGTCAACAGGTCTAAGAAGGCTTTCAATGTAGAATCTCCATCCTTCACACCTTCGAACGTCTCCAAGAAACCCACTTTCTCATCTCAGGCCTTGAGCGCTGCTCCATTCACCCCCAGGGGTAACTCAGGTATGGTACTCAACGCGCCCCTTTCCATGCCCCTCTAACCTCTGTATTAGAAGGGCCCTCGACAGCTCCTGTCCAGCACAATGGCGATCAGCCTGGCTTTGCGAACCCGGCAGCAATACCTGAATTCACACCCCAAAACTATGGCCTGAGTTCTACTGCGGTAGGTCTTCTCCCTAGCCTGGCATCTCCCCACTTGGCTAATTTTGGTCAGACCACGACGCCAACGGGGCACGATGCCACCCTAAACTACGATGCCTTCGCCATGGGCGCCGTCGGCCAGGCGATGCCGGCGGCGTCCTATAACCCCTACGCAGACGACCACGGTGCTGCTGCGGCGGCAGCCGCTGCAATGGGCGCAGCCAATCCTACCTTCTTCCAGCAGAACGCCTTTGCTACCCACACTCAGCCGGTAGGTGCCCCCCGGACAGCGAGTATCTGGGAGAGTCTAACGCGCCCCAGCTCATGCACCATCTATATTTCCCGGCCGGCCCACATAAGGAGGATCTCTTGCCGTATCAGCGAGCCCCACACGACTTCTTCATCTCGGAGAAGCTGCGGCAGGATCTCCAGAAGAAGTCGGAGGCGGCCCTGCAGATAATCAGTTAGTGTGTCTATCCCATAGTGCTGCTGCGCGTTACTGACTTGGCTAGACACGGGTCTCCCGCAGCTTGACAACTTTCACAGCCTAGTCGCGCTCGACACCACTAATAGGAAGAACGCCAACATATTCGGCCATCCGAGCTGGGTATACAAGGCGGTCGATGCTAAGACTGGGTTTATTCGCTGCTTGAGAAGGCTAGAGGGTGAGTCCACGTCGTTTACACGCTACCGGGAGAGTCAGGTCTAACAGGGCGCAGCATTCCGCCTCTCTAATGAACACGCCATCCGTTGCGTCAAGGATTGGCGACGGATTGATTGCGGTAGTATAGTCCCAATCTTCGACGCCTTCACAACACGAGCCTTTGGCGACAGCTCGATTGTGTTCGTGCAGGAGTACTTCCCTCTCTCCAAGACCCTCATGGAGGTCCACTTCCCCAACCAGTCTGCGGCGCATGGGACTAGGTTTAAGCAGCAGACCATGGTGTCGGAGACCACTCTCTGGTCGTACATAACGCAGATCGCCAACGCCCTGAAGGCGATCCACTCGGCGAACCTGGCGGCCCGGTGCCTTGACCTCAGCAAGATCATCCTGACGGATAAGAACCGCATCCGCCTCGACGCCTGCTCAATCCTCGACGTCGTGCAGTACGAGGCGCACCGGCCCGTCGCGGAGCTCCAGCAGGAGGACCTCCTCCAGTTCGGGCGCACCATCCTCGCCCTCGCGACCCTCACGCCGCCGTCGCACCTGTCGAACCCCAACGCGGCGATGGAGCACATCAGCAGGCACTACACGGCGGAGCTCCGGGATACGGTGTTCTGGCTCCTTACGCCGCAGGGGCAGCAGCTAAAGAACATTGACGAGTTCGTCAGGGGCATCGCGACGCACTTCATCACGCCGTTCGACCAGGCGCTGCACGAGAGCGACACGCTCCGGTCGGAGCTGTCGACGTCGCTGGAGAACGGGCGGATCGCGCGGCTGATGATGAAGCTGGCCGTGGTCAACGAGAGGCCCGAGTTCAATGGCGACACGGAGTGGGCGGAGAACGGCGAGCGATACACACTGAAGCTGTTCCGCGACTACGTGTTCCACCAGGTGGACGCGAACGGGCAGCCGGTCGTGGACCTGGGCCACATGGTCGCGTGCCTGAACAAGCTCGACGCGGGCACGGACGAGCGCGTGTGCCTCACCAGCCGGGACGAGCAGACGGTGTTCGTCGTGACGTACCGGAGCCTGAGGGAGCAGTTGAGGGGGGTGTTCGGCGAGGTGTCGAGGGCGGCGAAGGGGCGGGGGGGTCTCTAGGCGGGGACGCCCTCGTTCGGCTGGGGTGCCTATGGAGGAGGGGGAGGGGACGCGGGGGTGGGGGCCTGGCCGCATCCGCATGCGTCCTATCCGACTTGGTCGGGAGAGTACGTGATGAATCCGCTTGTGCAGCCCGGTGTGCCTCCGCAACAGTACTTTCCGAACCCGCTTGGGCCGCCTGGCATACCTCAGCCGCCTGGTTTACCACCGCCACAGATCCCGCCGAACCCGTTATATGGATACTAGCCGCAACATCAATGGAGAGGGAGAGGGATGTGGAGAGGAAGAGGAGGAGGAGGAGGGACAGGAGAAGAGGACCCGAACCTTCAGTCAGTGGGCCATGCCCACCCCTATAGTTGAAGGGGCGTCACCTTCCACGGCTCTGGGCAGTATATACGGGGTGGAATCACGGAGGGGGCGCAGGTGCTGGGTATAGCGGGGACCACTGTTTACACGTTGTGGGTATACAAAGCGAAGCTTGTCGGTAAAGAAACGGCTACAGCGGTCCGGATGCGGGACGGGGAGGGGTTTTCACGAGCTCTGGGATGGGGAACCCGGGGATTTGGACAAGGGGGCCGGGGAGCGAGATTGGATGCGGGGTTTGGGAATTAGGGTAGCGGTCGTCTCAATATATGTCAGTCTAAGTTCATGTTTCTTTTTATCGTCCCCTTTGCCTCGTGATTATCTATCCATGGTGGTGTTAGGGTACTCGTACAAAAAAAACGGGGGTATCCGTGTCTTGGAACGGGTGGGACTAAGAAACGCCGTGCTCCGTGCTGTGCCTTCCTCTCACGATACTAAGACAGCCAGTCCCAACAGAAAGTTTTCAAGAATGCCAAGGCCCCCCAATCCTCCCGTATCAAAGCGAGGAAAGGTTAACAGAAGAAAAAAACTCCCCCTCTCTCTCCGTGTATTGTCTTGGCTACCCCCCATTCCGCGGGTAAGTAGCCCCCTTCACTTCTCCGCGGGCAAGGAGCCCTCCGATCCCGGGTCGAGGCAGACGCCCAGAACCCACCAGCAGACTTCCAAGGCAACGCGCTTGTACACTGCCTCGTCCGCCCCCTTCAGCTTGTAGTCCTCGTGCGTCTCGAAGGTGATGTGGGTTATGCTGGGGCCAGGGCCCGTCTCCGTCCGCCCGCCCGCGGGATGCGCGCGGGTGGCCTCCTCGTCGTCCTTGGGGCCCGCTTCCGCGTCGTCGGGTAGGGGGCGGCAGGTCGGGGTGGCGACGGAGAGCTCGATGAGCTTAATGCCGGTCCAGGAGCGGTGCATGTGAAGCCTCACAGCGCCCGCCCCCACCTCCTCCTCCGCATACACATCCCACTTCCGCTCCGACACGTCCGCCCCGCCGTCATCTCCGCCCTCGCACACATCCTGGCACGGGGAGGCCGCTGGCGCGCTGGGGCCACAGCCCCTCAGCAGGAGCTCCAGGGTGCGCTCGCAGACGGGCACGCGGAACTCGGCCGTCCGGGGCTCCACGAAGGCCGCGGCGGGGCGGGGAGGCTGGGCCAGCGCGGGGGATGGGCCAGGTGGTCCGTGGAGGCTGTACAGGCCAGCTATCCAGGCCGCGCCGAGGGCATCCTCGCCGTGCTGGGGTTCTGGGGGGCCGGGGAGGGCGCTAATCGCCATCGCAGCTGCAAGGGGGCCCGTTCACGTCGGGGCAAAAGGAAACAAATCAATCTGAGTTGCCACCCGGCTGAGGGACACCGGGATCGGATCGTTACTTTTTTAGATTGCGTTCTGCATAGCGTTAATGAAGAGCGGCGGGTATGGGGCCTTATCGGGGGGGCCCCCCTGGCGAAAGGAAGAACGGGGTTGTTGTTATTCTTGTTGCGATTGTCGACGCCCTCGATGGTGGCTGCCGTGTAAGTCCGGCCCATTGGTGTAAGTGGCGACGCAGACGCCGGGGCAGGCAATACCGGATTCCAAGGTAGGAGACTCAGCAACACGCAGGCGGGAGTGGCTCTGAAGTCCCGGGCCACCCCTAAATTTTCGAGGGATTCCCTGAGCGTGAAAGGCAGCTACACTAAAATCGCCCCCCGGCAGTCCTTCTTCCCAGGACACGCTATCGAATGGCCCGCTCCGACCCCCACCCGCGGAGAGGGAGCCCAGCCGTGGATACAACCCAGGACTCCTCGATCTGGCGGCCTTGCGCCAGTATGCGAGTGTATGTACTCGGTATGGCCAGGAAACCTGGGTCCACGAGCGGGAGCTATTATCTTGGCGTACCATTCCAACTCCACGATCGTCGAGGCCCGGGCGCCCCGGTCCGCTAGCGTGGGATGTCGCCGCAATCTTTGCCCCCCACTCCTCGCCAAGATTCCCGGCCATCGCACAGATAGCTGGACCAAAACATTGCGGATCCGATCGGTAAGACCAGGGTCCCCTCTCTTCGAGGTGGCAACATCCATCAGCTAGAGAGACGGCTACATGCATCGGGGGGTTTTCCCGGCTGCACGCAGAGACCGGAAGGCCTAACCTCGACGATCCAGGTTTGTCCTCCGACGTACTCGGCCGGGAGTGTAACGCTTCTTTCTGGGTCTGCGGCTTTGGCTCCAAATCCTTCCCGCCCCCCGCCAATAGTCGTTGTCCATTCCATGGTGGTTTCCCCGCCCGCCGTCCCGCGCGGCTCGAGATGGGCGGGGCTGTCCGCGTCCTGCCAGGCCTCCAGGCCCGCCCGTAACGCAAGAGACCGGCTCTCGGGAACCACCTCGTGCCGAGTAATGGCGACGGCCCTCCGCCTAAACTGTACTACTCATGTACGTAGTAATAGATTATTCAGCTTATACGATGCTGTGGGGACCAAGCTGCCAGCCGACGTCGAGACGATTCTTCCAACCATTCGGTGCCGGCACCGAAGCCGTCGATCAGTGGATACTGCCACTTCAGAGAGAATCTGCCCTGGGACCTTGCCCCACCAGAAAAGCCGGGGACTCGGAATCCTTGGCTGGCTCGGGAAGCTCACATCAGGCCCACTTGGCGCGGCCCCGGAGTTTGAGGCGGCCTCGGAAATGGACCAATCGCGGAGGAGATCTGCCCTCCTCGTATGCCATTGTGGCCACGCCAAATCTAACGTGATGCTCCATATCCCGGCCCAGGGACCGCGGAACGCCGTGTTGCCCACATAGGTATATGTCGGGGGATAACCATGCCTCCCCGGCCGCCCAGGGCGCGGGGCAGCGGAGCTCGGCATCCGGTGCACACGGGGGCATGCGATGTGGGAAGCCCGACGCCTTTGTATCACCATAACCCAAATGTACCAACTTTCCCATGTTGGGGCTTTCCTAGATCCAACTTCTCGTCCCCCGCCCCGCTTTGTGTTTCCCACCCATAACCCGGATTCCCTCGACTTACCCACCACCTGCAGTGGGAGAAACACACCTCTCCGGCGACTTCAGCCTCTCAGAGCAGCATGCCATTGCATTAGCGGCGAGAAGCCACTTTCCAGATGCGTCCGCCAGCGAATGGTCACCATCCCCTCCTCCATCCGGATCACCTGCGCAAACACCATTATTCCCACCGGCCCAGCCAATGAGCGCGGGCTGCGACGGTGGATGGTTTGGGCCGCAGGGTTGCAACTCCGGAAGTACCTCTCATTGCTTTTTCCATATGCACCAGATCGAAGAAGGGGATCGAGTCATTCAGGACTGCTTTTGGAAAGCCAGCCCGGGCAGGCAGCGGCGAGCCAGTCCCGTTGCAACTGATGCTGGCGCGTCTCCTCGACAAAGCTCCATGCATGGCCATGGCCTCCGTCCACCGTCGCATCGTGAGTAGCGCTAGCCAAACCACAGGTGCCAGCTCCACTCCCCGTTCACACCATACTGGCAGTCGGGCCCGACATCCGGGGAGTCGGAATCTTAGATACGACCCGGAAGTGAAAAGTATCTGTTTCTGAACAAAGTCTCCGGTAGGATGGGATTGTGAATGGGCCGCACGTATCTGGGTAACACAAGCCCATGGCCAAGTTACTCGGCAGTCTCCGAGTCTGTGGCGGTGTCTATACTGACCATGCGCGAGGTAGACAAGTTTTCCTGAGCAAAGACGAGAGAATCCCTTTGGATACCTTGACATTGAGATATGGCTGCCCTCCCGCGGGGCGTCCGAGGTCGAGAGTCTGCACGGAGAATGTCAGTCAATCGCATCTCACGAGGGGTTATACTCCTACAAAGGCGGAATTGCCAATTCTAGTGAAGACTGTGAGGTTCATAAAGGCCGGCCCACCGTGTGCGAGGACGCACCGGGTAGCCTGCCCCTGGCCAGCCCCCGGTCGCCAAGGCCTGCGGCTGGCCACAGACAATGCCGCCTCCACTCCTGCCCCCAGATCCTCCCGCTGCAGCCCTTCCAGGGTACTCCTTGTCCGCTCCGACGATCATCTCAACGTTGCTTTTCCTTCTTGCTTCGATGCCGGGCGTAATCTCGGTGAGACGACCGGTGAGAGTACGAGCCAACAGGGCTCAGCCCAGCGCCACAGAGTGCACAACAGAAACGACCATTGTGGTCGCACGGCGGGGAAAGGTCCTGCGAGTCGTCGTGTTTAAGAAGATATGTTGCCCATGCTGTGTGACGCTCGATTGTGAAATGAAAACCCCGATCTCGAGGCCCTTTTCGCCCGCATGATTGCTGCAGCCCCATGGAGTTTGTTTCATCGGGAGCGCGGTTCACAACCCCGGAGATCCAGCATTTGGCGAAACTCCATTCCACGGCATGTCAACGGCCAATCGGCTCGTCCGGGTCCAGTGATCGCCGAGGAAATCCTGTTCACGCGCCTTTTGAAGCATGACCAGTGTGGCAGCCTCAGCTAGCCAAGGGTCCTTGATGAAGGGACCTTGGGACGCTTGTACCATCCACATGTAAGGTCGTGCATGCGAAGTGCAGCAAATATGCAGAGCCGGAGCAAACAAATAGCGTGTGGAAATGAAGACCGGAGCCCCATCGCAGCCCCAGCACCTTCACCTCCACCCCCAAGGCGTCGGCCCTAGGATGCCCAACGAGAGAGGCCATGACATGACATGGAAAGGCTCCCATTGGCGGCCTGGCTGCAGTCCGGAGACTCCTGCCCGAAAGATACAGATCGCTGCCAAAAGAAGACGGTCTGACACACACGTCGTGTAACGATCGTTGAGCCTCAACTGGCGGTTCACCTGTACGACCGCTGGGCCGGGCTCCCCGCGAAACAACCATGTCTCGAGATACCTGTTTGCTCGTCATCGAAAGCCCGGGTTAGGGGCGGCTTGTCTGATGCGATGCCGCTTATCATGCGGGTCGCCATTAAGGTCGAAAGGTGCAAGGCGGGGGACGAATCAGATCGAGGCAGCTTACCCGCAAGAGGCACCCTCAGCTCCTGCGACCACCTTCGTAGGCGTTCTAGACCGCTTTGAGACGACGGGGCCTTGGAGGCCTTGAAAGCGAAGCTGGGGTTCCCGAATCGGAGCGGGACCGATTCAGAATTGGCTGGGGATCGGCTTGACGGGAGGGCGCCTGAGCACGTGGAAATACTGGGCAAGTCGCGTTAGGATGATCCCTGCTGAGGCCAGGAAGGCGTGGTTCGGAAATCGCCAGCAAATTGACCTGGGGGGAAAATAACGTGGGTGCTTCCAGGGGTACCGGAAATACACATGGCAGGCCAGAGTACGGAGGTGTGCCCATCCTAGCCAAACCTGGACGAGGAGCTGAGGTTTAAAAAGCAAAGGAGACGAGCAAATGCATTGTCGGATCCGACTGCGGGCCGTGCGCTCTTGGCAAGCTCTCTGGCAACACCCCCAAGCATTGGTAGGTACCTACAAGGTACTCGGTAGCGTGCACCCTGTGCTTCTTTCTGTACACAGATTACAGCAAGCCCAAGCGGCAGTTGCGACTAGCGACACCACCTCGACCCAAGGACAGAAGGTCTCGCGAGATGTGACTTTGGCCGGTTACACAGCATTTTTTCGCCTGAACAGAGCATGGCGTCGGCTCACCGAGCATGCAACCATGTCGCCAACCAAGCCAACGAGCGATAAACTATCTGTCTAAGGACAACACGTTCTCCGCGGGCCAGTCGGAACACTTTGTCCGGGAGGGCCATCCGTTATGCTGCACCCGGTGAGTCGGCCATGTGTCGAGAAAGCTCTCCCTGCAAAGAACCAATTCTCGCAGCTGTATCCCAGTTCTACCCCACATCTGCTCTCAACGCTGCCTCGAGCTATTCTTCAGCGTCTTATCAACACCCCAGGGGTCCTATCACGCGATTGTCGTTCCAGTCACTGCACGTGTGGAAGCTCAGGGGTTCTTTCCTCGGCTACTGTGTGGGCGCCTTAGCGGGCGGAAGGAAGCCAACAGCCAGCTAGCCCACTCTTGCTGTTTTCGGAGGGAACATCAAGGGCAGGAGGGCTGGCAAGCACTCCCGTACCTGCTCGTCCCACGGCTACGAACGACTGGCTGGGAAGGGCCCGAGAGATTAGGACAATGTACCTCGAGGCTCCTGGGGGTGAAACCGAAGCCGGTCTTCCGTGTTCGAACATCAAATCTTCCTGTACATGTGCTGTGAACCACTAATGTCAGCCCCTTCCATGCCGGGGCCGATTCGCCAATGCGAGGCGGAAAACCGGTTTAGCCCGCAGAGAGTCATCACCGGCGGCGGCTGTGGCTGAATGGAGGTCTATGACCGGAGCTCGACTGGCGAGGGGGCCACGAGTGAAGGCCGCTTGGCGCAGATTCTTGTTAGTATGTCGGGCTGACCTTGGCGGGGCTCTCGATGCCAGTTCACTTGCGCCCCAGGACGAAAAGCTCCCATTTGGTGGTCTCGGAAACGAAACATGTTGCCATCATGACTGGGACTTTTCCCGGCGCGGGGTCAGGCCTCACCGGTCTGCGCGAAGTTTGGGAAGGCGGCAGCCTGCTCACATGCGGGAGAAACCCAGGGGGGAAGGAGGCATGGATGTTGAGACATCCCGAAGTAGCTCCAGTGATCGCGGACCAAACACTCCACCAATTGTGTCGTCACTGATTGGCGGGGCTGCCGGGCACGGGCAACATGAAGTGGCCCTCGCTGTCCTTGGGGAAGGAACAATCTTTGCACAGCAAATCCAGGAACGGGCACAACCAGCCCACACCACGCCCACTGTTTCTCAGCTCGAGAAGCCACATCCTTGTCATCTCCATTATTGTCACATCACATCGGGCCTAGTGTACGTTGATCTCTTGCCCACTTCCCCAGCCCTGATAGCTTCCATGTCGACCAGAGTCTCGCTCCACCTCTCCGGACGCCGGGTTCAGCATCTGGCGCGGCCTGTCACCGCACTCGCCCCCGGTTTCACTGCATGCTGTATGCGGTGAGTCCGGCCTTTGGAGTCTCACCCAGCGGAGTCGGCCCGGCTACGAGGGATGGATGGTCGCGATCGCGTTTCCATGCGGGACCTCCCCTTCCAGTGGCTGTGTGGATCGACGCCCCAGCACGTTTGCATCCGGATAGCGTTCCGGGTGCCACATCGAGTCTCCGCGTGTCTAGCGTCCTGATGGGCTTTCTAGGGCTCCCCTGCGGAGCACAGTCTGGGACGATACGAAACGTTTACTCGGTCGTTGCCCCAGGATCCCCGCCGGATCCAGGAACTGCCATTCTGGGGTTGTCCCCGTCGCCCCGCCGCCTCGCCAAAGGGGCCCTGTACGTTCATCTCATCGTATGCAGGACTGACCGTGTACTAGACGGATGCAGTCTTGACCCTCGCGCCTGGGGCTATCATCCCAACAATAGATATGACGCATGACGGCTCGCAGCTCCGAGGCTTTGATTTCCGGGTACAGAGAACAGACGGGTACCCGGCTGGCAGCTTGCGCGTACACGGCAGCGTCGACGTCCCTGGGCCATCCCTGTCTCCCTGCCGTTCTGCGCTTCGTGCATGCGCCATGGCAATGGAGGGGGCGTCGCCCTGCCTTGGGGCACCTATCCCCGACTTGACGGAGGAGAAGCAAAATGAGCTGGGGCCGCGAGTCTTCCGGGTCCCGCGGACCAGTAGAATTGAGCTGGCCACGCCCTGCCCCAGAAGGCCGGACTCGATCTGTCAAGTTGCATGACGCTAAACCCGGGTACCAGGCTACAATGTACGCGCGAATATAGCGTCCGATGTGCCAAGAGCCGGGTGGTCGGCGAGAGTTGACACGGCGATCGATGGGGCCCCGGGATTGCCTTTGCCAGGGGCAGACGGCTTCGTTCTTGGCATCGGAGGAGTGGAAGAGATCGTGATGAGGGTGTTCGCGCTGTCCACGTAGGTCGTATTCTTCTCATACCGTCTTCCCTTCCTCAATTTCCCATTCGCTCGGGCCGAGACGTGCTTACCAGTCAACTCTATATCCCCCATGGCTGTGGATGGCACAAGTGTGGTGAACTTCGTTGAGGCTGGGCAACTTCTCACACCCTCCCGGTCCTCGATGGCGCGCCTGTGTAATCAGGTACCTCCACTCGACTACCATTTCCTCGCTGGTTCCTTCACTCGAAGTCGACATGCCCAGCTGTGGCTCACCAGTTCCCTGGCACGGGTGCAGGCGATCCCTGGAGGCCCCATTCTTTACGCTACCTCGTATGTGCGTGCGTAACCCCACTGCTGCGTATTTCTGCTTCGGGTATGCATGCGACCTTCCCATCCAATGTGCTGGTTTATCCTACACCCCTGTGGGGTCCGGTCTTGTTGGGAACGAGTGCCATGCCAATTTACACGTCCCTTATGTACCCTGTTGATCTTCCCCGAGCCACTGGCAGTCCCTCCTGTCAAGGTAGCTCGAAGAGAGGGGTCTGTGGCGCCATCGCTATACTATTGCCTTCACGTTGGTTTTTCCCTGGGTGTGTGTCCTGGCGGCGATCTGCGATCCGACTCGCAGGTGGAAGCTGGGAGCTGCCAGCCCCATGTAATATTTCCGAAGGCCATATTTCCGAAGGCCATCTCGACGTTGCATATGTTCAGCTCGGCGGAGACCTACTAATAACAAGTGTATATAAGTCCCAGGTCGTCGTTGATGTCTTGAGACACCTCACTCAAGGGTTCTATATCTCACACACCCGTCCAGCCGTTGACAACCAGGTTTATCAACGCCCATCTGACTCCTTGTTATTCTTCTACTCCAGACATTCTGTCTCACAGCTGCCACGGGCCTTATACCAACGAAGTGGAGCTTATCCTTTTGGACATAGCATCCCGCCTATCTTTAACAACCACCATGGTCGACACGAACCGCCTCCAAGGGGAGGGCACTGGGCCTGGGAGCTGTCAGAAGCTTCCGAGCTTTGCCATCTTCCTGAGCCTCTCGGCGCCAGACGAGAATAGACCAGTGGCCAAAGAGGAACTCCTATCGCCAACCACGATCGGAGACGCAGTGTCGTCTGCTGTAAGAACTTCAAACCAGGTTCGTCTCCTTTGTGCCATCGTCTGCATCGTCCTTCCATGATCGCTAGACCCCCGCGGGCTATCCTCTATCACATGGTCCACTCCAGGAGATGGTATACTAACCCGATTTTTCCATCAAGAGCCGTTACCCTGACGTACCATCTCCGACGTCCGCGGGTGATAGGTTTCGGAACTGGTTTCCAGAAACGCGTTTCGATCGGGAATTCGGAACGGCCCTGATAGACCCCTGGTCTAAGAAAGTCTCTTCCGGCGCGTTATCTATGGACCCTAACAGGCCCAAGCTTCGCTCTGCGCTTCTCGAGCCACAGGCGGAGCAGGGCTGCCCGTCCCGACGAACGAGTCTCCCTTCTATCTCAGCCCTCACTTCACAGGAGAGCCATGACGCCGAACACCACCACAATCTGTGGCGCCGAGCAAGCACGAATACCACGCTCGCTGGTAACCGTTTGGTCTCCCTCCACAATTCCCAGGTTCCTGCCATGTTTCCGGCCGCGCGCGACTTTGCGCTTCCGCCAGTTCGCGCTCCTTGTATGACAGGGTCCCGCGCCCTCCCGACAAGGTTAGGGCCCTCTGACCGAGAGACCCTGGTCAATGCCCCTTCGTCCCCACCGCCATCCCCTATGACGCCAGGTATCCAAAGGCGCGGCAGTGCAGACTCAGTATCAACGTTAGGGAGCTTGCCGTCGAGCTCCCTGGCGGCGAGTGCAAGGAAGGCAGGAAGCCAGAACAATAGCGAGGAAGGCGCCTCATCTAGGAGTGGATCCGGTCGGCAGATGTACAAGTGTCCCTTCGAGGGATGCGAACAGCTATACACATGGAAGGAAAACCTCACTCGACACCATACAACGTAAGTTGCGAGCCGTTCTTGCCCCATCATTATTATATCTACTTCTCCCCCTCCCCATACGCTGTTTGCACCCCAGATTCTGGAGCCAGAGAAATCTAGGCCTTCCAGAGAGAATAGCAATAACTCGAGACTGACGCTTAAACCAACAGTCGCCACGTCCTTTCACCCACGCGTAGGCGCTGCCCCTTCTGCAAGGTCAACGCCGAGAGGCCTAGCTTCAACCGGATCGACAACTTCAAGGAGCACATCCGCCGGCACATGAATGAGCGAGACAACGGGCGCACGCGAACCGAGTACCACCCGGGGGCGGCGGACTTCTACAGGCAGCTGATGGAGGAGACGAGGGGCGACAGACGGCGCGGGAAGGGCCGCGGGAGGAGGACGAGCTCCCGCAGCGACGCGAGTGATGACTCGGGGTCTGTTTCAGGAGGCTGAAGCGAGCCAGCGAGGTGATATGTTCTCGGCTTACAACAACGAGCCTGTCTTGTTCCGTCGTCTTCTCTTTGTCACAGCATGAGCTGATTCTACCCCTTACCTGTCGTTACACCAGGAACCACGTTCCATTCTTTTGTAGCATCTCCATTTTTTGGTTTCTTTTGTTCCCGCCGTTATCTTACTTCTCACGTTTAATGGGAATGGAAATGCCGAGATGGATCTCACGAATATGGGAGGGTCTAGTCGTTTTTATCTTCTTCTTCTTCTTTTCATTGATGACCTTTTTCCTTTCTAGTTACGCTCTATACGTGGTGTCCTTTCAAGCAGGTTCTAGAAAAGGTGGCAGCGGTCTTTTTCTCTCTCTCTTTATAACCATGAAAAACCAAACCCCCAAAAATTATGGTGTTGGTGTTGGGGATGGTTGGATGGGTGGATGGGTGGATGTGCTTTGTTGTTACGGCCTAATTGGAAGTTGGCAGGAATTGTCTTTTTGGGGGGGTGATAGGAGGGGACTGAGGCGCTGTGGTTTCATCGGTTCAGTTATGGGATGGGTAGATAGGAAAGGTAGTAATGTGATGCCGCAGTTCTGAGAAGACTGGTGTGGACCCGGGAGGGCTTTAGACGTGATGTGTCGTTGGTCGGGATAGCGAGGTTTGTTCGCTTGGGTCATTAACTCAACTCTGGGGGCCTCAAGTCCCCATGGCGAGAGGAGAATCAAGGCCTGCCACTGGAGACCGTGTATATCCCGCCGAGGAGCTCCTGACGCTAGGTTCCTGCTCAAGCTCTAGCTTTAATGGGGTGCCTCATCTCCGGTGCGTTGAGATACGGGTGAGAGCCGTATCTGCGGTTTCTCGAACTCTCGGGGGGGTCTAGCTCTGCCAAGAGACGTGCCCTTCCCGAGTGATGTAGACAGCAGCTCGGTGCCTACCTCGGCGCCTCTCCCGTTCGATCCTAGAGCTGTGGTCTTACATGAATGTTCTCCAGGGCGGGACGGGGCGGGGAGCGTCTGGTGAGCCTGTGATTTACTATAGGGGCACATGTAAGCCTCGAGACATGCCCACTTTTCTAGAAACAGGTGGGAAGGCTCGCTCCTTTCGTGTAACCGGTCACTCCGATATCTTCCCCTCCACTTCAACCGCCGGTCCGCCCCTATACGAGCCGTCCCTCAACGCCTCCCCAACCTCCCCATCTCCCCGCACTGCTCCCTCCCAGCCTCCTCCGCCGTCTCAAAGCCAATGAGCACCACCCTACAAGTAGGTCTCACCAGGAAGTTGAACCTATTGATATCCCCGTGCGTCAACCCCCACGCCCCGCATGCAACCTGCCCAGAACCCCCGAGACGCCTCGACATCCCCCGGTCCAGCGGACCGCCCCTCCACGCCCTCCAGCACGAAGCCGGTGCCGCTCCCCTCGATGGATGCATACGCCGCCGTCTCAGCCTCGTGGCGGCGGCGGACGCCGCGAACTTGAGGACGACGGGCCCCTCGAAGCGCGGGTGCGTCTTCCGGTGGACGCTTGAGCGCGGACGCTCGACGCAGGTGAACTCCAGGTGTTTCCACCGTTAGGAATGCCACAGGCTCGTCATACTTGGGAGATCGACCTCGTCGGTGCGCACAAAGACTGGGGAGACGGCGCGGGAGCTAGGGCGATGTGGCCCTGGTGTCAGGGGAACCGGGGAAGGCAGGGAGGAGGGGGATGAGGATGGGGGCAAAGGTTCTGTCGTCCGGCGGGAGGGTGTCGGGTGACGACCACGTACTTGACGTGCTTTTTCCGTCGAGTAGGCAGCACTAGTCGCTGGCGTCGGCGTCGGCGTCGTCTGGGCCGACGAGGCAGCTGAGGAGGCGGACCTTGCTGCTGGTTCCCGTGGCCATTGACTGGGTGGAGGGTCTTAGGACGGTCAAGGGTTGATGGGTAGGAGAGCAGAAGGGCCTGGTGGCCAAGTGAAGCGTAAGGAATGTGTCGGTATGGTGTCCGAGTTCAAGACCGAGGAACGTCGGGGGTCCCGGCGCTTAGACGTGCTTGGCCGCCATTTGGAGCCCAGACGCCGGAGCCGGGGGAGGCAAGCAAGCAGGTGCAGGCGGGACTTGTCACCAGAGGACTCGAAGTCTTGGAAAGGGAAGCCAACGATCCCAAAATGGCCCACCGGATTCAGCGTGGCACTTGCGACTGCTCTCGGCTGGAACGACGCAACATGCCAGCAGGGACTGGGTGCCGCGTGAGTGGCTACCCATGTCGTGCCGAGAGCGAAGAATGGTATCAGGCTCAACTGGAGCCGGACCAGGATGCATGGTTATTTGAGCACGATGTCACAAGACGACGAGGACGGAGGCACAAGCTCGGGAACCCGAGCATGTCGTAGCATGACTCAAGAGTTGTGGGTAGATGTTGATATATTGACATTGCTTGCGGATGGCTCATTCGACGATCAACTCGTATACGATACCGTGGCTTGCCAAGTACACGGGGTGTATGCCGGGACTTGGTCAAGCCACGGGCCTACGGGGTCACCTCTCTCTTGACGAGAGGTGGTAGCTCCAAGCTAGCTTACCTGTCGGCCTAGCCCATCATGGAGAATATAATCCAGACTGCCAGGGCCTTGGTATCAATGCGTGAACCCCGAACATGGGCCACACCTTGTCCGCCCTTCTTCTCAAGGTACAACGACAAAGGTGTTGGGTGCATCTGCCTCGAAAGGCGCCCAGGTTCCCTCGGGATTCATAGTACGCGGAGCTCGGCGAAGCACATCGACTGGCGGAAAGCCATAACCACTATTGCGTTCTTGTTAGCCAAGATTCAGAGAGAACATGCAGAGCAAAACGTAGGATGAGACCAAATTCAGAATATGTAAGAAAAGAATATCAGTTATCCGCAAGGTATAGCAACCCTGGCGAGGGCGCCACCAGACGAAATCAATCGCAAATTACCTCATCATTTAGGTCGGGAGAAGAGAAAAAAAAGACGGTGAGACAAACCTTTAGTAGTAGAGACCAATACTTGGGTCAATGGAGCAAAGCATTCTCCCCATCGTCAGGAGAGCAAGTCAAAACAGACGCGATGATGGAGAGATGAGAGACGCATGCAGGATTTTGCAGACGCGGCCGGCGAGAATTTATGTATGGGTATGGGCCGAGATTGCGCTTATATAATCAGAAGCTTGCGGCTCACCAAAAGCCTGACAGCTCCGGCTCAGTCACGTGTGGATATTTCCGCGCCCCGCCTGGCCACCTTAGGGCAAATCCATTTTTTCTGCTCGCACACTGCCCAGCCTCGGACCCTCAGACCCCAGCCGGCCGCCAAACAACTTCACCACACCTAAAGTCTGAATCTCGGTTCGTCACCTCCCAAACCTCGACCTTTTTCCGACCGCCCCCATCGCCCTACCAGTCTTCTAACCCAAACAGCAGCACAATATATCCACAATGGGTGAAGCCACGATCACGCAGGCCAACTGGCGCCTCGTCGAGGTCGGCCGCGTCGTCCTCATCCAGAACGATGGCCCCTCCAACGGCCGCCTCGCCGCCGTCGTCGAGATCATCGACCACAAGCGCGTATGTCCATTACCACCGTCGGATTGGAACCCCTGGGGCTGGGAATTTAGGGGGGAGGTTCGGAGTTGAAGTTATGGGGAACAAAATAGTTGACAAAAGAGATATAGGTCCTCGTCGATGGCCCCTCCGAGGAGGCCCCCGTGCCGCGCCAGCCGCTCCGCCTGTCCGAGGCCCTCATCTCCAACATGAAGGTCGAGGGACTTCCCAGGGGCGCCCGCCAGGGCACCCTCAAGAAGTTCTGGGAGAAGAACGAGATCGACGCCAAGTGGAAGGAGACCAACTGGTTCAAGCGCCGGCAACAGATCGAGCGCCGCCAGGCCCTCACCGACTTCGACCGCTTCAAGGTCATGAGGCTCAAGAAGCAGAGGAGGTTCGAGGAGCGCCGGGTCCTCCACAAGATCAGGACTACCGCCAAGGCGTAAAGTTGTCCTATCGACTAAGGGCAACGGGAAAGGGAAAAGCAAACAGGGGGCGCAATGGGGGCGGATGCGGGGAGGGACGTGGAGGATATATTGGGATGGTCAACCACGGTCCCTGTAGAGGGGACCGGACCGGACTGCATTAGCATGGCAACTGCAGGAGTTGTCTTGCGAAAGTTCTCGTTTACTCCGTTTCGGAAGGGCTGTATGTCATATTTCATCACAAATGACCGGCGTCAAAACGGCAAACAGAGAGTCATGAATTCTGCGGAAATCGGAAAAGGAAACCGGCGTTTTGTACAGTTTTGATTGCCATTGTGAATGCTCGTATCGCGAACACACCCTCGCGGCTGCTCGACTCTCGTGGAGCTCGAATATGGAGTCGATTTGGGGAGCGAGTGCGGGCTCTGGCTTGATTATATAAGCGCGACTGCCCCCGAACCTGTGCTGCAAACCCCTCCGCTGAATGTGGTGCGAAATCGCCCGGGTACGTACCAAGCCCTAGATTTTTTGGCTCCCAGTCAAGTTCTTTTCAAATCATCAATCACCACGCCCCGAAAGAGAACCGACCGGCTCACCTCACCCGCTTCACCACCGCCGCTCCCATCTCCGATCTCACACCGGTAAGCGGTCCCCCCGTACGAAGTAATTCCCGCTCCCCCGTGTGCCAGTGACCGTTTCCGCGCCCGTGACGTGTGTGCATCACCCCCTCCCTCCAGCCAATCCCCATATTAGGAGCTCCGCACCCAGCAGACTTCCGGCCAGGGCGGGGGGTTGGTCGACAGGGTCAATTGGGAAAACCTTCAGGGACCTTTCACCGGCACATCACCCGGACAAACCACTGCGAGATACCGGCGGCTGACATTTCTCTTTTCTCGGAAACGCAGCTTATTTCACCATGGCGAACCCCCGCGTCGAGGAGCTCCCCGATGAGCCCACCAAGAACCCCACCGTCGAGGAGCAGGAGGACGTGAGCGACGAGGAGTCCGACGCCGAGGAGGGCGAGGCCGGCGGCGACCTGCCCGCGGGCTCGACCGGCCTCGTGCTCTCCCGCAACGAGAAGAAGGCCCGCAAGGCCATCGAGAAGCTGCACCTCACCCGCGTCCCCGGCATCACGCGCGTGACCCTCCGCCGCCCCAAGAACGTAAGTCCGGGATGGAGACCCCGAGATATGCTCGAGTGGTTGTGGGAAGCGGGGGAGCGAATCGCTGACGGTTTCTTCATAGATCCTCTTCGTCATCAACCAGCCCGAGGTCTACAAGTCCCCCAACAGCAACACCTACATGTATGTACCACCCCGCACCTCTCTTGGCCCCGCCCACCCAAGCCCTTTCGCGGATAAGTAGAGTTCTAACACGGACCGCAGCGTGTTCGGTGACGCCAAGATCGAGGACATCAACGCCGCCGCCCAGCAGGCCGCCGCCTCGCAGCTCGCCCAGCAGGCCGCGTCCGAGGACCCGTCCGGCCACGCCCACGGCGAGGCCGGCAAGGGCAAGGAGATCGCGGACGCCAAGAAGGAGGAGGAGGAGGATGACGACGAGGAGGAGGTCGACGCCTCGGGCATCGAGGATAAGGACATCGAGCTCGTCATGACGCAGGCCAGCGTCTCGCGGAACAAGGCTGTCAAGGCGCTCAAGGAGAACGATAACGACATTGTCAATTCCATCATGGCTCTGAGTATCTAGTCCTGGTGGAGGCGTTGGGCGGGTGGTAAAATGGGAGGGGGAACATAAGGATCAAAGGTCATGGTGAAAGGGGGTTTAATGCTCTTTTTTTCCAAAGGTACTGGGGATATGAAGGGATGAAATAGAACGTCTACCTCTTGGGGTTCTGAAATTGCCCGCGGTGGTATGTTTTTCGTGATACGTCGCTACCAGGGTGGTAGACAGTGTTTGAGCCCTGTTGGTGCGGAAACCCCCGGCGTGACCTGTGGCCCGGGTCAGCCGTGTCTCGTAAATGGTTCCTGAGGCGTGGACGGACATTCTCCTCGAACCACTGCGTTACAACTCCATTCATCCAGACTCAAATTGTACCCTGCAGGAGTCCGACCACAAAATCTTGAACGCAGAGGACTCGGAATGCAGCAATATGTCCCATCTCTAGATATAATATACCTACAGGCTATCCAAAGTCCCAATGCAAACGGCCCTTCAATAGGTTGACACAACCTGAGCAGATAAAACAACCGAATGCACACACCCCCCAAAACCCGCAGATGATGATAAGACTATACAACTCCCAGAAATGACCGGAAGCAAAGAGCGAAAGGAGGCTTCCAAATGGACCAGAAACACACTCGGTAACGCCTGGAAACCCGCAGAGTCATGGATGCAAGACAGAGAAAAGGACAAGCAACCAATAGACGAAAACACCCCCTCATAACGGCGCATGCAACGTGAACCTCCCCCAATCTACACCACCGCCCGAAAGACCGAGTCTCGGACCCCCCCGGCTCATCTGAACATGTCCACACCGTGGATATCAAGCCTTAAGACGAGGAGGCGGTCTGCGAAGTACCGCTCTTCGAGTATATCCTGAACTGCACGAAGATGATGCTGTCCTCGACCACGGTGCCCAGAGAGCCCAGGAGCCAGGGGAGGGCCGTGAGGACCGCCTCCGGGTCCTGGGAGTAGGCGAGGAGGCTGAGGCCGAAGGCCATGTTACCCGTGAGCGAGAGGAGGAAGAACAGTAGCGAGAGACCTAGGCACCATCTAGTCAGCATCCACGTACGCCCCCGCCGAGAACTGGGCTGGGTTACCCTCGCACGACTTGTCCTGGTAGTTCTTCACAATCTGCGGGATCCTCGCGCTATTCCCTTCGTTAGAACCCGGGGAAAGAAACACCCTTAATCGCAGCCTGTGTAGCCTCGGGAAACTCACAAGAGGTAGAAAACGGCGCTGATGTACCCCAGCACGGCCCCGATCTTGTGGGTTGGGTTCTCCGGCGGCTGGCTCGCGCCGGGCGTCTCCACATCCCAGGCGCCGAACTTGTACGACACGAACCAGCCCAGGATGCCGACGACCCACACGGCCAGCAGGGCGAGCGCGTTCATCAGCCAGGCCTTGCTCTCGCTCGCCCCGCCGCCCGCGGCGGCCTTGTTCGGCTCCCCGTGGGCGGAGTCGCCCTGGCGGTCCAGGAGGGGCGAGTGCTCGGTCTCGCCGGGCGAGGCGACGTGGTCCTCGCGGGAGGCGCGGCGGCGCGACCGGTGGCGGGAGGAGCGGGCGTTCTTGGCGTTGTAGTAGGAGCACTGGGTTATGAGGATGATGTCGGCGAGGCAGAAGTAGCTTGCGAGCGCGATGGCGGTGGGGGCTAGGTCTGTGAAGAGGGCACCTGGATTCGGGGCGGGAGATGTGAGCATGGGGCGCTATCGGTGATGCAGAGAGGGGGTCTCGGCTTTTCGGGAGGTGGTGACCGGGGCGTGGGGGCGGGGTTGTCCGGACGTACCTGACAGGTTGGTGGCGTCACCGAGGAGCCAGATGAAGAGGAAGCGCATGGACAGCGCGTCGGCGCTCTGGGACTTGTAGTTGGTGATCAACTGCGGTATCTGCGGGCCGGGGCAGGCAAACGTCAGCGTCCGTCACACAAGCACGTGCGTGGGGAACCAAGGTCGTGGGCCGTCGGACGGCAGCGCAGGGGATGGACCGGGTCGTCGTCGTACCAGCAGGCATATCCAGGCCGTTAGACTGATGCTACCGAAGATGCCGGATAGGGCCTGGTTCGCACTCGGCGGCGAGAGGGCCGCAACGTCTAATGAGAATATCATCGTGGCGGTATCTCTGAACAAGCTCTCAACTCAGTTTGGCCGGTCGCGGAACTCGAAAAGAAGCTTTGGAATAGGCACGAGAAGAAAAGACCCCAGAGATGCGGAAAGGCAAAGATGAAAACTCGAGGAGATAGGAGTCAAAGACGATAAGAAAGCCGGGTGATAAGGGGCTTTGGTCTCGTGGTGTCACGGGGCGGTGGCAGTGGGAGGGGAGAAGGCCAAGGTTGGGAGGGTCACACGGAGGCTTTGTGCTGCACAGCCAAAGTGGGAAGCAGAGACAGAAGAGTCATCCAGAGCATTTGCAGGCCCAGGAAGTGCAAGGTTGGTGTGGAGCATGTGGGGTAAGACGCAGGCCGGCGAAGGACCCTTTAATCGCGGGGCGCGGGAGAGCTGAGCTGGGCTTATCGGTGGTCAGCTGAATCGGCGGGCGCTAATAGGCCGGCCTGGGCTCACCGTATCGGGGAGGTCGCAGGCGCCGCAGCGGCTGGGGCGGGACACAAGGTACGCTGGACCTGCGCTGCGCGGGCGGGATTTCCTCGAATAGATAATGACGTCGCTGCGAAATTCAATCCGGGATTCGGGGGAGCCACACGGGCCGAGTCGAATTCGTCTGGACCAACTGGAGTGTGAAGCCAACTGGACTACGGGCGCTAACAGGCTGCATCAATCCGCAAGGTTTCCCCGAGGCATTTGGGCGCCCTTGTGTCGTATGTAGATCGGAGGACGCCACTCGATTGTTTTTATTTCCACTTTGTTTTCCAACCCCGTCGAGTTTCTACGTCGTCGGAACAGTGACACCTTTCCAACCTTCCCTTGTCATTCAGTTGCTGCTTCTTTCACGGCGGCCATGGTGCCCTCCCCGGGTCTTTGGCGGATTGCCTCCCGGGGAAATGAATGGCAGTGGCGGGCAATCGTGTAAACGCAGTCAGGGATAGGAATGGAAGGCTGGAGCCGGACGGAGGAAGCCGATGATTACGTTCAGCTATTGGTGGCGTCCCGAGGACAAAGCGATAGACCACAGATCCTTTACTTGACGAGGTGGCCTCGTTTCTAGCCACTTCACCGAAGGCTTCGACCCTGGCTTTTCACGGGTAACCCCTTCCCGATATAAATTCGCCGGTGTGCCCGGGTCGGGGGCATCTCCCAGAGAGTCCGCTAGGCCATATGCTCACCATCATAAGGGGTAAGAGCCTCGCGGAGATGCTCTACATAGTCTTCTCTCGGGAGGGCGTCATAGTGCGCCTTGGTGAACTCCCAGTACTTCCTCTTCAGGAGGTTGGAGTTCACGGAGCACGGAAACGTACCCTTTGATGTCTGCAGGCCACGTGCCAAGGCCGGCCTGGACCACGACCCAACAGTGGGCCTCACCAACAGCTGGGACTGGGGACGACGTATTACTGCCCATAATACGACGCTGTCTGCTTTCTTCATCCATTTAACCACGCCTCTGCCCTTAACCAAGCATACCTCATTGCCATCCACATCATTCTGCTCTTGATTATTCCGGGACATACAAACCACAATGGCAGAATATTCCGTCGATGAAGAGATCGACACCTTCTTTCGCCAAACCACGGCCACCCGCGCGGAGTGTGACGAGCACGCACTAACACTCGTTGGCGGCGCCGCGGTCGTGCCTGTGGCAGTACAGGGCGTCTGCAGCTACACCGTCTATGCGGGGGATGACCTAGAGCACGTCGTGCAGTTCCGGCTCAGCTCGCTCGAGCTGCCAGCCGAGACGACCAACCTGGCGCGAAGCATTTACGGATATTTCGCGCCCGAGGTCTCGGTGCATGGCCAGCTCGGAGTCGATAGAGATGGCAGGAGAGAACCGCTGCTCGTATACGTGATGAGCCGTGTCAAGGGAATAAGCCACCTTGACTTCATTCTGACCTATGGATATCCCGAGAACACCCCTGAGAACTTTGCCCGGCGGAAGACGTTGATAGCTGACGTCGCGCGGTAAGAGTTCCCATCATGACTGGCCTTCAATGCAGCGCGCTAGCTGACTATCTGCAGCTTCTTTGCACTCTCGTGGAGGGCCAGGCAGCCTGCCAGCTCCGCGTGGCAGGAAAAGACATATAACGAGTATCGCCGCGAGCTCGAGCTCCTCCTGGGCGCTCTCCCAGAACGATTCCATCCCACTATCCGGCGGGCAATTAACAGCTTGACAGCAATTCTTTCGCTGCCTGTGACCCTCCTGCATAAAGATTTCGGCTCTAGCAATATCATCGTCTCTGAGCCTAGCTGCCACCTCGTCGGCGTTGTGGATTGGGCAGAGGCGGCGATAGGCCCTTTCGGTACAAACCTACACTCCCTCCTGCCGCTGTCCGGGAAGGTGATGCTCCAGCGCGGTATTATTCTCTTCGAGGACCATGCGTCACTGCAGGAGACATTCTGGGACGTCTTCTCATCCGAGGTGGGAGGATTGAGCGATGAGGAGGTCACAGCGATTAAGGCTGCCAGAATCCTAGGGCTGCTCTGCTCGAAGGGGTTTAGCAGCAGGCTGGGCAATAAGCCAGAGCCGGTCCCTATCGGCGATGATGCAGCAGGGAGGTATAACATGCTATACCTAGATGGGCTGCTTCTGGACCCGGCGACGAGGTTTGACTGAGCAGCTACGGAGGGTTGGGGGTTGGACCCGCGCCACCGAC
Organism: Sordariomycetes sp. S4602; assembly: GCA_023628835.1. Classification (NCBI taxonomy): domain Eukaryota; kingdom Fungi; phylum Ascomycota; class Sordariomycetes; species Sordariomycetes sp. S4602. The sequence goes on from JAMAJV010000013.1 coordinate 405,184, forward strand.
CTCTACGCACTTCAGGGGGCCAAAACCCAAGGCCATATCTTCGTCGTCGTCGATGGTGGCGAGGGCGTCCTGGCCTACGAGTTCCGGGACGGGCCTCTTCCGGACATGTCCGGCGTTAGCGAGAACTTCCTCCCGGAGTTTATCAGTTACATCACCACGCATAACCTGGCGGGTCTCCTCGGGCTCCAGGTCCTGTGCTGCGAGCACGAGTCTGCTGCAAGATTTGGAGGCTCCGGAGATGGATATTCCGGCATGGGGGATCTTGTCTGTGTTGTGACTCGCTAGGATCTCCTTGTCGAGCTTGCGGGTCTCGAGGGGCAGCGGCATCGGCGCTCACGGTGCCCGTAGCGAATCTAATGCTTTGGCCTAGCCCGCCTCCCTCTCTTAGCATGCATCTTCAACTCTCGGTACACTGCTAAGATGCTGCTGGGCTAGGGTTGGCATACGGTATCGTTCGTGCGATGCGCGGGGGTCCCCGCCTCCTTGCCTGGAGCAGATATAAGCCGCCCTTACAAGAAGGGGGACAGTATTACGTCCTAGAAACCCTGCCTAAACTTGCAGTACGTCAAGGTGTCCAAGACGGTACCCGACTTCTCGATCGCCTTCTTCTGCCTCCCCTCGAACGCAAAGCCCGCCTTCTCCAGGACCCGAGCGCTCCCCGCGTTCCCCTCAAAGACCTCGGCCTCCAGCCTCAGCAGGGAGTCGAACCTCTCAAACGCCCAGTCCGAGAACGCGGCGACGGCCTCCGTAGCTATCCCCCGGCGCCAGTGGTCCTCGCACAGCCAGAAGCCGATCTCCATGGTCCGGTAGTAGATATCGCCGCGCGCCTTGAGGCCGACGCTGCCGATGACGGCGGAGTCGGCCGGCTGGCAGATGGCGAAGTCGCGGACGGGGGACGCGGAGTTGGCTGTGGTGATCCATGAGCTGGCGTCGTCGGTGGTGTAGGGGTGCGGGAAGGTGTTGCGCATCCACCGCGCTATCTTGGGGTTATTGGCCGCCTTGGCGAGTGAGCTCACGTCGTCATGGTCGTAAGGGCGTATTAGGCAGGTGCGGAGACGGAGAATGGGCTCTGGAGACATTTTGATGATGTGGGGATTCGAGCGGATAGAGACGAGAGGGGGGACGTTACCGTCCCGACGGCATGGTAGTGCCTAGAATTTAGCACTGGCGCTCCAGGGCTAGTTTGCGGGGATTGAATTGTACCACAATTTAGCGCTGTCAAGTCGGCAGGCCGCAACTGCACGTTCCAACCTGCACGATCCGGACCTGGAGCCTTCGATGACCAAACTGCCCGGCCGTTTGCACGCAAGCTCATGAGCAAGCCCCTCCTCTAGATGTTTCTGTAGCTCGGACATACAGTGTGAGGCACACAGGTACTACACACCGGCGTGATGATGAACAGAGATGGGGCGTGAGGCACGAAGTACTGAGGGGTTGTAAGCCGGGCCGGCCGGCCGGCCCGGCGCTGCATTTATTCGTCGGCGAGAAGCAACCATGTGCAGCGACCGGAACCATCCGCTCGAGGAAAGTGATGAGGTTCTTGGACCGCCTTGGGTCGGCGTGCGCAGTCGTGCTGGTGCCTGATGACGAGCGTTTATGCAGGGATCTCGATTCGAGGCGACGCATATTAATCCGTCGGCACATGAGATATGCAGCGCCAAGTTCTCGAACCCTCCGTCCTCAGGGACTGATCCAGTTCCGGGGTTGGCCAAGGTCGGCAGCTCAGTGCAGCTCAGTGCCAATGATGACGGCACGCAGGCAGATGATGGGGTGAATGGCAGGCTGCGGTGCGGCGCATGTGGCGGGGGAGCGCTCTCATCCAATGGAACGCCGCAAGCTTCGGGGAGTGTGACTTCGGCCCCGCCATCAGGCGCGCCCCGTGCCGCCGCCGCCTGGTGATCGCTGTTCCTCCAGCAACCCACGCCTATTTCCACCACGGCCGCCTTCTATGAAGTCGCGATGATGTCCATTATCCGCAAGTCATAACAACTCAAGAGCCCGGCCCTCTTGTATTTTTAACACATTTCCCGCCACGCGAGAAGTTGAACGACGGGAACTCGACTCTCTCGAACCCCAGCTCGTCTGCACCTCGCAGCTTCGCACCATGAAGCTCTCCAATATCGTCGCGTTCGGCGCGCTCGCCCTCCCCCAAGCAGTGAACGCCTGGGGCGGTACGGCCGCCCTCAAACCCTCCCCCCTCTCCCCTAGCTAACCCTTCTAGGCCTCGGGCACATCACGACCGCCTACATCGCCTCGCACTTCGTCTCCAACACCACCGAGGCCTACCTCAAGTACGTCCTCTACAACGACACGTCGGACTACCTCGCCAACATCGCCACCTGGGCCGACTCGGTCCGCTACACGCGGTGGGGCCGCTTCACCAAGACCTTCCACTTCATCGACGCCAAGGACGACCCGCCGCTCTCGTGCGACGTCGACCTCGAGCGCGACTGCAAGGCCACTGGCTGCGTCGTGACCTCGCTGGCGAACTACACGCGGCAGGCGCTCGACCCGACCCTGCCCTTCCGGGAGAGGAACCAGGCGGCCAAGTTCGTGGTGCACTTCGTGGGCGACCTGCACCAGCCGCTGCACAACGAGGATGTGGCGAGGGGCGGGAACGGGATCCACGTGCGGTGGAGGGGGTCGGAGATGAACTTGCACCATGTGTGGGACAGCTCGATTGCGGAGCTGTTGGTGAATAATGGGAGGAGGAGCGGGGGGCGGCCGTTTGAGCTTGCGGAGAAGTGGGCGGGGGAGCTGGTTGGGGAGATTGAGGAGGGCAAGTTTGCCGCGGATAGGGACGCGTGGTTGAAGGATGCTGACCTTCATGATGCGGAGGGGACGGCACTGGCCTGGTCGAGAGAGTGTAATGCCTACGTGTGCACCCACGGTATGTGTTCCGACCCCTTCCATCCCCCCGATAGATGCGGCTCGCTCTCGTGGACCAGCGTAGACAGTCTGTATACTGACGTTGTGCCTTCTAGTTCTCCCCAAGGGCCCCGTGGACATTGTCGGAGAGGAGCTTTCGGGCGAGTATTACGAGCGTGCCGCCCCCGTGGTGGAGAAGCTCGTCGCCCAGGGGGGATACCGGCTGGCCAAGTGGCTAGATCTCATTGTCGACGAATACCTGTCTCGAGAGGGGCAGGCCGTCATTTCGGAGGAGCTGTAAGCTTATTTGCCCCTCCTCTTGGCTGGGCTTCTGGGCGCTTGCAAAGGAGCCAAGCAGCGGCCTTGATCGCCTCGCAGCCCAGCTGCACTTGCAAGCGGCATGCACCCGTACATCTTCGGACAGTTTGGATCCACAGAAGTTTGAGCGCGCTTTGTTTTTGGGGAGAGATTCGCAGACGAGCTACGTCACGCATGCCATCCAACCTTTAGATACCACCAAACACGTTGATAGATGAATGGCCATGACCCACAAGCGCACTCTGCAGTGCTACCCGGCCCCATACCACACGGGCAGGGCGAAGAAATGCGCCGCGATGTTTGTTTCCGCCCACGACACTCCGGCCAAGAGCGACGTGTGATGATCCCCTGCCCCTACAGCCGTTCGTTTCTCCCGCACGACGGATCGCCCCCTACGCTGGTCCCCAATCAAGACCCAAGTATCACGGACAAGCACTGAGCCAAGGAAGATCGCGCTCCCGAGCGATCGCCGGAGCGAGCCATGTTCCAGCGTATAATGCGAGCAAAGGAAAAGGGGGGGGGGGGGGGGGGGTGGGTGGGTGGGTGGGTCGGCAAGGCTTGCAGGCCTTGGGCGGAGGAATTGGGGGTTCCTTACGGCGAGTGTCTCGGGGGCATGAATCTATGACGGCATGGGTGTTTTGACTGTCGGGGCTGTGCCGTTGGTTTCGAAGGAGAAAGGGGGGATTTTCCAAGCGAGATGTCATCCCAACGTTTACCCTGTCTTTTCCATTTCTTCCGACGCGGTTTAGGGAAACGGGAGAATGCAAAGCCTAGACTCCGTTCGCCGTCCGCCCCCTGGGTGGTTGGGCGGACGACGACGGAGGAATCCTACGATACAGGGAGGCTTTCTCGGTGTCCGCTGCCGCGCATGGACGTCGCCGAGGCCCTGGGAAGTGCCATTCGCGTGCGGCACCGTTTCACAGGGGGGCCCTTCTCTGCGCACAGCGGGGCCGATACCCAAAAGTCTGGGCCTTTTTTTTTAAGATTAAAAAATAAAGATTCCGCGGAGACAATCCCCTGCCCAGAGGTGGCATTGGTTTCGCCAAGTGGGCGCCGTGGGCTCGGGACAGGGGCCTCGAGCGCTGAGGGCTCCCCGAACCTGGAAAGTCGAGACGGGTCGGCCATGTGCGCGGAGAAAGAACGAAAAAAGAAGAGTCCGGAAAAGCGTGCCCTTTGTTTCACCCACTTTCAGACGCCAAACGTGTGTCAGACGGCCTGGGGCCCGGGTCTTTTCTCCCTTCCCCCAAGTGGCAGTGCAGATTCCACATGCAGAGAGGGAAGGGGGACGGGACGGGCCCCAGAATTAAACGGTGCCAGTTATTTGAGTTTCGGGCTTGGGGTGGTGAGTTCGGGGAACTTTGTTTCCCTGGTCTAGACCTTATTTTTCGGGCCGTGATTCAGGGTTCTAGTAGGCGTTAGGCGAAAGAGTACGGGCTCCGTCATGGTCACTTGGTAGATTGAGAGGCTCCGGAGTTGGCGTGGGAGGCACATCAGACGACGTTACGAGCTTTGACAGGCTTGAAGGGGATAGACTTGACGTTTAGCAGCTGCCACCCCTTATTTGCCCCGTAGTATGGCGCATGTAAGTGTTCTCCACATATGACGGCCAAAAGACGGGCCCGGATTCAAGGCCAGCTCGAGGATAGGAGCCAAGCAGCCAAGCAGCCAAGGAGCCAAGATGGCTAGCGAGGAACTGCAGTCCTTCCTGCGGCCTCCCTGGGAATATCCCAGGGCCACGAAACCCGGGCCTCGACTGACATGTCCGAGCTCGAGTTAGGATGACAAGCCCGCGGCAGCCGGTGGCGGGGCGGCGATCGCGGGAAACTTAAAAATCTCCTCGGCGGTGCTATGGTCCGCCTTTCGGTTACTCCGCGGACGTAAACGAGGACGGACATGCAGGCACTATAGCCTATTCGGTGCTTGGGGAACTGGGGATCACTGGAATCTAGGATTTTCTGCGCCAATACTGACCGTTGCCGGCGAGCCGGTGCCGTGATAGCCATAAAACTCGGGGCCACTTACACGGCCAAGGCAGAGCGCCAAACCACGCAAAGGGCCCTCCGCGTGGGATGAAAAGGGGCGTGCGTTTCTGGGCAAGGGAGCGCCCCTCCGGTATGCCTAAACGTTAAAAGGCGCGCTCGGAGTGATCAGGACCTTTTGGGAGGAGAGGCAAGGGGAGGCGTGGTCGGGGGTGAGGGCGTCCGCGGGGATCGTGCGTTTGATGGCCGCGGATCCGCCAAGGCCGCGAGTCCCGCGAGAGCGCTGCTTGGAGCCGAGCCAAGGACCAAGGAGAGCTAAGAGATGGCGTGGGTCCTGCCCTTTCCACCGCACGAGGCTGGGCTTTGGGGGAGGGCTGGTGGAGGGGCCGGGGTTTATGGCTGTTCGAGCTTCGACACGTCTGGGCTCTCACCCAGGACCCACGCTAATCCGACCTCGAGAAGAGATGCAACTTTGGAGGAAAGGAGGAATCTCCACCGTTCGCTCGAGGAACGAGGTATCATCTTGCTGGGGATGCCCGCAAGGGGCTACCTGCCATCCGGTGTCCAAGCGTCTGACATAAGCGTTGCGGTTTGCGGCTCCCGGACCCACGAAGCACGCACGCTCCAACGCTTGAAGGGGTGCCTGCCCCACTAATATGCGCCGCGGCCACCACGCCCCGCGTTGTCTCAGCCCTCCCTCATCGGCCTGTTCCGAAACCTCGCCAGTGCCTGATCCCCACATTTGAAGCCCCGGGATTGGCTGCAGGCGCCCGTTGACAGGGGCGCCACTCGGCAGCCTGCGACACGCTCGACCTCAGGACCGCATCGGAACTCGCCCCCTGGGCTATTTCCACTCTGTCGAGCCCCGTCCAGGAACGGGGAGAGGGCTCTTTTTGGGTTCTGGGCGCCTGGCTGCGAGGCGGGATGGCGCACCGTACGGACGCGCAGATGGCAGGCCCCCAATGCCGCGCCAAAGATCGCCTCGCTATGCCCATCCCTTCCGCATCTCGAGGGCGACGAGCGCGCAGCGTCCATCTCGAAAATCTCCGCGCCGCGCCGCAGGCCATCAATTGGCCTAGTAAAGTCGTCGAGGGTGGAGCTATGTACTCGAACCTTTGGGGGAGGACTCGGTAGTCTCAATTACTGAGTACTGACGAGGGCAGGATGGCGCCGGGGACGGCCGCGCCTCCTACCGTCATCGAGACACTGTACGGGCCACCCCCGTTCTTCACAGAGGCCCGCCGCCGTTCCATAATTCCTCGCGCGGGGCGGGAAAGCCAAGATTTCAGATCGCGGGAGACGGAGCCGCAGGTACCGATCCGCCCTGCCAGGAACCCCTGCCACCCCATGTTTGAGGACCGTGGAGTCCCGCGCTTCATCACACCCTCCATGACAACCCTGTTCTGGAACTCGAGCTGGAACTCGGACCGGAGCCAGAGCGCTCTCTCCCACGAAGTCTGTCCCAAGGCCTGGGGAAGAGGGATCCCCTAGCTCCACACGCCCCCCCGACCGCAAGGGACGGGACCCACCCCCTGTCAGGACCTCTTGTCTCGTCTCAGACCGTCTCGAGACTATTTTGTCCCCTTCCCCCCCTCGTCTCCACGGCTCTTGGCATCTCTTCCATTCCCTTATTTTCTATTTCTCCCAGCTCGAGTCCTCCCCTTCCTGTTCCTTTCTTTCCTCTCCCTTTCTCCCTTGCAATACACTACAGCTGAAGGGTGTTTGTGTTCTTTCCATTCGCTCCTTTCGAACCCAAGCCTTATCTACAAGACAAGTGCTTCCGCATTGGGGTCTTTCTTTTAATTCCCTGGAGGAAGTCTTTTTTTTCTTTTTCTTTCATTTCGCACACTCTTTTGATATACTGCGGGCTGGAACCACACCACATTACTATTTTCTCCGCTTAGTTTCTTCGCCAGTCGAGGCTCTTCTCCCCTTCATCTATCAAGATGCTTCCTAAGCACGTTCTCCTCGCCGTTCTCGGCGCGTTGGCCGCCGAGGCGTCGGTTATCAAGATCGACTCGCCCATCGCCAGGACGCTCTCCCGACGGCAAAACGGCGGGTTCGGCGGCTTTGGCGGCGGTGGTGACCAGGGCGGTGACCAAGGCCAGGGACAAAACGGTGGCGACCAGGGCGGTGATCAGGGCCAGGGACAGGACGGCGGTGACCAAGGCCAGGGGCAAGACGGTGGCGACCAAGGCGGTGATCAGGGCCAGGGGCAAGACGGCGGTGACCAGGGCCAGGGACAAGACGGCCAGGACAACGGTCAGGACAATGGCCAGGACAACGGCCAGGACGCCGGAAACGGTGATGGCACCTGCCTCGACCCCGCCAACATCCAGGACGCGTCCGCCTCGGACGGCCAGGAGGACGGCGGTGAGGAAGGCCAGGCGGCCTCCGACACGTGAGTATCAGTCTGTTGAAGACGGTCCGAAGAGCTTTGCTAACCGCCCTCTCAGTGACGCGGCCAACTTCATCAACTTCTGTACTGGCGAGACCGTCACCAACGGTCTTCAGAACCGGGACGGCTCCTGCAACGGTATCGTCATGGGCAAGATCCCCTCGGCGAACAACATGATTAGCAGCATCATCCAGAACCCTGCGCCCGGCGACGACATCGGCGAGAACGAGGACTTTGACATCACCGTCCAGACCAACAACCTGGCCGCCGGCTCCTTCACCAACCCGGACGTCACCTACTACTCGGCGCCCCAGGACCTCGACGGGGCGGGCAACATCATCGGCCACACCCATGTGACGGTCCAGGACCTCGGGAACGACATCGCCCCCCAGCAGGCCCCCGACGCCTCGCAGTTCGTCTTCTTCAAGGGTATCAACGACGCCGGCAACGGCAACGGCCTGCTCGCGGCCACCGTCGATGGCGGCCTCCCCGCCGGTAACTACCGCGTGTGCACCATGACCGGTGCCTCCAACCATCAGCCCGTCCTCATGCCCGTCGCTCAGCGTGGTGCCCAGGATGACTGCACCAAGTTCACCGTTGGCCAGGGCGGCGGTGGCGGTGGCGGCAACGGCCAGGACAACGGCCAGGACGCTGGTGACCAGGGCCAGGGACAAGACGCCGGTGGTGACCAGGGCCAGGGACAAGACGCTGGTGCCGACCAGGGCCAGGGCCAAGACGCCGGGCAGGGACAAGACGCTGGTGGTGACCAGGGCCAGGGGCAAGACGCCGGGCAGGGACAAGACGCTGGTGGTGACCAGGGCCAGGGGCAAGACGCCGGGCAGGGACAAGACGCTGGTGG